>OZ020605.1:53376575-53937479 GCA_963971545.1 Philophylla caesio
AAAGCTTTTGACAGCCTAAACCATAATTTGCTTATTAAAAAGCTGGAGAAACTTGGGAGTTCATTCCAACGCGCTTAGGTGGCTGAAATCTTATCTGACAAACAGAAAATTGGTGGTAAAAATTGGCAACAATATCTCTAAATCTATAAAAGTTACTTCAGGGGTTCCACAAGGAAGTCACTTGGGTCCCTTGCTTTTTTCTATATTTATAAATGACATCAGCCAAACATTGAAATTTTGCAACTGTTTGATGTATGCCGACGATTTGAAGTTGTATTACCGAATCCAAAACTTGGGCGATTGTTTTAGACTACAGCAAGATATTCTATCTATGATAGAGTGGTGTACTTGCAACGGTCTTTCTCTGAACTTCTCAAAGTGTAACATTATTTCATTTTCTCGGAAAAAGCTCTGTTTAATGAATAACTACACTTTTAACCACTGCGATTCTTTTAGCCGTAAAACCACCGTCAAGGATTTAGGGGTCTACTAAGACTCGAAACTTAATTTCGACTTTCTTAGAAAATATATATAGTCTGTGCAGCAAACTCTAAACTTGGCTTTCTCAAGCGAAACTCTAAGGACTTTTTAGATCCGCTTACGCTTAAAAGTCTATACACATCTTTGTTGAGATCTATTTTAGAATACGCGTGCATCGTTTGGGACTCTGATTTTGTCACACATTCGGACAGAATAGAAACAGTTCAGAGGAGGTTTACCAAATTCGCCCTTCGGCGCATGTTTTCTTCTGAATCTATGCCATCTTATGAACTGAGGTGAAAAATCTTGAACTTACAATTCCTTGCAAATCGGAGAAAAATTTGTGCTATTCTCTTCATCAAAGATATATGTGATAACAAAGTTGATTCGCCAGATCTACTTTCGCTTCTACCTTTTTATGCGCCGGAAAGCATCTTAGAGAGAAATACATTTTCTACGTTCATATGCGTAAAACAAAGTTTGCTAACAATGAGCCCATTCACAGGTCCATTTCATTGTGTAATTCTGTCTGCAATTGTGTCGATTTTTATTCATGTAGAGAACAGTGGTGCAATGGGGTACAGTGATACTTCTGGGTATGCGGTTACAGTTGCGCGGCTGTACTCAATCCCTACTCTTACGTCCACGTTCGTGCACCCTGGGCAACGTGAGCAACCCATATGCGAGATACGGTAACCAACCCGTGTGGAGCCATGGGTCACGACTAAAAGAGAGGGAGCTTTAGTGGAGCCACTCCGACATATTCGGTTTAAGGGTCCACTAAAGTCCGCAGCGTCTGTTCACCAGGAGGTGCGGCTGCAAGCGGGCGTCTGTCTTTGAGCAAGCGGCTCTCTATATAAACGAATTGAGAATTTCAACTCCCAGCAATGGGTTGTGCGCAGGGCTTGGAACCCGCCACGTAAGAAAACCACTTCCAATGAAAAGTGAAGCAAAGGCGCGGACAGGACCTCCTTTTCAGATGACGACCACGGCAAACGTTTTAAGGACCATGATTTGAGGGCATGCACCTGGAATGTCCGAACCCTTAATTGGGAAGGTGGCTCTGCCCGGCTAGTAGATGTCCTCGGCAGAGCGAAGGCTGACATCACCGCCATCCAAGAAATGCGATGGACGGGGCAAGGGAGGAAAACGGTAGGCCCTTGCGACGTATACTACAGCTGCCATGTAAAGGAGCGCAAATTTGGTGTCGGATTTGTGGTGGGAGAGAGACTTCGCCGTAAAGTACTGTCGTTCACATCTCCCTAATTTGCGCCCATGCCCCGACGGAAGAGAAGGACGATGGGACCAAAGATTGCTTTTACGAACTCCTGGAGCGCACGTTCGAACGCTGCCCCCAACACGATATAAAAATCGTGCTAATCGATTTTAATGCCAAGGTGGGCAAGGAGGGCATCTTTGATTCCACAGTCGGAAAATTCAGTCTCCACGAGGAAACGTCTGATAACGGATTGAGACTGATCGACTTCGGGGCCCGAAACATGGTAGTCTGTAGTACCAGGTTCCAGCATAGGAGGATACATCAGGCTACGTGGCTGTCTCCAGCTGGTAAGACACGAAACCAAATCGACCATGTTGTGATAGACGGAAGGCACGCTTCCAGTGTCCTAGATGTGCGCACTATCCGAAGAGCCAACATCGACTCGGACCATTATCTTGTCGCAGCCATGATACGCACGCGCCTCTGTGCGTCAAAAAGCGTGCGGGAAGGCACACAAGGAAAGCTCGACGTCGGAAAGTTGCAATCACAACAGACAGCCACGCACTTCGCTACTCGACTCGCACTTCTGCTCTCTAAGAGCTCTTATCAACACAGCGATATTTCAGAGCAATGGAACCACATCTCTTGCTCTTTACGTACCGCCGCTGAACAATCTATTGGTTTCCAGCGAGCCCGGAAAAATTACTGGAACGATGAGGAATGTCGCGTTGCCACGGAACGGAAAGATGCTGCTTACAGGGCCACGTTGCGATCGGGCGCAACGCGAGCATTGCGGGAGAGATATCGTGAGTTGAAGAAGGAAAGGCCGAAATGCGTGAGTGCGAAGAGCTTGAAATACTGGCCGACAGGAAAAGCGCCCGAAAATTCTTTCAGAAAGTACGACGGCTAACAGAAGGTTTTAAGACCGGGGCGAATTCCTGTAAGAACGACAACGGCGACCTGGTAACTGACGTTCATAAAATACTTAGTTTATGGAGGGAGCACTTCTCCACACTACTTAGTGGTAGTGACAGAGACCACCTTGAAGAAGATGATGATTCCGAAACCCCAATCAATGACGACGGAATTCATGTTCCGTTACCCGACTGCGATGAAATCCGTATAGCAATAGCACGGCTAAAGAACAACAAAGCGACCGGAGTTGACGGGCTGCCAGCTGAGTTATTCAAATACGGTGGAGAAGAGTTGGTAAAGCGCATGCACCAGCTTATCTGTAGAGTATGGTCGGACGAATGCATGCCTACTGATTGGAATCTAAGTGTACTTTGCCCAATCCACAAGAAGGGTGATACTGCAATTCGCGCCAACTATCGTGGTATAAGCCTTCTTAACATTGCATATAAGGTTCTGTCGAGCGTATTGTGTGAGAGACTAAAGCCCACCGTCAATGAACTGATTGGACCTTATCAGGGTGGTTTTAGACCTGGTAAATCTACTATCGACCAGATATTCACAGTGCGCCAGATCTTGGAAAAGACCCAAGAAAGAAGAATCGACACGCACCACCTTTTTGTCGACATCAAAGCCGCTTTCGACAGCACAAAAAGAAGTTGCCTTTATGCCGCAATGTCTGAATTTGGTAACCCCGCAAAACTTATAAGGCTTTGTAAAATGACGTTGAGCAACACCACCAGCTCCGTCAGGATTGGGAAGGAGCTCTCCGAGCCGTTTGATACCAAACGAGGTTTCAGACAGGGTGACTCTTTGTCGTGTGACTTTTTTAACCTTATGCTGGAGAAGATAATTCGAGCCGCAGAACTAAATTGGTCAGGCACTATCTTTTATAAGAGTGTGCAGCTGCTGGCGTACGCCGATGACATTGACATCATCGGCCTTAGCAACCGCGCAGTTAGTTCTGACTTCTCCAAACTGGATAGAGAAGCAAAGCGTATGGGTCTGGAGGTGAACGAGGGCAAGACGAAGTATCTCCTGTCATCAAATAAACAGTCGGCGCATTCACGACTGGGATCAAACATCACTGTTGACAGTTATAACTTTGAAAAAGTAGAAGACTTCGTTTACTTAGGAACCAGCATTAACATCAATAATAATGTCAGCCTCGAAATCCAAAGGAGAATCACTCTTGCCAACAAGTGCTACTTCGGACTGAGTAGGCAACTGAGCAGTAAAGTCCTCTCTCGACGGACAAAAATCACGCTCTATAAGTCTCTCATTATGCCCGTCCTAATGTATGGCGCAGAAGCATGGACGATGAAGATATCTGATGAGAAGGCTCTGGGAGTGTTCGAGAGAAAGATTCTCCGAAAGATTTATGGGCCTTTACGCCTTTGCGATGGCGATTACCGTAGAAGATGGAACGATGAGCTGTACGAGCTTTATAACGACATAGATATAGTGAAGCGAATTAAGATCCAGCGGCTTCGCTGGCTTGGTCATGTCGTTCGAATGGATGAAAGCGCTCCAGCTCTGAAAGTATTCGACGCGGTACCCGCCGGTGGTAGCAGAGGAAAAGGGAGGCCTCCTCTGCGTTGGAAAGACCAGGCGGTAAGGGACTTGGGTACGCTTGGTATTTCCAACTGGCGCCAGTTAGCGAAAGAGAGAAATAACTGGCGTGCTGTGCTAAGCTCGGCCAAAATCGCATATGCGGTTATCGAGCCAATGAAAAAAGAAGAAGAGAACGTTTAAAGATTGATATTTGTAATCACTTTATTTTAAATAATTGTGTTATTTCATTACTATTGATTCGACATATGTATACATGTAAGTCCTTTGATAAATTTTTGTATAGTTTGTTATGATTTCTTTTTTTCTCTTATCTGTGAGGGCATTTGTTCGGTAGATAAATAAATAAATAAATTTGTGAATTTGTGAATTCAATTTATTGATTATATCCCTTAGTTCAACTTGCAAAAAGGTCGCGCACAAAAATATTCAATAGTATTGTTTTGACAAGAATTGTAAAAGGAGGTCATTTTCCGGTCTTTAAAGTAGAATACCCCCTTAATAAGGGCTTCCAATGATTCCATAGCTGTATCTGTCTACACCCGATCCTCCATCTTAATGAAGCTTGTATTTGAGTGCTCTTTTGACAGAATTTTACTCAGTCTGGCGGTATCCATACACGTCTATGGATAAGCCGTATGCTCGCCAGGATTCTGTCTTGGCTTTTCTTACTGCTTTCTTGTATTGTTTCAATGAGTCTTTGTGTGGCTTTCACACTTTTAATATATAGCAATCGAAAGAATGTTTCCTGACTTGAGTTCCCTAAGTTCTCCAAACCACCAAGGAGGGAATTTAATCTTAAGGACACGGACAGGTGTGGACTTTTTAAAGGCTATATCGAGAGATTTCTCCATCATATCAACTGTTTCGTTTCGCTCTGTTGCCCTGATAATCTTTTAGATTGCACCGTTCCCTAGACTTTTCGAAGTGATTTTATTAAATATATTTTAATTTGTTCTTCGAGGGTTCCGAAATACAGAAGGGGTGTTGGATTTACCTCGTACGCTGAAGAGTATCCAACAGTGGCAAGACATGACCGATACCCTCCAGCCAGCTACGAGTATGCCATCGGTCGATAGCATTATCCAGCACCTCCTCCCTTCCCGAGAACCTTTCCGAACTGGGAAATATGAAAGCAGTTTTACTTCCCTTATTACATATACTTAGGTTGGTATTTAGCACAAAGTTCCGAAGAGACTACCCTTTTTCGTTTGTTGTGGAACTACCCATAAATAGGATTCCTCGCGTTTTGTTCGATGAAGTGCTTAAGTTCGTCTGGTGGAGCATCCCTGTCATGTGTCAAGTAGGCAGATACCAGAAATAGGTTCAGATGTTCCACGGTCTCAAGCTTCAATCTGCTGAGCTGTAATTTGAACAGAGAAATGCATTAAAATCTTTTTTGATTAGAATACACGCCCTATGTTTACCTGCGTTACCACTATAGAAGAGGTTATGTGTTCTGCTGGTTAGGTCTAGGTTCTGCAGGTCTTTTACCCACGGCTCCTGGATGAGGCAAACATCGATGCTTTCCTCACCGAGCAAGATCGACTGATTATCTATCGCACATTTAGAGTGCTGCAAATTTATCTGCACGCACTTTATCCTGTTCGGAGTCTTCATCTGTGATTGTGACATTCCGCAGCAACTGGCTCGCGTCGTCGACCTCCTCAGTGTCGTCTTCATCCTGAGCCTTGTCGCCTCGAAAGATCTTCATCTTGGCCATGCGGGTCCCAAAACGGATTGTTTTTTCGCTTTGGCGAGGGCCTCCAGCGCCTCCTCGCGGATGGCCAAGAGTAGTGGTTGGCTTATTTTACTTGGCTGCTCAACCTCTCCGGCCGAAATTAGCCTAAGCTTAAGTCCAAGGAAGTTTGGTACGCACATCTGATCAACCTGTAACCTCGAAAGGTTTCGGAGAAGTCAAACCCCGGGTGGGGATTTGCAATAATGCTTTAAATGTCTTGAGGATGCTAGGGAGCGTTTTCCTTAACCACAAGTTAACAACCAATAGTTTTTATTATTTAAGCTGGGCTGTGCAAATAAATATGTACTGCCAGAAAGACAAAGATTACCAAAATTAAATCAACACGCCTTGGTGGTCAACAGAAGACTGATTTATTTTATGCTTCCAACTCATGCTATATGTACATATGTAGTTCATAAAACAAGAGTATGCGGTGGTTTAACAGTGAAATTCCAATGAGTGTTTATCTTAAATATCTATTTACATATGTATGTATGTAAGCATGAGTATGTGTGTATATACAGCTAGTTGTGTGGAAGTGACATGTTAGTATGTACATAAGCACGTACATCTGTTTGTACAAGTGAGTGTTGAGTGAATGAGTGTGCAGCTGTTCATCGCCTCGGGCGACTTGCAGGGTGTCTCGCTAGGGGACCCAACATCCCGGCCCCGTTGAAAGGACTTTCAAATCGGTAGTACTGCAATCTTGTGGATAGGGCGACGAATGATTCCTTTTGTCGTTCGTATGTCGACTACTCTAACTCTGGTATCCTTTCCTGGTATGGCATCTATCACCCGTCCCAATTGCCATCGTTGCGGGGGCACATTATCCTCATGGACGAGAACCATAGCGTTCCTTCCGATGTTTGCGTGGTCAGTGGTCCATTTTGTTCGCGCTTGAAGTTCGCTTATGTAGTCGTGTGCCCACCGCTTCCAAAAAACTTGCTTGATGGCGGTGATTTGAGACCACTTGTCGACTCGGTTCATGTTGTCTGCTACTTCTCGCTCCGGAAGAGATTTCAAGGCACTGCCCGTTATGAAATGACCCGGAGTCAAAGCCTCATAATCGCTGGGGTCAGACGAAAGCGGTGATATAGGCCTAGAATTGAGGACAGCTTCTATTTCCACTAGGACTGTAGTGAGCTCTTCATACGTTAGTCGGGCATTCATGACGCTGCGGTTTATATGACCTTTGGCTGACTTGACTGCGGCCTCCCAAATGCCGCCAAAGTGTGGTGCCCTAGGAGGGATAAAATGAAAATTGATAAATTCATTAGCGCAATAGTTGACGATGATATCTTGATTTTGTTTCATGAATAGGAAGGTTTTCAATTCTGCTAGTTTGTTACAAGCGCCGACAAAGTTGGTTGCATTATCGCAGAAAATGTCTGATGGAAGACCTCTTCTTCCAATCATTCGTTTAAGGGATGCCAAAAAGGCGTCCGTGGATAGGTCAGAGACAACCTCGATGTGCACCGCCTTTGTCGCGAAGCACACGAAGATGGCTACGTAGGCCTTATAGGGTGCCTTGCCTCTGATGCGAAGATAGATGTTGATGGGTCCACAGAAATCGATGCCGCAGCGGGCGAATGGACGCGACGGTGTAAGGCGCTCAACTGGTAAATTGCCCATCATATGCTGGAGTAGTTTCGGCTTGTATCTAACGCAATGGATACATGATCGTACGACGCGCCTAGCGATATCGCGTGCGTTGACTATCCAAAACTGTAGGCGAATCAAAGATACCAAGGCCTTAGGTCCTGCGTGAAAGTTTTTGACGTGCAGATATCGAACAAATCGCGTGACGAATTCACATTTGCTGGGCAACAAAAGAGGATGTTTTTGTGTTTCAGGGATATCAGCAAGTTCAAGTCGTCCGCCAACCTTCAGCAATTCAAATCCATGGGTCGTTTCCAAAAACGGATTTAGATTTCGTATCGTGCCATTTGTCGTTGACTCTCTCTGCAACAGTCGAATATCGTCAGCAAAGTGGTGTTGTTGCACGTTCCAAACTATGCATAGCAAGGCATGTTGTAGTTCATCGGGAGTGAGTGATCCATTCCCAATTTCTGTGTCGGTCTTCTTAAGCCTTTTGCAAAACCGGAGCATCAAAGCAACCAGTCTGACTACTTGAGTGTGTGAACTGCACCTGTCGAGGATTTGAAGAACATAGTTACTGGATATGGTTACTTTAAATACCGATTTCCGCATTTCCAACTTGACAACCTCCATATCTAGGTTGTTAGTTATTTGTGTTGGCCATCTGTTTTCGTCTTCGTAGAGGAATGCAGGGCCAGTGAGCCAAATTGAGCTAGCGAGTTCAAGTGCTGTGCTTCCTCTGGAAACAATGTCCGCTGGGTTGCTTTTTGTGGGTACATGTCTCCAATGAGTATCCATAGTCAAATCCTGGATTTCCGATATTCTATTGGCAACGAAAGCTGATAGCGTAGCCGAGTGCATCTGGAGCCAATGTAGAACAATTTGCGAATCTGTCCAAAGATATGTAACAAGTTTATAATTAGTGAAAATAGCCTTGATTTTTGTAAAAAGTCGAGCAAGAAGAAGTGCGCCACAAAGCTCCAGCTTTGGCAGCGACTGACGTTCAGTTGGGGCCACTCGTGATTTTGCCGTAAGAAGGTGAACGCGAACATTACCAGCAGTGTCTATGATTCGTGTATATAGTCCGCAGCCGTAAGCACGAATTGATGAGTCACAAAATCCATGTATCTGCAGAGACTGCATGTTAGTGGATAGACATTACCTTGGGACTCTGATTGAACTGAGATCCGAAAGATTGTTGACAAAGTTTACCCAAGCCGACTGGATATTTTGAGGGACAGACTCGTCCCAATCAAGTTTCAGTAACCATAGCTCCTGAAGAAGAATTTTGGCAGTAACAATCACTGGTGCTAAGAGTCCAAGTGGATCAAAGAGCGACGATGCGGTAGAAAGAATTGTCCTTTTCATTATATGACTGCTTGTAGGCTGCTTTGAATGGAAAGAGAACAAAAAATTATCATGTATCTGATCCCATGTCAGACCGAGAGCGCTAGTTATTGAAGTATCGAGATTCAAATCCTTGATACAATGTTCCACTCTAAAACGCTGATGGTTTGAATGCCATTTTGCCAGGTCAATTCCACCTAATTTCAGCAATTCCGTTACCTCGTGTTTTATTCGCGAAAGCTCCTTAAGCGAATCAGCACCGCACAGCAAATCGTCAACGTAGAACGATGACTTGACGACACTTGAGCCGACGACGAATTGCGATGTATGTTGATCAGCAAGATAATGAAGACTACGTACCGCGAGGTAAGGCGCGGCTGCCATTCCGTATGTGATTGTGTTAAGCTGGAAGGTTTGAATTTCCTGATTAGGCGAATCCCTCCGCAAGATCTACTGGAACCTTCGATGTTCTTCACTGACCAGCACCTGTCGATACATTTTAACGACGTCTGCTGTGAGCGCAAATCGATGTAACCGAAACCGGAGCAGAAGAATGAGAAGCTCGCTTTGAATTGTGGGTCCAACCATTTGGATGTCGTTTAATGAGGTCTGCCTAGTGGTCTGAGAAGATGCGTCGAAGACAACCCTTAGCTTCGTTGTTGTGCTGCCTGGCTTCAGAACGTAGTGATGAGGGATGTAGTAGTGAGGCTGGTTCAAGTTCGGGTTCGGAACGGCCTGCATGTGTCCTAGACTCTCATACTCGTTCATGAATGCGACGTACTGTGTTCTGAGGTTAGGAGAGCGTATCAGACGACGTTCTTGCGCATTAAACCATCGCAAAGCAGTTGTGTACGATCCTCCTAAGCATGCAGGATCGTCCTTGAACGGCAGTTTGACTACAATCCGACCACTTGGACTCCGAGTCACGGTGTCGCTATACAATTTTTCACAGCTGTGCTGCTCACGAGTCCACACGTCCGCCTTTGTAGAATTTTCTTCAATCTGCCACAATTTTTCCAATCTTGAGTCTATATCTTCTTCGCAAGCAAGGAAGGACTTGGTGTTGAGCGTGTTAGCGCCCGCACGATAACGTCCAGAAACGACCCAGCCCAAAAGAGTTTACTGCAGGACTGGTAGATTATCTCCAAGTTTGATTTGGCCCACTGAAAGTAAACTGAAGAAACTTTCTGTTCCTAAAAGCAAGTCGATTTTCTTGGGTTTGAAGAATTGGTTGTCAGCAAGCACAATGTTGGATGGGATTTCCTAAGACGAAGTATCTATTTCCGGTTCAGGCTGATAGGCTATGTGTGACGTAATACAAAACGTGAGTGGTAATTCGAAACCTGTCATTCGCGATTTTATATTGGTCTCTACCAATTGATGTTTGTAGATGACTTACCAATACCTTGAACTTCAATGTTGTGTTTTCTCCGTGGAAGCATCAGCCTTTGCGATAATTCATCCGTAATGAAATTTACCTGTGAGCAGGAATCCAACAATGCTCTGCCAAGTCGATAGCCACCAGATGCGTCCCGAATCAAAATCATAGCAGTAGCGAGAATTATGTGGTCATGCGATGAGTTGATCATGTGCGTATGAACTGCGGACGGTAAGGTATCCGAGTCTGGTACAGTTACTCGATGCAGAAGGCTGTGGTGTTGGCGAGAGCAAACCTTACACTTATGCGAAGATGGACAATTCGATAATTGGTGGCCCTTAGACAGGCAATTTATGCAAAGACCCATTTTCTTTGCGTGGTCAAAACGCTGTGACACATTAAGCGCCTTGAAGCGTTCACAGTTATGTACTTTGTGGCTGTTGCTGGAGCACATCGAACATGACGGACTAGAACAAGCAAATGAATTACCCTTGTGATGATGCTTTGCTTTGGGCAACTTGCCAGCAATTTGGCGTACGGGCTCAACGGCGTGAGAACTATCAATCGCGTCCAGGTACTGGCAATGTCTCTCCAAAACCTTGGTGCAATCGTTCCAGGACGGTAGAGTTTTAAAATCTAAAGACTCCTTCCATTTACGGTTGGTCTCCTCATCTGCCTTCTGTAAGACTTAGGGCCAGTTTTTCAGTGCAAGTTGAACTCTGATTGTCGTTTAAACTAAGTTTAAACTCAGAATGCAGTTTTTCAGTCAGCTTTAAACGGAGTTTAAACTAAGTTTAAACGGCCGATTGTGCTCGGTTAAACTTAGTTTAACTTATCAGCTGTTTGCTAACTACTTACTTTTGGTTGCAACAAATTTATTTGGGCGCAAGGAAACTAAGTTTAAATTTAAACTGAGTTTAACTAAACTTAGTTTAAACTGAGTTTAAACCAGCACTGAAAAACTGGCCCTAAGTAGATAAGCATGGTTTGTGAAATTTGGCTTTCTGTGCCCAATGACAATAAGGAACCGTAAATCGCAGACGCCTTGTCAATGAGACTTCTCAGCTGGGCGCCATTGGACTTGGACACTGACGAAAGTTCAAACAACGACGAGATGTTTTCTAAAAATATGAGGGTTGCGTTATCATACCTAACCTTGAGTCTGTCCAATGCCTTCGGATAGTTTTCATTAGAGACTGGAAACGCATTAATTGTTTCTAACGCTGGACCCTGGAGACAATTGCGTAGGTGATTGAATTTCTCTATGTTTGAGAGGCTGTACTCACGGTCAATTATTTGCTTAAAGGATGTTATGAAATTCGTATATTCGGAATATTTACCGCTGAATGAAGGAAGTTTGAGTTTTGGAAGTTTCGAGCTTGCCTGCATGACACAAGTACTATCTGAAATTGTGCCGTTGTGATCTTCAGATAGTTGCGACTGAGTGGTCAATTTTGTTGTAATGTATAACTCCTCTAGATCTGCACGACCACCATCCTCCGAATCCAGCCTTTCGATTTCCGTTTGGGTAGACAATACATTCTTGAAGTACGATTCAAGAATACCAAGTCGGCATTTGTACTCAGCTACAGAAAGCAACTTACCACTTGGCCGTAGACTGGCCTCGACAATATTTTTGATGCGAGAAATATTCTTCTTTATATTGGCCCGTTGTTGTTTCAATTCTTCTAGAGACATGTTTAATTAAAAACGTTAGCGTTCAAATAACGAAATTAGTAAATTTAGGTATGTCGTATAAATATGATCGACTACAGATGTGACCTTTATTCAATATATAAGTACAGTAAATAGCAATACCAACAAAGAGTATTAGTTGAACAACAGCAGTTCATATTACCAAAATACTCCTGGTATGACGATTTTTGGATGACCTCTGATGCGACGAGAAACTGAGAGCAACGACAAATGGCAAACCCCGTTCAAATGTTTGTTGGGTAGCGCCGACAAATAAAGTTTGCAAGCGTTAACGTTCAGCATATAACGACGCAGCAGTGGAGACGACTTCTGCCTGCACTGCGCTATTGCGGCTGTATCTTGAACGGTAATCTCGTACGGCTCCGTGCACTTGGGCCCGATTACCCCTTTTTGACCTTACTGTGATTTACTGCAAACGGTAGGAAGCGCTACGATCTCACGAGTCCAACAGCGCAAGCCTCCAGCGATTATGATGGTGATGATGATGGTAAGGAGCCAAGTGAAGACCACCAAGAGCAGAACGCGAACAACTAAGTTTGTTTTAAACTATTAATTTAGCGCGAACGACAAACGATTCCTTTAAATGCACTGCCCCACGTTGGGCGCCAAATGTAGGATGCTAGGGAGCGTTTTCCTTAACCACAAGTTAACAACCAATAGTTTTTATTATTTAAGCTGGGCTGTGCAAATAAATATGTACTGCCAGAAAGACAAAGATTACCAAAATTAAATCAACACGTCTTGGTGGTCAACAGAAGACTGATTTATTTTATGCTCCCAACTCATGCTATATGTACATATGTAGTTCATAAAACAGGAGTATGCGGTGGCGTGATTTAACAGTGAAATTCCAATGAGTGTTTATCTTAAATATCTATTTACATATGTATGTATGTAAGCATGAGTATGTGTGTATATACAGCTAGTTGTGTGGAAGTGACATGTTAGTATGTACATAAGCATGTACATCTGTTTGTACAAGTGAGTGTTGAGTGAATGAGTGTGCAGCTGTTCATCGCCTTGGGCGACTTGCAGGGTGTCTCGCTAGGGGACCCAACAATGTCCTTAAATTGATAATATCAAATTAAAGTATAAGATTATCAGGTATGTGTTATCCTTTATAATTTCTAAAGAAACATAAACAACTTTAATTTGCCTCAGGAACCATGCGTTGTGTCTGGAGAGTTTGTTTTTAAAAACATTTCGACTACTGTCTCATAAGCCATAATAAATGAGTTTACGTCACACCCTATAGCATTGATGAGAGCACACAAATCTATTTATATAACTTGTTTTCTATTTGCAAGAATTTCAAAATATGGAAAAACAAAACCAATTCTTGTGGTGCTACCATATTTTTGAATTAACTATTTGTGGAACGCAACTGTGTGCAAAACCTTAAGCTGGTCTTAGCTAAGGTTTGTGTAAATTAGGACTTAAGCTTGACTTAAGACTGGATTGTTAAACCGGCCCTTAGTATACCAATCTTTTACTCCCGAATTCAGTAAGCTGTCTCAGTCTCCAATAGAGACCAAAGTCACAATTTAAGACCAGGTGGCATGCATTAGTTTCAAAATAAAGTCTCTAAATAGTGACCTGGTGGGAAAGCTAGGAAAAGCAATAATCTCTAGCTCATTTTGAGACTTGAGATGAGACTGAATTACTGAATTGGGGCATTAGTCTACAAGGATACACCTTTCAAAGAGGAACAACCTAGCTAGGAAAAAAACCAAAATATCATGCGTATTGATTGATATATTAAAATTAAAACTTGTTTTACTTTTTGTTTGGAATATTGTTAATAAATGATACAAATGTAACCTTCCAATTAATACTATGGGGAAACGACTCATTGAGCCACTACGACAACAAGCTGTTCTTCGGAGTGAGAACAGCAAAACAGAAGATCTTCCGCTCTAACGAAGTTATCCCGGCAGCAAATGTCGAAGACGCCAACCAGCTGTTGGGTGACATGAGCCTGAAGGGGGACGCCACCGAGGACGCTACTCGAAGTGCTTACCAGGTGTTAGCAGGCAACAAAAGTTCAGCAGAAGTCGATGAAGTTTGTTCGGGCAAGTGTCGCTCACGACACCACCCACATATACCGTTGGGTCTTCACAACCACAGCGGGATGCGCAGCCGGGACGGGCCGGCCCTCGGATCCAGTCCCTCACCAAGATCTCGGAGGTGGTTGCCTTCATGGCTCGGCACGGGCTGTTAATAGCTGCGGTCCAAAAAACGAATCTACGTCGCAGCTCAACCTTAACGAACTGCGACGGCTACAATGTGCTTCGCAGAGATCGCGAGCGAGATAATGGTGGAGGCCTAGCCTTCACAACACCGTGCAGTATCGTCTCATCGATGTAGACATCGACCCAAGGGACAGCACCTTAGAATGTCAAGGGATTGCTGTCCGGTCAGGCGATGTCGAGCTCGAAATATTTAATATCTACATACCCCCTGTCTTCTGCTGCCCCGCTGCATATCACCCTGACATAGGTGCGCTCCTCAGTGGTGAAAACCGTTTGGTAGTTGGAGACTTCAACGCGCATCATGATCTTTGGTTCTCAAGCCTACCAAACGATCGTAGAGAAAATTTTTTGGCAGAGCAGATAGACGATTCGACATTATGCACCATGACCGACGAAGCCCCCACCAGGATTGTGGGTAGTTGCAGCAGCTCGCCAGATCTAACAATAGCTAGCGCGGGTCGGATAAATAGCATAACGCGGCGACCTATGCTATCGTTGCATCAGACAACCTAACCTACCCATAGTCATCTCGATTGACAGACCTGCCAACTATGTTGCCTCGGACCGCCACACCTATGTCAACTTCAAAAAATCTGACTGGGAGCGGTTCGAGGATTTCACTGAAGACGCCTTCGGTGCTCTTTCAACGCCTACCGCCGTTCGCGTTGGCGAGCGCGAGTTCCGCAGGGTGGTGAAGTCCGCTGCAGCCCGCTTCATTCCGGCAGGCAGGATCCCTGTGATCCGTCCTGACTTCCCGGGTGAGGCGGTGTCTCTGGCGGTGCCTCTGGCGGATGAACGCGACCACCTTCGGCAGGCGGACCCCGGTAATCCCCGTATTAGGCAACAAAACGGGGAGATACAACGCCTGCTCAACGTACACAATCGGAACAAGTGACGATCGAACAGAAATCTCATTTCGAGACCACGCCTCGTCGGACCCGAAGCGATGCGCGAACTATTTTAGTCGACAATTTACACTGCATCCTTCATAGCATATTTCACCAAGGTCGTCAATCTGTCCTTAACCACCCTGTCCATTTCGGATATCTGGAAGACGAGTAGGGTGATACCACTGCTGAAACCAGGGAAACCTGCCGGCCGAGGCGAGTCCTACCGGCCGATCTCCCTGCTTTCTTTAGTGGTCAAGACACTTGAGGCCCTGCTGCTCCCGCATTTCAATCACTACCTCAGCCCGGCGAAGCATCAACACGGCTTCCGGAAAGTGCATAGCACTACAACGGCACTTAACACTATAAACACTCAGGTTAATTGTGGTCTCAACGGCGACCGCCCCTGTGAGAGAACCGTCCTCGTGGCTCTGGAGTTGGTGAAGGCCTTCGACACAGTCAGCCACTCCATCCTGCCGAAGGACGTGGAGGCCTCACCTCTCCCAGCGGCGTTGAGGTGTGGTACCGTGACGCAGTGTCAAAAGCGAGAAGAATTAAGCAGGGGGTACCACAGGGTGGCGTCCTATCCCCCCTTTTGTTCAACTTCTACATCTCGCGACTCCCCTCCCCGCCAGAGGGAGTCACACTGGTCTCGTATGCCGACGACTGCACGATAATGGCTACCGGCAATGGAATTGATGGCCTATGCTCTAAAGTGAACAGCTACCTCCCAGAGCTTGCTCACTACTTTACAGGACGGAATTTGGCGCTGTCTCCTGTAAAGTCCACGGCGACCCTGTTCACATCGTGGACGAAGGAGGTCGGGCTCACCCTCGACATACACATCAAAGGGACCCCTATTCCGGCGGTTAACCACCTTAAGATCTTGGGGGTCACCATCGACAGCCTGGTCTCCTTCTCAGCGCATACAACCGCAGTCGTCAACAAGGTTTAGAGCTGCAACAAAATCGTCAAGTCGCTCGCCGGCAGCACTTGGGACAAAGACAAAGAAACTTTGTTGGCAACATACAAGACGATTGGCCGGCCGGTTCTAAATTATGCTGCGCCAATATGGTCGCCTGGAACTAGCAGGACTCAGTCGTCAAGACTGGAGACCTGTCAGAACGCCGCACTCAGGACAGTGACGGGATGTCTCCTGATGACGCTTGTGGATCACCTCTACCATGAGGCTAACGTGCTTCCAGTGCAGGAGCACAATCTGATGCTCATAAAGCAGTTTCTACTGGGGTGCCACCGTCCGGGGCATCCCAATAGAGACCTGCTCGCGCTGGAGCCGGCACCCAGGCACATCAGGGGACATCTCTCACAACTGACGAACGAGGTCCAGACTTACTTACGCTTACCGCTGGACCCAAGGACGTACCGACAGGCTCTGGACGACATTCACAGGGAGTCGGTATCCAAATATATCGACACGCGCCCTGTGAATGCAGTCCTGGGAGTCCAACCACCACCCATAGCAGCTGAGGAGCTCCAGCTGCTTCGTGAGACGCGCGTCACTCTGGCACAACTCCGATCTGGATATTGTAGCAGGTTAAACTCCTACCTATCCAGAATCAACCCCGACACCCCCAACACTTGCCCAGCATGTGGAGAGTCTCCGCACGACACCAATCACCTATTCACATGCCCGGCCAAACCTACTCAACTAACACCCCTCTCCCTATGGTCCGACCCTGTTGAAACGGCTCGTTTCCTGGACCTTTCGTTAGTTGAGCTTGACGATAATGATTGAGGGAGCCCGCCAGCCCAGTGGGGTGTAGCTAGCCGCTACAACAACAACAACAACAACCTCGGTCGGCTCTCAACTCGTAGATTAATCTAGGAGAGTGAAGGCTTCAATCTCCAACAAATACGAAATTACCCTGATATGGGTCCCGGGGCATAGGGACATTTATGGAAACGAAACTGCGGATGAAATAGCGAGGTGTGGTTCTGCACTGGAAAGGTCCAACGCGGTGAATATGGGCGTCTCGCTTAGAGAAGTAGAGGGCAGAATCGCCGATATCTACCACCGAAAAGCCAAGCACAGGTGGAGTAATACAGGATCGTACAGGATTACCCGGCAGGAAAATATATACAAACTTACAGCTGTTTGCACAGGTCACTGGCCTGTAGGAGTACATGCTGAAAGGATAGGCATACCCTTCAACCGGTTTTTCCGCAGCTGTGAAGATCCAAGCTCAAAGGAGAGAGTTGAGCATTTTATGTGCGAGTGCCCGGGCCTTGCTAGAATAAGGTTAAAGGCCCTCGGCAAACCATTCCTGCAGAGTATTTTAGAGTGCAGCCGCCTCTCTTTATATGATATACTGCAATTTATAAAAACCGCCAAATAGCTGTAGGTTACACGAGATGTGGAATCATAATGGCATATTTGCTAATTCCTTGCCATCAGGGTGGCAATCCACTTTAACCAACCAACCAAGACAGATTCCAGTACCACTTCAGAGGGTTTCGAGAAATTTGTTTGAGTTCACGTTTTGACCGCATCCCGGGAAGTGGGTGTTAAAGGGGTATTCAACTTTAGACGGTTCAAAAATTAAATTTCTTATTTTATTTTCGTCGCACATTATATGTAAAATATGTTTGCAAAATATTATAACTCGACTTTAAATACTTTTCGAGATACAAAGCCATTAATGTAATTATGCATGATGCACGGTGGTGTTTTCATGAATCTTTCAACGCGTTTTTCTCAGAATCATAATTTTCAAAACGGTCGCCACGATAACTACAAAAATACTGAAGTTTTACAGTTTACTCGCAATCCCATATTTCTAGCCGGAACCAGAATTATGCAAAACGCATTTGTTTAAATATTTTTTTCGTAAACAATATACACTGGAAAACATGGTAAAAATCGTATATCGTCATTTAACGTAGTGAACAATTGTCAATTTTACTTTTATTGATTATATTCTGGTTCCGGATATACCATAATCACAAGTCTACTGAATTTTCTATTTCAGATGATTTAAACGCGAAAAATCGTGCGAAGCTACCTATTTCTGCAAGGCTCAACTTTGAAGCGCCACTATTATGATTTGAATAAACTTTTTGGCAAAGTAAAACCGTCAACTTCTCTATATTTGCCTCTTGCAAAAATTTACAACAAATCTCTTGAAAATGGTTGCTTCCTTGAAGAATGGAAGATTTCGTTCATTGCCCCAATTTATAAATCTGGATTACGAAATTTAGTTGAAAACTATCGCCCCATTGTAAAAATGTCTATCATTCCAAAGCTGTTGGATAAAATTGTGAACAACCAGCTATTAAAGGCTTTTAAGAACTATATTGTTACTCAGCAATACGGTTTTTATACGGGCAGATCCACCAATACAAATCTCGCTATATTCCTAAATTTGGTAATCAAAGTGATTGAAGAGGGCGATCAAGTGGATACTCTTTACACAGATTTTGTTATAGCTTTTGACAGCCTAAACCATAATTTGCTTATTAAAAAGCTGGAGAAACTTGGGAGTTCATTCCAACGCGCTTAGGTGGCTGAAATCTTATCTGCCAAACAGAAAATTGGTGGTAAAAATTGGCAACAATATCTCTAATTCTATAAAAGTTACTTCAGGGGTTCCACAAGGAAGTCACTTGGGTCCCTTGCTTTTTTCTATATTTATAAATGACATCAGCCAAACATTGAAATTTTGCAACTGTTTGATGTATGCCGACGATTTGAAGTTGTATTACCGAATCCAAAACTTGGGCGATTGTTTTAGACTACAGCAAGATATTCTATCTATGATAGAGTGGTGTACTTGCAACGGTCTTTCTCTGAACTTCTCAAAGTGTAACATTATTTCATTTTCTCGGAAAAAGCTCTGTTTAATGAATAACTACACTTTTAACCACTGCGATTCTTTTAGCCGTAAAACCACCGTCAAGGATTTAGGGGTCTACTAAGACTCGAAACTTAATTTCGACTTTCTTAGAAAATATATATAGTCTGTGCAGCAAACTCTAAACTTGGCTTTCTCAAGCGAAACTCTAAGGACTTTTTAGATCCGCTTACGCTTAAAAGTCTATACACATCTTTGTTGAGATCTATTTTAGAATACGCGTGCATCGTTTGGGACTCGGATTTTGTCACACATTCGGACAGAATAGAAACAGTTCAGAGGAGGTTTACCAAATTCGCCCTTCGGCGCATGTTTTCTTCTGAATCTATGCCATCTTATGAACTGAGGTGTAAAATCTTGAACTTACAATTCCTTGCAAATCGGAGAAAAATTTGTGCTATTCTCTTCATCAAAGATATATGTGATAACAAAGTTGATTCGCCAGATCTACTTTCGCTTCTACCTTTTTATGCGCCGGAAAGCATCTTAGAGAGAAATACATTTTCTACGTTCATATGCGTAAAACAAAGTTTGCTAACAATGAGCCCATTCACAGGTCCATTTCATTGTGTAATTCTGTCTACAATTGTGTCGATTTTTATTCATGTAGAGAACGTTTTAAGATTGATATTTGTAATCACTTTCTTTTTAAATAATTGTGTTATTTCATTACTATTGATCCGACATATGTATACATGTAAGTCCTTTGATACATTTTTGTATAGTTTGTTATGATTTCTTTTTTTCTCTTATCTGTGAGAGCATTTGTCCGGTAGATAAATAAATAAATAAATTTGTGAATTTGTGAATTCAATTTATTGATTATATCCCTTAGTTCAACTTGGAAAAAGTCGCGCACAAAATTATTCAATAGTATTGTTTTGACAAGAATTGTAAAAGGAGGTCATTTTCCGGTCTTTAAAGTAGAATACCCCCTTAATAAGGGCTTCCAATGATTCCATAGCTGTATCTGTCTACACCCCATCCTCCATCCTAATGACGCTTGTATTTGAGTGCTCTTTTGACAGAATTTTACTCAGTCTGGCGGTATCCATACACGTCTATGGATAAGCCGTATGCTCGCCAGGATTCTGTCTTGGCTTTTCTTACTGCTTTCTTGTATTGTTTCAAAGAGTCTTTGTGTGGCTGGCACACTTTTAATATATAGCAATCGAAAGAATGTTTTCCTGGCATGAGTTCCCTAAGTTCTCCAAACCACCAAGGAGGGAATTTAATCTTAAGGACACGGACTGGTGTGGACTTTTTAAAAGATATATCGAGAGATTTCTCCATCATATCAACTGTTTCGTTTAGCTCTGTTGCCCTGATAATTTTTTAGATTTCACCGTTCCCTAGACTTTTCGAAGTGATTTTATTAAATATATTTTAATTTGTTCTTCGAGGGTTCCGAAATACAGAAGGGGTGTTGGATTTACCTCGTACGCTGAAGAGTATCCAACAGTGGCAAGACATGACCGATACCCTCCAGCCAGCTACGAGTATGCCATCGGTCGATAGCATTATCCAGCACCTCCTCCCTTCCCGAGAACCTTTCCGAACTGGGAAATATGAAAGCAGTTTTACTTCCCTTATTACATATACTTAGGTTGGTATTTAGCACAAAGTTCCGAAGAGACTACCCTTTTTCGTTTGTTGTGGAACTACCCATAAATAGGATTCCTCGCGTTTTGTTCGATGAAGTGCTTAAGTTCGTCTGGTGGAGCATCCCTGTCATGTGTCAAGTAGGCAGATACCAGAAATAGGTTCAGATGTTCCACGGTCTCAAGCTTCAATCTGCTGAGCTGTAATTTGAACAGAGAAATGCATTAAAATCTTTTTTGATTAGAATACACGCCCTATGTTTACCTGCGTTACCACTATAGAAGAGGTTATGCGTTCTGCTGGTTAGGTCTAGGTTCTGCTGATTATCTATCGCACATTTGGAGTGCTGCAAATTTATCTGCACGCACTTTATCCTGTTCGGAGTCTTCATCTGTGATTGTGACATTCCGCAGCAACTGGCTCGCGTCGTCGACCTCCTCAGTGTCGTCTTTATCCTGAGCCTTGTCGCTTCGAAAGATCTTCATCTTGGCCATGCGGCTCCCAAAACGGATTACCTTTTCGCTTTGGCGAGGGCCTCCAGCGACTCCTCGCGGATGGCCAAGAGTAGTGGTCGGCTTATTTTACTTGGCTGCTCAACCTCTCCGGTCGAAATTAGCCTTAGCTTAAGTCCAAGGAAGTTTGGTACGCACATCTGATCAACCTGTAACCTCGAAAGGTTTCGGAGAAGTCAAACCCCGGGTGGGGATTTGCAATAATGCTTTAAATGTCTCCTTAAATTGATAATATCAAATTAAAGTATAAGATTATCAGGTATGTGTTATCCTTTATTATTTTTAAAGAAACATAAACAACTTTAATTTGCCTCAGGAACCATGCGTTGTGTCTGGAGAGTTTGTTTTTAAAAACATTTCGACTACTGTCTCATAAGCCATAATAAATGAGTTTACGTCACACCCTATAGCATTGATGAGAGATTTATGAAACTTCGACAAAGAGAAAAAATAAGACAGTTTGCCCCTAGATTACCCACCAAGGCAAACTTATTCGGAGCGAAATTACTTCTTCTCTTTGTACGAGTATTTTAAATGTTTTTAAATTATTTAAAACTGAAAATACTTTTTGAATTAACCGCACACAAATCTATTTATATAACTTGTTTTCTATTTGCAAGAATTTCAAAATATGGAAAAACAAAACCAATTCTTGTGGTGCTACCATATTTTTGAATTAACTATTTGTGGAACGCAACTGTGTGCAAAACCTTAAGCTGGTCTTAGCTAAGGTTTGTGTAAATTAGGACTTAAGCTTGACTTAAGACTGGATTGTTAAACCGGCCCTTAGTATACCAATCTTTTACTCCCGAATTCAGTAAGCTGTCTCAGTCTCCAATAGAGACCAAAGTCACAATTTAAGACCAGGTGGCATGCATTAGTTTCAAAATAAAGTCTCTAAATAGTGACCTGGTGGGAAAGCGAGGAAAAGCAATAATCTCTAGCTCATTTTGAGACTTGAGATGAGACTGAATTACTGAATTGGGGCATTAGTCTACAAGGATACACCTTTCAAAGAGGAACAACCTAGCTAGGAAAAAAAGCAAAATATCATGCGTATTGATTGATATATCAAAATTAAAACTTGTTTTACTTTTTGTTTGGAATATTGTTAATAAATGATACAAATGTAACCTTCCAATTAATACTATGGGGAAACGACTCATTGAGCCACTACGACAACAAGCTGTTCTTCGGAGTGAGAACAGCAAAACAGAAGATCTTCCGCTCTAACGAAGTTATCCCGGCAGCAAATGTCGAAGACGCCAACCAGCTGTTGGGTGACATGAGCCTGAAGGGGGACGCCACCGAGGACGCTACTCGAAGTGCTTACCAGGTGTTAGCAGGCAACAAAAGTTCAGCAGAAGTCGATGAAGTTTGTTCGGGCAAGTGTCGCTCACGACACCACCCACATATACCGTTGGGTCTTCACAACCACAGCGGGATGCGCAGCCGGGACGGGCCGGCCCTCGGATCCAGTCCCTCACCAAGATCTCGGAGGTGGTTGCCTTCATGGCTCGGCACGGGCTGTTAATAGCTGCGGTCCAAAAAACGAATCTACGTCGCAGCTCAACCTTAACGAACTGCGACGGCTACAATGTGCTTCGCAGAGATCGCGAGCGAGATAATGGTGGAGGCCTAGCCTTCACAACACCGTGCAGTATCGTCTCATCGATGTAGACATCGACCCAAGGGACAGCACCTTAGAATGTCAAGGGATTGCTGTCCGGTCAGGCGATGTCGAGCTCGAAATATTTAATATCTACATACCCCCTGTCTTCTGCTGCCCCGCTGCATATCACCCTGACATAGGTGCGCTCCTCAGTGGTGAAAACCGTTTGGTAGTTGGAGACTTCAACGCGCATCATGATCTTTGGTTCTCAAGCCTACCAAACGATCGTAGGGAAAATATTTTGGCAGAGCAGATAGACGATTCGACATTCTGCACCATGACCGACGAAGGCCCCACCAGGATTGTGGGTAGTTGCAGCAGCTCGCCAGATCTAACAATAGCTAGCGCGGGTGGGATAAATAGCATAACGTGGCGACCTATGCTATCGTTGCATCAGACAACCTACCCATAGTCATCTCGATTGACAGACCTGCCAACTATGTTGCCTCGGACCGCCACACCTATGTCAACTTCAAACAAGCTGACTGGGAGCGGTTCGAGGATTTCACTGAAGACGCCTTCGGTGCTCTTTCAACGCCTACCGACGTTCGCGTTGGCGAGCGCGAGTTCCGCAGGGTGGTGAAGTCCGCTGCAGCCCGCTTCATTCCGGCAGGCAGGATCCCTGTGATCCGTCCTGACTTCCCGGGTGAGGCGGTGTCTCTGGCGGATGAACGCGACCACCTTCGGCAGGCGGACCCCGGTAATCCCCGTATTAGGTAACAAAACGGGGAGATCCAACGCCTGCTCAACGTACACAAGCGGAACAAGTGGAGAGAGCGCCTGAAGTCTTGCAACCTCGGTGCCGGAGTGGACAAACTAACGAGGCGTGACGATCGAACAGAAATCTCATTTGGAGACCACGCCTCGTCGGACCCGAAGCGATGCGCGAACTACTTTAGTCGACAATTTACACTGCATCCTTCGACCGACAGGACCAAACGGTCAGTCACCAGGCTGCGCAAGCAAACACCGAACGCACCAATTGTGCTCTCTACCACTGAGGTGAAGGAAGCCATCGGGAAGGCGAAAGCCTCCAAACCCATTGACCCAGACGGGTTAAGCATGTTGATGCTGAAAAAATTGGGCACCGCGGGAGTAGCATATTTCACCAAGGTCCTCAATCTGTCCTTAACCACCCTGTTCATTCCGGATATCTGGAAGACGAGTAGGGTGATACCACTGCTGAAACCAGGGAAACCTGCCGGCCAAGGCGAGTACTACCGGCCGATCTCCCTGCTTTCTTTAGTGGTCAAGACACTTGAGGCCCTGCTGCTCCCGCATTTCAATCACTACCTCAGCCCGGCGAAGCATCAACACGGCTTCCGGAAAGTGCATAGCACTACAACGGCACTTAACGCTATTAACACTCAGGTTAATTGTGGTCTCAACGGCAACCGCCCCTGTGAGAGAACCGTCCTCGTGGCTCTGGAGTTGGTGAAGGCCTTCGACACAGTCAGCCACTTCATCCTGCCGAAGGACGTGGAGGCCTCACCTCTCCCAGCGGCGTTGAGGTGTGGTACCGTGACGCTATTGTTCAACTTCTACATCTCGCGACTCCCCTCCCCACCAGAGGGAGTCACACTGGTCTCGTATGCCGACGACTGCACGATAATGGCTACCGGCAATGGAATTGATGGCCTATGCTCTAAAGTGAACAGCTACCTCCCAGAGCTTGCTCACTACTTTACAGGACGGGATTTGGCGCTGTCTCCTGCAAAGTCCACGGCGACCCTGTTCACATCTTGGAAGAAGGAGTTTGGGCTCACCCTCGACATACACATCGAAGGGACCCGCAATCCGACGGTTAACCACCCTAAGATCTTGGGGGTCACCATCGACAGCCTGGTCTCCTTCTCAGCGCATACAACCGCAATCGTCAACAAGGTACAGAGCCGCAACAAAGTCCTCAAGTCGCTCGCCGGCAGCACTTGGGACAAAGACAAAGAAACGTTGTTGGCAACATACAAGACGATTGGCCGGCCGGTTCTAAATTATACTGCGCCAATATGGTCGCCTGAAACTAGCAGGACTCAGTCGTCAAGACTGGAGACCTGTCAGAACGCCGCACTCAGGACAGTGACAGGATGTCTCCTGATGACGCCTGTGGATCACCTCTACCATGAGGCTAACGTGCTTCCAATGCAGGAGCACAATCTGATGCTCACAAAGCAGGTTATACTTTGGTGCCACCGTCCGGGGCATCCCAATAGAGACCTGCTCGCGCTGGAGCCGGCACCCAGGCACATCAGGGGACATCTCTCACAACTGACGGACGAGGTCCAGACTTACGTACGCTTACCGCTGGACCCAAGGACGTACCGACAGGCTCTGGACGACATTCACAGGGAGTCGGTATCCAAATATATCGACACGCGCCCTGTGAATGCAGTCCTGGGAGTCCAACCACCACCCATAGCAGCTGAGGAGCTCCAGCTGCCCCGTGAGACGCGTGTCACTCTGGCTCAACTCCGATCTGGATATTGTAGCAGGAGAGTGGAGGAGTGGAGAGTCTCCGCACGACACCAATCACCTATTCACATGCCCAGCCTATTTTCAACTACTCAACTAACACCCCTCTCCCTATGGTCCGACCCTGTTGAAACGGCTCGTTTCCTGGACCTTTCGTTAGTTGAGCTTGACGATAATGATTGAGGGAGCCCGCCAGCCCAGTGGGGTGTAGCTAGCCGCTACAACAACAACAACAACAACCTCGGTCGGCTCTCAACTCGTAGATGAATCTAGGAGAGTGAAGGCTTCAATCTCCAACAAATACGAAATTACCCTGATATGGGTCCCGGGGCATAGGGACATTTATGAAAACGAAACTGCGGATGAAATAGCGAAGTGTGGTTCTGCACTGGAAAGGTCCATCGCGGTGAATATGGGCGTCTCGCTTAGAGAAATAAAGGGCAGAATCGCTGATATCTACCACCGAAAAGCCAAGCACAGGTGGAGTAATACAGGATCGTACAGGATTACACGGCAGGAAAATATATACAAACTTACAGCTGTTTGCACAGGTCACTGGCCTGTAGAAGTACATGCTGAAAGGATAGGCATACCCTTCAACCGGTTCTGCCGCAGCTGTGAAGACCCAAGCTCAAAGGAAAGAGTTGAGCATTTTATGTGCGGGCCTTGCTAGAATAAGGTTAAAGGCCCTCGGCAAACCATTCCTGCAGAGTATTTTAGAGTGCAGCCGCCTCTCTTTATATGATATACTGCAATTTATAAAAACCGCCAAATAGCTGTAGGTTGCACGAGATGTGGAATCATAATGGCATATTTGCTAATTCCTTGCCATCAGGGTGGCAATCCACTTTAACCAACCAACCAAGTCAGATTCCAGTACCACTTCAGAGGGTTTCGAGAAATTTGTTTGAGTTCACGTTTTGACCGCATCCCGGGAAGTGGGTGTTAAAGGGGTATTCAACTTTAGACGGTTCAAAAATTAAATTTCTTATTTTATTTTCGTCGCACATTATATGTAAAATATGTTTGCAAAATATTATAACTCGACTTTAAATACTTTTCGAGATACAAAGCCATTAATGTAATTATGCATGATGCACGGTGGTGTTTTCATGAATCTTTCAACGCGTTTTTCTCAGAATCATAATTTTCAAAACGGTCGCCACGATAACTACAAAAATACTGAAGTTTTACAGTTTACTCGCAATCCCATATTTCTAGCTGGAACCAGAATTATGCAAAACGCATTTGTTTAAATATTTTTTTCGTAAACAATATACACTGGAAAACATGGTAAAAATCGTATATCGTCATTTAACGTAGTGAACAATTGTCAATTTTAATTTTATTGACTATATTCTGGTTCCGGATATACCATAATCACAAGTCTACTGAATTTTCTATTTCAGATGATTTAAACGAGAAAAATCGTGCGAAGCTACCTATTTCTGCAAGGCTCAACTTTGAAGCGCCACTATTATGATTTGAATAAACTTTTTGGCAAAGTAAAACCGTCAACTTCTCTATATTTGCCTCTTGCAAAAATTTACAACAAATCTCTTGAAAATGGTTGCTTCCTTGAAGAATGGAAGATTTCGTTCATTGCCCCAATTTATAAATCTGGATTACGAAATTAAGTTGAAAACTATCGCCCCATTGTAAAAATGTCTATCATTCCAAAGCTGTTGGATAAAATTGTGAACAACCAGCTATTAAAGGCTTTTAAGAACTATATTGTTACTCAGCAATACGGTTTTTATACGGGCAGATCCACCAATACAAATCTCGCTATATTCCTAAATTCTGTAATCAAAGTGATTGAAGAGGGCGATCAAGTGGATACTCTTTACACAGATTTTGTTATAGCTTTTGACAGCCTAAACCATAATTTGCTTATTAAAAAGCTGGAGAAACTTGGGAGTTCATTCCAACGCGCTTAGGTGGCTGAAATCTTATCTGACAAACAGAAAATTGGTGGTAAAAATTGGCAACAATATCTCTAATTCTATAAAAGTTACTTCAGGAGTTCCACAAGGAAGTCACTTGGGTCCCTTTCTTTTTTCTATATTTATAAATGACATCAGCCAAACATTGAAATTTTGCAACTGTTTGATGTATGCCGACGATTTGAAGTTGTATTACCGAATCCAAAACTTGAGCGATTGTTTTAGACTACAGCAAGATATTCTATCTATGATAGAGTGGTGTACTTGCAACGGTCTTTCTCTGAACTTCTCAAAGTGTAACATTATTTCATTTTCTCGGAAAAATCTCTGTTTAATGAATAACTACACTTTTAACCACTGCGATTCTTTTAGCCGTAAAACCACCGTCAAGGATTTAGGGGTCTACTAAGACTCGAAACTTAATTTCGACTTTCTTAGAAAATATATATAGTCTGTGCAGCAAACTCTAAACTTGGCTTTCTCAAGCGAAACTCTAAGGACTTTTTAGATCCGCTTACGCTTAAAAGTCTATACACATCTTTGTTGAGATCTATTTTAGAATACGCGTGCATCGTTTGGGACTCGGATTTTGTCACACATTCGGACAGAATAGAAACAGTTCAGAGGAGGTTTACCAAATTCGCCCTTCGGCGCATGTTTTCTTCTGAATCTATGCCATCTTATGAACTGAGGTGTAAAATCTTGAACTTACAATTCCTTGCAAATCGTGTGCTATTCTCTTCATCAAAGATATATGTGATAACAAAGTTGATTCGCCAGATCTACTTTCGCTTCTACCTTTTTATGCGCCGGAAAGCATCTTAGAGAGAAATACATTTTCTACGTTCATATGCGTAAAACAAAGTTTGCTAACAATGAGCCCATTCACAGGTCCATTTCATTGTGTAATTCTGTCTACAATTGTGTCGATTTTTATTCATGTAGAGAACGTTTTAAGATTGATATTTGTAATCACTTTCTTTTTAAATAATTGTGTTATTTCATTACTATTGATCCGACATATGTATACATGTAAGTCCTTTGATACATTTTTGTATAGTATGTTATGATTTCTTTTTTTCTCTTATCTGTGAGAGCATTTGTCCGGTAGATAAAAAAATAAATAAATAAATTTGTGAATTTGTGAATTCAATTTATTGATTATATCCCTTAGTTCAACTTGGAAAAAGTCGCGCACAAAATTATTCAATAGTATTGTTTTGACAAGAATTGTAAAAGGAGGTCATTTTCCGGTCTTTAAAGTAGAATACCCCCTTAATAAGGGCTTCCAATGATTCCATAGCTGTATCTGTCTACACCCCATCCTCCATCCTAATGACGCTTGTATTTGAGTGCTCTTTTGACAGAATTTTACTCAGTCTGGCGGTATCCATACACGTCTATGGATAAGCCGTATGCTCGCCAGGATTCTGTCTTGGCTTTTCTTATTGCTTTCTTGTATTGTTTCAATGAGTCTTTGTGTGGCTGGCACACTTTTAATATATAGCAATCGAAAGAATGTTTTCCTGGCATGAGTTCCCTAAGTTCTCCAAACCACCAAGGAGGGAATTTAATCTTAAGGACACGGACTGGTGTGGACTTTTTAAAAGATATATCGAGAGATTTCTCCATCATATCAACTGTTTCGTTTAGCTCTGTTGCCCTGATAATTTTTTAGATTTCACCGTTCCCTAGACTTTTCGAAGTGATTTTATTAAATATATTTTAATTTGTTCTTCGAGGGTTCCGAAATACAGAAGGGGTGTTGGATTTACCTCGTACGCTGAAGAGTATCCAACAGTGGCAAGACATGACCGATACCCTCCAGCCAGCTACGAGTATGCCATCGGTCGATAGCATTATCCAGCACCTCCTCCCTTCCCGAGAACCTTTCCGAACTGGGAAATATGAAAGCAGTTTTACTTCCCTTATTACATATACTTAGGTTGGTATTTAGCACAAAGTTCCGAAGAGACTACCCTTTTTCGTTGGTTGTGGAACTACCCATAAATAGGATTCCTCGCGTTTTGTTCGATGAAGTGCTTAAGTTCGTCTGGTGAAGCATCCCTGTCATGTGTCAAGTAGGCAGATACCAGAAATAGGTTCAGATGTTCCACGGTCTCAAGCTTCAATCTGCTGAGCTGTAATTTGAACAGAGAAATGCATTAAAATCTTTTTTGATTAGAATACACGCCCTATGTTTACCTGCGTTACCACTATAGAAGAGGTTATGCGTTCTGCTGGTTAGGTCTAGGTTCTGCTGATTATCTATCGCACATTTGGAGTGCTGCAAATTTATCTGCACGCACTTTATCCTGTTCGGAGTCTTCATCTGTGATTGTGACATTCCGCAGCAACTGGCTCGCGTCGTCGACCTCCTCAGTGTCGTCTTTATCCTGAGCCTTGTCGCTTCGAAAGATCTTCATCTTGGCCATGCGGCTCCCAAAACGGATTATTTTTTCGCTTTGGCGAGGGCCTCCAGCGACTCCTCGCGGATGGCCAAGAGTAGTGGTCAGCTTATTTTACTTGGCTGCTCAACCTCTCCGGCCGAAATTAGCCTTAGCTTAAGTCCAAGGAAGTTTGGTACGCACATCTGATCAACCTGTAACCTCGAAAGGTTTCGGAGAAGTCAAACCCCGGGTGGGGATTTGCAATAATGCTTTAAATGTCTCCTTAAATTGATAATATCAAATTAAAGTATAAGATTATCAGGTATGTGTTATCCTTTATTATTTTTAAAGAAACATAAACAACTTTAATTTGCCTCAGGAACCATGCGTTGTGTCTGGAGAGTTTGTTTTTAAAAACATTTCGACTACTGTCTCATAAGCCATAATAAATGAGTTTACGTCACACCCTATAGCATTGATGAGAGATTTATGAAACTTCGACAAAGAGAAAAAATAAGACAGTTTGCCCCTAGATTACCCACCAAGTCAATCTTATTCGGAGCGAAATTACTTCTTCTCTTTGTACGAGTATTTTAAATGTTTTTAAATTATTTAAAACTGAAAATACTTTTTGAATTAACCGCACACAAATCTATTTATATAACTTGTTTTCTATTTGCAAGAATTTCAAAATATGGAAAAACAAAACCAATTCTTGTGGTGCTACCATATTTTTGAATTAACTATTTGTGGAACGCAACTGTGTGCAAAACCTTAAGCTGGTCTTAGCTAAGGTTTGTGTAAATTAGGACTTAAGCTTTACTTAAGACTGGATTGTTAAACCGGCCCTTAGTATACCAATCTTTTACTCCCGAATTCAGTAAGCTGTCTCAGTCTCTAATAGAGACCAAAGTCACAATTTAAGACCAGGTGGCATTCATTAGTTTCAAAATAAAATCTCTTAATAGTGACCTGGTGGTGAGCAGGTCACAAATAATTGAAATAAAAACAAAAGAAAAACCCGTGAAAGCGAGGAAAAGCAATAATCTCTAGCTCATTTTGAGACTTGAGATGAGACTGAATTACTGAATTGGGGCATTAGTCTACAAGGATACACCTTTCAAAGAGGAACAACCTAGCTAGGAAAAAAAAGCAAAATATCATGCGTATTGATTGATATATCAAAATAAAAACTTGTTTTACTTTCTGTTTGGAATATTGTTAATAAATGATACAAATGTAACCTTCCAATTAATACTATGGGGAAACGACTAATTGAGCCACTACGACAACAAGCTGTTCTTCGGAGTGAGAACAGCAAAACAGAAGATCTTCCGCTCTAACGAAGTTATCCCGGAAGCAAATGTCGAAGACGCCAACCAGCTGTTGGGTGACATGAGCCTGAAGGGGAAGGCCACCGAGGACGCTACTCGAAGTGCTGACCAGGTGTTAGCAGGCAACAAAAGTTCAGCAGAAGTCGATGAAGTGTGTTCGGGCAAGTGTCGCTCACGACACCACCCACATATACCGTTGGGTCTTCACAACCACAGCGGGATGCGCAGCCGGGACGGGCCGGCCCTCGGATCCAGTCCCTCACCCCCCTCAACGCGACAACCTTACCGAGACAGACGAGACTCTTACAGTTCAACTGCAACGGACTCTCGAGCAAGATCTCGGAGGTGGTTGCCTTCATGGCTCGGCACGGGCTGTTAATAGCTGCGGTCCAAGAAACGAAGCTACGTCGCAGCTCAACCTTAACGAACTGCGACGGCTACAATGTGCTTCGCAGAGATCGCGAGCGAGATAATGGTGGAGGGCTAGCCTTCACAACACCGTGCAGAAGCGTCTCATCGATGTAGACATCGACCCAAGGGACAGCACCTTAGAATGTCAAGGGATTGCTGTCCGGTCAGGCGATGTCGAGCTTGAAATATTTAATATCTACATACCCCCTGTCTTCTGCTCCCCCGCTGCATATCACCCTGACATATGTGCGCTCCTCAGTGGTGAAAACCGTTTGGTAGTTGGAGACTTCAACGCGCATCATGATCTTTGGTTCTCAAGCCAACCAAACGATCGTAGGGAAAATATTTTGGCAGAGCAGATAGACGATTCGACATTCTGCACCATGACCGACGAAGCCCTCACCAGGATTGTGGGTAGTTGCAGCAGCTCGCCAGATCTAACAATAGCTAGCGCGGGTCGGATAAATAGCATAACGTGGCGACCTATGCTATCGTTGCATCAGACAACCTACGCATAGTCATCTCGACTGACAGACCTCCCAAATATGTTGCCTCGGACCGCCACACCTATGTCAACTTCAAAAAAGCTGACTGGGAGCAGTTCGAGGATTTCACTGAAGACGCCTTCGGTGCTCTTTCAACGCCTACCGACGTTCGCGTTGGCGAGCGCGAGTTCCGCAGGGTGGTGAAGTCCGCTGCAGCTCGCTTCATTCCGGCAGGCAGGATCCCTGTGATCCGTCCTGACTTCCCGGGTGAGGCGGTGTCTCTGGCGGATGAACGCGACCACCTTCGGCAGGCGGACCCCGGTAATCCCCGTATTAGGCAACAAAACGGGGAGATCCAACGCCTGCTCAACGTACACAAGCGGAACAAGTGCAGGGAGCACTTGAAGTCCAACAACCTCGGTGCCGGAGTGGACAAACTAACGAGGCGTGACGGTCGAACAGAAATCTCATTTGGAGACCACGCCTCGTCGGACCCGAAGCGATGCGCGAACTATTTTAGTCGACAATTTACACTGCATCCTTCGACCGACAGGACCAAACGGTCAGTCACCAGGCTGCGCAAGCAAACACCGAACGCACCAATTGTGCTCTCTACCACTGAGGTGAAGGAAGCCATCGGGAAGGCGAAAGCCTCCAAACCCATTGGCCCAGACGGGTTAAGCATGTTGATGCTGAAAAAATTGGGCACCGCGGGAGTAGCATATTTCACCAAGGTCCTCAATCTGTCCTTAACCACCCTGTTCATTCCGGATATCTGGAAGACGAGTAGGGTGATACCACTGCTGAAACCAGGGAAACCTGCCGGCCAAGGCGAGTACTACCGGCCGATCTCCCTGCTTTCTTTAGTGGTCAAGACACTTGAGGCCCTGCTGCTCCCGCATTTCAATCACTACCTCAGCCCGGCGAAGCATCAACACGGCTTCCGGAAAGTGCATAGCACTACAACGGCACTTAACGCTATAAAACTCAGGTTAATTGTGGTCTCAACGGCAACCGCCCCTGTGAGAGAACCGTCCTCGTGGCTCTGGAGTTGGTGAAGGCCTTCGACACAGTCAGCCACTTCATCCTGCCGAAGGACGTGGAGGCCTCACCTCTCCCAGCGGCGTTGAGGTGTGGTACCGTGACGCAGTGTCAAAAGCGAGAAGAATTAAGCAGGGGGTACCACAGGGTGGCGTCCTATCCCCCCTATTGTTCAACTTCTACATCTCGCGACTACCCTCCCCACCAGAGGGAGTCACACTGGTCTCGTATGCCGACGACTGCACGATAATGGCTACCGGCAATGGAATTGATGGCCTATGCTCTAAAGTGAACAGCGACCTCCCAGAGCTTGCTCACTACTTTACAGGACGGAATTTGGCGCTGTCTCCTGCAAAGTCCACGGCGACCCTGTTCACATCTTGGACGAAGGAGTTTGGGCTCACCCTCGACATACACATCGAAGGGACCCCCAATCCGACGGTTAACCACCCTAAGATCTTGGGGGTCACCATCGACAGCCTGGTCTCCTTCTCAGCGCATACAACCGCAATCGTCAACAAGGTACAGAGCCGCAACAAAGTCCTCAAGTCGCTCGCCGGCAGCACTTGGGACAAAGACAAAGAAACGTTGTTGGCAACATACAAGACGATTGGCCGGCCGGTTCTAAATTATGCTGCGCCAATATGGTCGCCTGAAACTAGCAGGACTCAGTGGTCAAGACTGGAGACCTGTCAGAACGCCGCACTCAGGACAGTGACAGGATGTCTCCTGATGACGCCTGTGGATCACCTCTACCATGAGGCTAACGTGCTTCCAATGCAGGAGCACAATCTGATGCTCACAAAGCAGTTTATACTTTGGTGCCACCGTCCGGGGCATCCCAATAGAGACCTGCTCGCGCTGGAGCCGGCACCCAGGCACATCAGGGGACATCTCTCACAACTGACGGACGAGGTCCAGACTTACGTACGCTTACCGCTGGACCCAAGGACGTACCAACAGGCTCTGGACGACATTCACAGGGAGTCAGTATCCAAATATATCGACACCCACCCTATGAATGCAGTCCTGGGAGTGCAACCACCACCCATAGCAGCTGAGGAGCTCCAGGTGCCCCGTGAGACGCGTGTCACTCTGGCTCAACTCCGATCTGGATATTGTAGCAGGAGAGTGGAGGAGTGGAGAGTCTCCGCACGACACCAATCACCTATTCACATGCCCAGCCTATTTTCAACTACTCAACTAACACCCCTCTCCCTATGGTCCGACCCTGTTGAAACGGCTCGTTTCCTGGACCTTTCGTTAGTTGAGCTTGACGATAATGATTGAGGGAGCCCGCCAGCCCAGTGGGGTGTAGCTAGCCGCTACAACAACAACAACAACAACCTCGGTCGGCTCTCAACTCGTAGATGAATCTAGGAGAGTGAAGGCTTCAATCTCCAACAAATACGAAATTACCCTGATATGGGTCCCGGGGCATAGGGACATTTATGAAAACGAAACTGCGGATGAAATAGCGAAGTGTGGTTCTGCACTGGAAAGGTCCATCGCGGTGAATATGGGCGTCTCGCTTAGAGAAATAAAGGGCAGAATCGCTGATATCTACCACCGAAAAGCCAAGCACAGGTGGAGTAATACAGGATCGTACAGGATTACACGGCAGGAAAATATATACAAACTTACAGCTGTTTGCACAGGTCACTGGCCTGTAGAAGTACATGCTGAAAGGATAGGCATACCCTTCAACCGGTTCTGCCGCAGCTGTGAAGACCCAAGCTCAAAGGAAAGAGTTGAGCATTTTATGTGCGGACCTTGCTAGAATAAGGTTAAAGGCCCTCGGCAAACCATTCCTGCAGAGTATTTTAGAGTGCAGCCGCCTCTCTTTATATGATATACTGCAATTTATAAAAACCGCCAAATAGCTGTAGGTTGCACGAGATGTGGAATCATAATGGCATATTTGCTAATTCCTTGCCATCAGGGTGGCAATCCACTTTAACCAACCAACCAAGACAGATTCCAGTACCACTTCAGACGGTTTCGAGAAATTTGTTTGAGTTCACGTTTTGACCGCATCCCGGGAAGTGGGTGTTAAAGGGGTATTCAACTTTAGACGGTTCAAAAATTAAATTTGTTATTTTATTTTCGTCGCACATTATATGTAAAATATGTTTGCAAATATTATAACTCGATTTTAAATACTTTTCGAGATACAAAGCCATTAATGTAATTATGCATGATGCACGGTGGTGTTTTCATGAATCTTTCAACGCGTTTTTCTCAGAATCATAATTTTCAAAACGGTCGCCACGATAACTACAAAAATACTGAAATTTTACAGTTTACTCGCAATCCCATTTTTCTAGCCGGAACCAGAATTATGCAAAACGCATTTGTTTAAATATTTTTTTCGTAAACAATATACACTGGAAAACATGGTAAAAATCGTATATCGTCATTTAACGTAGTGAACAATTGTCAATTTTAATTTTATTGACTATATTCTGGTTCCGGATATACCATAATCACGAGTCTACTGAATATAAAGAAGGTTGAATTTTCTATTTCAGATGATTTAAACGAGAAAAATCGTGCGAAGCTACCTATTTCTGCAAGGCTCAACTTTGAAGCGCCACTATTATGATTTGAATAAACTTTTTGGCAAAGTAAAACCGTCAACTTCTCTATATTTGCCTCGTGCAAAAATTTACAACAAATCTCTTGAAAATGGTTGCTTCCTTGAAGAATGGAAGATTTCGTTCATTGCCCCAATTTATAAATCTGGATTACGAAATTTAGTTGAAAACTATCGCCCCATTGTAAAAATGTCTATCATTCCAAAGCTGTTGCATAAAATCGTGAACAACCAGCTATTAAAGGCTTTTAAGAGCTATATTGTTACTCAGCAATACGGTTTTTATCCGGGCAGATCCACCATGATTTGAATAAACATTTTGGCAAAGTAAAACCGTCAACTTCTCTATATTTGCCTCGTGCAAAAATTTACAACAAATCTCTTGAAAATGGTTGCTTCCTTGAAGAATGGAAGATTTCGTTCATTGCCCCAATTTATAAATCTGGATTACGAAATTTAGTTGAAAACTATCGCCCCATTGTAAAAATGTCTATCATTCCAAAGCTGTTGGATAAAATTGTGAACAACCAGCTATTAAAGGCTTTTAAAAACTATATTGTTACTCAGCAATACGGTTTTTATCCGGGCGGATCCACCAATACAAATCTCGCTATATTCCTAAATTCTGTAATCAAAGTGATTGAAGAGGGCGATCAAGTTGATACTCTTTACACAGATTTTGTTAAAGCTTTTTGGCTGAAATCTTATCTGACAAACAGAAAATTGGTGGTAAAAATTGGCAACAATATCTCTAATTCTATAAAAGTTACTTCAGGGGTTCCACAAGGAAGTCACTTGGGTCCCTTGCTTTTTTCTATATTTATAAATGACATCACCAAACATTGAAATTTTGCAACTGTTTGATGTATGCCGACGATTTGAAGTTGTATTACCGAATCCAAAACTTGGGCGATTGTTTTAGACTACAGCAAGAAACGGTCTTTCTCTGAACTTCTCAAAGTGTAACATTATTTCATTTTCTCGGAAAAAGCTCTGGTTAATGAATAACTACACTTTTAACCACTGCGATTCTTTTAGCCGTAAAACCACCGTCAAGGATTTAGGGGTCTACTAAGACTCGAAACTTAATTTCGACTTTCTTAGAAAATATATATAGTCTGTGCAGCAAACTCTAAACTTGGCTTTCTCAAGCGAAACTCTAAGGACTTTTTAGATCCGCTTAAAAGTCAATACACATCTTTGTTGAGATCTATTTTAGAATACGCGTGCATCGTTTGGGACTCGGATTTTGTCACACATTCGGACAGAATAGAAACAGTTCAGAGGAAGTTTACCAAATTCGCCCTTCGGCGCATGTTTTCTTCTGAATCTATGCCATCTTATGAACTGAGGTGTAAAATCTTGAACGTACAATTCCTTGCAAATCGGAGAAAAATTTGTGCTATTCTCTTCATCAAAGATATATGTGATAACAAAGTTGATTCGCCAGATCTACTTTCGCTTCTACCTTTTTATGCGCGGGAAAGCATCTTAGAGAGAAATACATTTTCTACGTTCATATGCGTAAAACAAAGTTTGCTAACAACGAGCCCATTCACAGGTCCATTTCATTGTGTAATTCTGTCTGCAATTGTGTCGATTTGTATTCATGTAGAGAACGTTTTAAGATTGATATTTGTAATCACTTTCTTTTTAAATAATTGTGTTATTTCATTACTATTGATCCGACATATGTATACATGTAAGTCCTTTGATACATTTTTGTATAGTTTGTTATGATTTCTTTTTTTCTCTTATCTGTGAGAGCATTTGTCCGGTAGATAAATAAATAATTAAATAAATAAATTTGTGAATTTGTGAATTTGTGAATTCAATTTATTGATTATATCCCTTAGTTCAACTTGGAAAAAGTCGCGCACAAAAATATTCAATAGTATTGTTTTGACAAGAATTGTAAAAGGAGGTCATTTTCCGGTCTTTAAAGTAGAATACGCCCTTAATAAGGGCTTCCAATGCTGTATCTGTCTACACCCCATCCTCCATCCTCTTTTGACAGAATTTTACTCAGTCTGGCGGTATCCATACACGTCTATGGATAAGCCGTATGATCGCCAGGATTCTGTCTTGGCTTTTCTTACTGCTTTCTTGTATTGTTTCAATGAGTCTTTGTGTGGCTGGCACACTTTTAATATATAGCAATCGAAAGAATGTTTTCCTGACATGAGTCTCCTAAGTTCTCCAAACCACCAAGGAGTTAATTTAATCTTAAGGACACGGACAGGTGTGAACTTTAAAAAAGCTATATCGAGAGATTTCTCCATCATATCAACTGTTTCGTTTAGCTCTGTTGCTCTGATAATCTTTTAAATTTCACCGTTCCCTAGACTTTTCGAAGTGATTTTATTAAATATATTTTAATTTGTTCTTCGAGGGTTCCGAAATACAGAAGGGGTGTTGGATTTACCTCGTACGCTGAACAGTGGCAAGACATGACCGATACCCTCCAGCCAGCTACGAGTATGCCATCGGTCGATAGCATTATCCAGCACCTCCTCCCTTCCCGAGAACCTTTCCGAACTGGGAAATATGAAAGCAGTTTTACTTCCCTTATTACAAATACTTAGGTTGGTATTTAGCACAAAGTTCCGAAGAGACTAACCTTTTCGTTTGTTTTGGAACTACCCATAAATAGGATTTCTCGCGTTTTGTTCGATGAAGTGCTTAAGTTCGTCTGGTGGAGCATCCCTGTCATGTGTCAAGTAGGCAGATACCAGAAATAGGTTCAGATGTTCCACGGTCTCAAGCTTCAATCTGCTGAGCTGTAATTTGAACAGAGAAATGCATTAAAATCTTTTTTGATTAGAATACACGCCCTATGTTTACCTGCGTTAGCACAATAGAAGAGGTTATGCGTTCTGCTGGTTAGGTCTAGGTTCTGCTGATTATCTATCGCACATTTAGAGTGCTGCAAATTTATCTGCACGCACTTTATCCTGTTCGGAGTCTTCATCTGTGATTGTGACATTCCGCAGCAACTGGCTCGCGTCGTCGACCTCCTCAGTGTCGTCTTCATCCTGAGCCTTGTCGCTTCGAAAGATCTTCATCTTGGCCATGCGGCTCCCAAAACGGATTATTTTTTCGCTTTGGCGAGGGCCTCCAGCGACTCCTCGCGGATGGCCAAGAGTAGTGGTCGGCTTATTTTACTTGGCTGCTCAACCTCTCCGGCCGAAATTAGCCTTAGCTTAAGTCCAAGGAAGTTTGGTACGCACATCTGATCAACCTGTAACTTCGAAAGGTTTCGGAGAAGTCAAACCCCGGGTGGGGATTTGCAATAATGCTTTAAATGTCTCCTTAAATTGATAATATCAAATTAAAGTATAAGATTATCAGGTATGTGTTATCCTTTATTATTTCTAAAGAAACATAAACAACTTTAATTTGCCTCAGGAACCATGCGTTGTGTCTGGAGAGTTTGTTTTTATTAACATTTCGACTACTGTCTCATAAGCCATAATAAATGAGTTTACGTCACACCCTATAGCATTGATGAGAGATTTATGAAACTTGGACAAAGAGAAAAAATAAGACAGTTTGCCCCTAGATTACCCACCAAGTCAATCTTATTCGGAGCGAAATTACATCTTCTTTTTGTACGAGTATTTTAAATGTTTTTAAGTTATTTAAAACTGAAAATACTTTTTGAATTAACCGCACACAAATCTATTTATATAACTTGTTTTCTATTTGCAAGAATTTCAAAATATGGAAAAACAAAACCAATTCTTGTGGTGCTACCATATTTTTGAATTAACTATTTGTGGAACGCAACTGTGTGCAAAACCTTAAGCTGGTCTTAGCTAAGGTTTGTGTAAATTAGGACTTAAGCTTGACTTAAGACTGGATTGTTAAACCGGCCCTTAGTATACCAATCTCTTACTCCCAAATTCAGTAAGCTGTCTCAGTCTCTAATAGAGACCAAAGTCACAATTTAAGACCAGGTGGCATTCATTAGTTTCAAAATAAAGTCTCTAAATAGTGACCTGGTGGTGAGCAGGGAAAGCGAGGAAAAGCAATAATCTCTAGCTCATTTTGAGACTTGAGATGAGACTGAATTACTGAATTGGGGCATTAGTCTACAAGGATACACCTTTCAAAGAGGAAAAAAAAGCAAAATATCATGCGTATTGATTGATATATCAAAATAAAAACTTGTTTTACTTTTTGTTTGGAATATTGTTAATAAATGATACAAATGTAACCTTCCAATTAATACTATGGGGAAACGACTAATTGAGCCACTACGACAACAAGCTGTTCTTCGGAGTGAGAACAGCAAAACAGAAGATCTTCCGCTCTAACGAGGTTATCCCAGAAGCAAATGTCGAAGACGCCAACCAGCTGTTGGGTGACATGAGCCTGACCAACCAACCAAGACAGATTCCAGTACCACTTCAGAGGGTTTCGAGAAATTTGTTTGAGTTCACGTTTTGACCGCATCCCGGGAAGTGGGTGTTAAAGGGGTATTCAACTTTAGACGGTTCAAAAATTAAATTTGTTATTTTATTTTCGTCGCACATTATATGTAAAATATGTTTGCAAATATTATAACTCGATTTTAAATACTTTTCGAGATACAAAGCCATTAATGTAATTATGCATGATGCACGGTGGTGTTTTCATGAATCTTTCAACGCGTTTTTCTCAGAATCATAATTTTCAAAACGGTCGCCACGATAACTACAAAAATACTGAAATTTTACAGTTTACTCGCAATCCCATTTTTCTAGCCGGAACCAGAATTATGCAAAACGCATTTGTTTAAATATTTTTTTCGTAAACAATATACACTGGAAAACATGGTAAAAATCGTATATCGTCATTTAACGAAGTGAACAATTGTCAATTTTAATTTTATTGACTATATTCTGGTTCCGGATATACCATAATCACGAGTCTACTGAATATAAAGAAGGTTGAATTTTCTATTTCAGATGATTTAAACGAGAAAAATCGTGCGAAGCTACCTATTTCTGCAAGGCTCAACTTTGAAGCGCCACTATTATGATTTGAATAAACTTTTTGGCAAAGTAAAACCGTCAACTTCTCTATATTTGCCTCGTGCAAAAATTTACAACAAATCTCTTGAAAATGGTTGCTTCCTTGAAGAATGGAAGATTTCGTTCATTGCCCCAATTTATAAATCTGGATTACGAAATTTAGTTGAAAACTATCGCCCCATTGTAAAAATGTCTATCATTCCAAAGCTGTTGCATAAAATCGTGAACAACCAGCTATTAAAGGCTTTTAAGAGCTATATTGTTACTCAGCAATACGGTTTTTATCCGGGCAGATCCACCATGATTTGAATAAACATTTTGGCAAAGTAAAACCGTCAACTTCTCTATATTTGCCTCGTGCAAAAATTTACAACAAATCTCTTGAAAATGGTTGCTTCCTTGAAGAATGGAAGATTTCGTTCATTGCCCCAATTTATAAATCTGGATTACGAAATTTAGTTGAAAACTATCGCCCCATTGTAAAAATGTCTATCATTCCAAAGCTGTTGGATAAAATTGTGAACAACCAGCTATTAAAGGCTTTTAAAAACTATATTGTTACTCAGCAATACGGTTTTTATCCGGGCGGATCCACCAATACAAATCTCGCTATATTCCTAAATTCTGTAATCAAAGTGATTGAAGAGGGCGATCAAGTTGATACTCTTTACACAGATTTTGTTAAAGCTTTTTGGCTGAAATCTTATCTGACAAACAGAAAATTGGTGGTAAAAATTGGCAACAATATCTCTAATTCTATAAAAGTTACTTCAGGGGTTCCACAAGGAAGTCACTTGGGTCCCTTGCTTTTTTCTATATTTATAAATGACATCACCAAACATTGAAATTTTGCAACTGTTTGATGTATGCCGACGATTTGAAGTTGTATTACCGAATCCAAAACTTGGGCGATTGTTTTAGACTACAGCAAGAAACGGTCTTTCTCTGAACTTCTCAAAGTGTAACATTATTTCATTTTCTCGGAAAAAGCTCTGGTTAATGAATAACTACACTTTTAACCACTGCGATTCTTTTAGCCGTAAAACCACCGTCAAGGATTTAGGGGTCTACTAAGACTCGAAACTTAATTTCGACTTTCTTAGAAAATATATATAGTCTGTGCAGCAAACTCTAAACTTGGCTTTCTCAAGCGAAACTCTAAGGACTTTTTAGATCCGCTTAAAAGTCAATACACATCTTTGTTGAGATCTATTTTAGAATACGCGTGCATCGTTTGGGACTCGGATTTTGTCACACATTCGGACAGAATAGAAACAGTTCAGAGGAAGTTTACCAAATTCGCCCTTCGGCGCATGTTTTCTTCTGAATCTATGCCATCTTATGAACTGAGGTGTAAAATCTTGAACGTACAATTCCTTGCAAATCGGAGAAAAATTTGTGCTATTCTCTTCATCAAAGATATATGTGATAACAAAGTTGATTCGCCAGATCTACTTTCGCTTCTACCTTTTTATGCGCGGGAAAGCATCTTAGAGAGAAATACATTTTCTACGTTCATATGCGTAAAACAAAGTTTGCTAACAACGAGCCCATTCACAGGTCCATTTCATTGTGTAATTCTGTCTGCAATTGTGTCGATTTGTATTCATGTAGAGAACGTTTTAAGATTGATATTTGTAATCACTTTCTTTTTAAATAATTGTGTTATTTCATTACTATTGATCCGACATATGTATACATGTAAGTCCTTTGATACATTTTTGTATAGTTTGTTATGATTTCTTTTTTTCTCTTATCTGTGAGAGCATTTGTCCGGTAGATAAATAAATAATTAAATAAATAAATTTGTGAATTTGTGAATTTGTGAATTCAATTTATTGATTATATCCCTTAGTTCAACTTGGAAAAAGTCGCGCACAAAAATATTCAATAGTATTGTTTTGACAAGAATTGTAAAAGGAGGTCATTTTCCGGTCTTTAAAGTAGAATACGCCCTTAATAAGGGCTTCCAATGCTGTATCTGTCTACACCCCATCCTCCATCCTCTTTTGACAGAATTTTACTCAGTCTGGCGGTATCCATACACGTCTATGGATAAGCCGTATGATCGCCAGGATTCTGTCTTGGCTTTTCTTACTGCTTTCTTGTATTGTTTCAATGAGTCTTTGTGTGGCTGGCACACTTTTAATATATAGCAATCGAAAGAATGTTTTCCTGACATGAGTCTCCTAAGTTCTCCAAACCACCAAGGAGTTAATTTAATCTTAAGGACACGGACAGGTGTGAACTTTAAAAAAGCTATATCGAGAGATTTCTCCATCATATCAACTGTTTCGTTTAGCTCTGTTGCTCTGATAATCTTTTAAATTTCACCGTTCCCTAGACTTTTCGAAGTGATTTTATTAAATATATTTTAATTTGTTCTTCGAGGGTTCCGAAATACAGAAGGGGTGTTGGATTTACCTCGTACGCTGAACAGTGGCAAGACATGACCGATACCCTCCAGCCAGCTACGAGTATGCCATCGGTCGATAGCATTATCCAGCACCTCCTCCCTTCCCGAGAACCTTTCCGAACTGGGAAATATGAAAGCAGTTTTACTTCCCTTATTACAAATACTTAGGTTGGTATTTAGCACAAAGTTCCGAAGAGACTAACCTTTTCGTTTGTTTTGGAACTACCCATAAATAGGATTTCTCGCGTTTTGTTCGATGAAGTGCTTAAGTTCGTCTGGTGGAGCATCCCTGTCATGTGTCAAGTAGGCAGATACCAGAAATAGGTTCAGATGTTCCACGGTCTCAAGCTTCAATCTGCTGAGCTGTAATTTGAACAGAGAAATGCATTAAAATCTTTTTTGATTAGAATACACGCCCTATGTTTACCTGCGTTAGCACAATAGAAGAGGTTATGCGTTCTGCTGGTTAGGTCTAGGTTCTGCTGATTATCTATCGCACATTTAGAGTGCTGCAAATTTATCTGCACGCACTTTATCCTGTTCGGAGTCTTCATCTGTGATTGTGACATTCCGCAGCAACTGGCTCGCGTCGTCGACCTCCTCAGTGTCGTCTTCATCCTGAGCCTTGTCGCTTCGAAAGATCTTCATCTTGGCCATGCGGCTCCCAAAACGGATTATTTTTTCGCTTTGGCGAGGGCCTCCAGCGACTCCTCGCGGATGGCCAAGAGTAGTGGTCGGCTTATTTTACTTGGCTGCTCAACCTCTCCGGCCGAAATTAGCCTTAGCTTAAGTCCAAGGAAGTTTGGTACGCACATCTGATCAACCTGTAACTTCGAAAGGTTTCGGAGAAGTCAAACCCCGGGTGGGGATTTGCAATAATGCTTTAAATGTCTCCTTAAATTGATAATATCAAATTAAAGTATAAGATTATCAGGTATGTGTTATCCTTTATTATTTCTAAAGAAACATAAACAACTTTAATTTGCCTCAGGAACCATGCGTTGTGTCTGGAGAGTTTGTTTTTATTAACATTTCGACTACTGTCTCATAAGCCATAATAAATGAGTTTACGTCACACCCTATAGCATTGATGAGAGATTTATGAAACTTGGACAAAGAGAAAAAATAAGACAGTTTGCCCCTAGATTACCCACCAAGTCAATCTTATTCGGAGCGAAATTACATCTTCTTTTTGTACGAGTATTTTAAATGTTTTTAAGTTATTTAAAACTGAAAATACTTTTTGAATTAACCGCACACAAATCTATTTATATAACTTGTTTTCTATTTGCAAGAATTTCAAAATATGGAAAAACAAAACCAATTCTTGTGGTGCTGCCATATTTTTGAATTAACTATTTGTGGAACGCAACTGTGTGCAAAACCTTAAGCTGGTCTAAGCTAAGGTTTGTGTAAATTAGGACTTAAGCTTGACTTAAGACTGGATTGTTAAACCGGCCCTTAGTATACCAATCTCTTACTCCCAAATTCAGTAAGCTGTCTCAGTCTCTAATAGAGACCAAAGTCACAATTTAAGACCAGGTGGCATTCATTAGTTTCAAAATAAAGTCTCTAAATAGTGACCTGGTGGTGAGCAGGGAAAGCGAGGAAAAGCAATAATCTCTAGCTCATTTTGAGACTTGAGATGAGACTGAATTACTGAATTGGGGCATTAGTCTACAAGGATACACCTTTCAAAGAGGAAAAAAAAGCAAAATATCATGCGTATTGATTGATATATCAAAATAAAAACTTGTTTTACTTTTTGTTTGGAATATTGTTAATAAATGATACAAATGTAACCTTCCAATTAATACTATGGGGAAACGACTAATTGAGCCACTACGACAACAAGCTGTTCTTCGGAGTGAGAACAGCAAAACAGAAGATCTTCCGCTCTAACGAGGTTATCCCAGAAGCAAATGTCGAAGACGCCAACCAGCTGTTGGGTGACATGAGCCTGAAGGGGGACGCCACCGAGGACGCTACTCGAAGTGCTGACCAGGTGTTAGCAGGCAACAAAAGTTCAGCAGAAGTCGATGAAGTTTGTTCGGGCAAGTGTCGCTCACGACACAATCCACATATACCGTTGGGTCTCCACAACCACAGCGGGATGCGCAGCCGGGACGGGCCGGCCCTCGGATCCAGTCCCTCACCCCCCTCAACGCGACAACCTTACCGAGACAGACGAGGCTCTTACAGTTCAACTGCAACGGACTCTCGAGCAAGATCTCGGAGGTGGTTGCCTTCATGGCTCGGCACGGGCTCTTAATAGCTGCGGTCCAAGAAACGAAGCTACGTCGCAGCTCAACCTTAAGGAACTGCGACGGCTACAATGTGCTTCGCAGAGATCGCGAGCGAGATAATAGTGGAGGCCTAGCCTCCACAACACCGTGCAGTATCGTCTCATCGATGTAGACATCGACCCAAGGGACAGCACCTTAGAATGTCAAGGGATTGCTCTCCGGTCAGGCGATGTCGAGCTCGAAATATTGAATATCTACATACCCCCTGTCTTCTGCTGCCCCGCTGCATATCACCCTGACATAGGTGCGCTCCTCAGTGGTGAAAACCGTTTGGTAGTTGGAGACTTGAACGCGCATCATGATCTTTGGTTCTCTAGCCTACCAAACGATCGTAGAGAAAATTTTTTGGCAGAGCAGATAGACGATTCGACATTATGCACCATGACCGACGAAGCCCCCACCAGGATTGTGGGTAGTTGCAGCAGCTCGCCAGATCTAACAATAGCTAGCGCGGGTCGGATAAATAGCATAACGTGGCGACCTATGCTATCGTTGCATCAGACAACCTACCCATAGTCATCTCCATTGACAGACCTGCCAACTATGTTGCCTCGGACCGCCACACCTTTGTCAACTTCAAAAAAGCTGACTGGGAGCGGTTCGAGGATTTCACTGAAGACGCCTTCGGTGCTCTTTCAACGCCTACCGACGTTCGCGTTGGCGAGCGCGAGTTCCGCAGGGTGGTGAAGTCCGCTGCAGCCCGCTTCATTCCGGCAGGCAGGATCCCTGTGATCCGTCCTGACTTCCCGGGTGAGGCGGACCCCGGTAATCCCCGTATTAGGCAACAAAACAGAGAGATCCAATGCCTGCTCAACGTACACAAGCGGAACAAGTGGAGGAAGCACCTGAAGTCCTGCAACCTCGGTGCCGGAGTGGGCAAACTAACGAGGCGTGACGATCGAACAGAAATCTCATTTGGAAGTTACTTCAGGGGTTTCACAAGGAAGTCACTTGGGTCCCTTGCTTTTTTCTATATTTATAAATGACATCAGCCAAACATTGAAATTTTGCAACTGTTTGATGTATGCCGACGATTTGAAGTTGTATTACCGAATCCAAAACTTGGGCGATTGTTTTAGACTACAGCAAGATATTCTATCTATGATAGAGTGGTGTACTTGCAACGGTCTTACTCTGAACTTCTCAAAGTGTAACATTATTTCATTTTCTCGGAAAAAGCTCTGTTTAATGAATAACTACACTTTTAACCACTGCGATTCTTTTAGCCGTAAAACCACCGTCAAGGATTTAGGGGTCTACTAAGACTCGAAACTTAATTTCGACTTTCTTAGAAAATATATATAGTCTGTGCAGCAAACTCTAAACTTGGCTTTCTCAAGCGAAACTCTAAGGACTTTTTAGATCCGCTTAAAAGTCAATACACATCTTTGTTGAGATCTATTTTAGAATACGCGTGCATCGTTTGGGACTCGGATTTTGTCACACATTCGGACAGAATAGAAACAGTTCAGAGGAAGTTTACCAAATTCGCCCTTCGGCGCATGTTTTCTTCTGAATCTATGCCATCTTATGAACTGAGGTGTAAAATCTTGAACTTACAATTCCTTGCAAATCGGAGAAAAATTTGTGCTATTCTCTTCATCAAAGATATATGTGATAACAAAGTTGATTCGCCAGATCTACTTTCGCTTCTACCTTTTTATGCACCGGAAAGCATCTTAGAGAGAAATACATTTTCTACGTTCATATGCGTAAAACAAAGTTTGCTAACAACGAGCCCATTCACAGGTCCATTTCATTGTGTAATTCTGTCTGCAATTGTGTCGATTTGTATTCATGTAGAGAACGTTTTAAGATTGATATTTGTAATCACTTTCTTTTTAAATAATTGTGTTATTTCATTACTATTGATCCGACATATGTATACATGTAAGTCCTTTGATACATTTTTGTATAGTTTGTTATGATTTCTTTTTTTCTCTTATCTGTGAGAGCATTTGTCCGGTAGATAAATAAATAAATAAATAAATAAATTTGTGAATTTGTGAATTCAATTTATTGATTATATCCCTTAGTTCAACTTGGAAAAAGTCGCGCACAAAAATATTCAATAGTATTGTTTTGACAAGAATTGTAAAAGGAGGTCATTTTCCGGTCTTTAAAGTAGAATACGCCCTTAATAAGGGCTTCCAATGCTGTATCTGTCTACACTCCATCCTCCATCCTCTTTTGACAGAATTTTACTCAGTCTGGCGGTATCCATACACGTCTATGGATAAGCCGTATGCTCGCCAGGATTCTGTCTTGGCTTTTCTTACTGCTTTCTTGTATTGTTTCAATGAGTCTTTGTGTGGCTGGCACACTTTTAATATATAGCAATCGAAAGAATGTTTTCCTGACATGAGTCTCCTAAGTTCTCCAAACCACCAAGGAGGTAATTTAATCTTAAGGACACGGACAGGTGTGAACTTTAAAAAAGCTATATCGAGAGATTTCTCCATCATATCAACTGTTTCGTTTAGCTCTGTTGCCCTGATAATCTTTTAGATTTCACCGTTCCCTAGACTTTTCGAAGTGATTTTATTAAATATATTTAAATTTGTTCTTCGAGGGTTCCGAAATACAGAAGGGGTGCTGGATTTACCTCGTACGCTGAAGAGTATCCAACAGTGGCAAGACATGACCGATACCCTCCAGCCAGCTACGAGTACGCCATCGGTCGATAGCATTATCCAGCACCTCCTCCCTTCCCGAGAACCTTTCCGAACTGGGAAATATGAAAGCAGTTTTACTTCCCTTATTACAAATACTTAGGTTGGTATTTAGCACAAAGTTCCGAAGAGACTAACCTTTTTCGTTTGTTGTGGAACTACCCATAAATAGGATTCCTCGCGTTTTGTTCGATTAAGTGCTTAAGTTCGTCTGGTGGAGCATCCCTGTCATGTGTCAAGTAGGCAGATACCAGAAATAGGTTCATGTTCCACGGTCTCAAGCTTCAATCTGCTGGACTGTAATTTGAACAGAGAAATGCATTTAAATCTTTTTTGATTATAATACACGCCCTATGTTTACCTGCGTTACCACTATAGAAGAGGTTATGTGTTCTGCTGGTTAGGTCTAGGTTCTGCAGGTCTTTTACCCACGGCTCCTGGCAAACATCGATGCTTTCCTCACCGTGCAAGATCGACTGATTATCTATCGCACATTTAGAGTGCTGCAAATTTACCTGCACGCACTTTATCCTGTTCGGAGTCTTCATCTGTGATTGTGACATTCCGCAGCAACTGGCTCGCGTCGTCGGTTTCCTCAGTGTCGTCTTCATCCTGAGCCTTGTCGCCTCGAAAGATCTTCATCTTGGCCATGCGGATCCCAAAACGGATTCTTTTTTCGCTTTGGCAAGGGCCTCCAGCGACTCCTCGCAGATGGCCAAGAGTAGTGGTCGGCTTATTTTACTTGGCTGCTCAACTTTTATACGAAGATACGCGCACGTGGTCGCCTGGGGACCTCTCCGGCCGAAATTAGCCTTAGCTTAAGTCCAAGGAAGTTTGGTACGCACATCTGATCAACCTGTAACCTCCAAAGGTTTCGGAGAAGTCAAACCCCGGGTGGGGATTTGCAATAATGCTTTAAATGTCCTTAAATTGATAATATCAAATTAAAGTATAAGATTATCCGGTATGTGTTATCCTTTATTATTTCTAAAGAAACATAAACAACTTTAATTTGCCTCAGGAACCATGCGTTGTGTCTGGAGAGTTTGTTTTGATTAACATTTCGACTACTGTCTCGTAAGCCATAATAAATGAGTTTACGTCACACCCTATAGCATTGATGAGAGATTTATGAAACTTCGACAAAGAGAAAAAATAAGTCAGTTTGATCCTAGATTACCCACCAAGTCAATCTTATTCGGAGCGAAATTACTTCTTCTCTTTGTACGAGTATTTTAAATGTTTTTAAATTAAATAAATATAATTCTGTAATATTTAAAACTGAAAATACTTTTTGAATTAACCGCACACAAATCTATTTATATAACATGTTTTCTATTTGCAAGAATTTCAAAATATGGAAAAACAAAACCAATTCTTGTGGTGCTACCATATTTCTGAATTAACTATTTGTGGAACGCAACTGTGTGCAAAACCTTAAACTGCTCTTAGCTAAGATTTGTGTAAATTAGAACTTAAGCTTGACTTAAGACTGGATTGTTAAACCGGCCCTTAGTATACCAATCTTTTACTCCCGAATTCAGTAAGCTGTCTCAGTCTCTAATAGAGACCAAAGTCACAATTTTAGACCAGGTGGCATTCATTAGTTTCAAAATAAAGTCTCTAAATAGTGACCTGGTGGTGAGCAGGGAAAGCGAGGAAAAGCAATAATCTCTAGCTCATTTTGAGACTTGAGATGAGACTGAATTACTGAATTGGGGCATTAGTCTACAAAGATACACCTTTCAAAGAGGAACAACCTAGCTAGGAAAAAAAAAGCAAAATATCATGCGTATTGATTGATATATCAAAATAAAAACTTGTTTTACTTTTTGTTTGGAATATTGTTAATAAATGATACAAATGTAACCTTCCAATTAATACTATGGGGAAACGACTAATTGAGCCACTACGACAACAAGCTGTTCTTCGGAGTGAGAAAACAGAAGATGTAGACATCGACCCAAGGGACAGCACCTTAGAATGTCAAGGGATTGCTGTCCGGTCAGGCGATGTCGAGCTCGAAATATTTAATATCTACATACCCCCTGTCTTCTGCTGTCCCGCTGCATATCACCCTGACATAGGTGCGCTCCTAAGTGGTGAAAACCGTTTGGTAGTTGGAGACTTCAACGCCGGATAAGTAGCATAACGTGGCAACCTATGCTATCTGTGCATCACTGAAGACGCCTTCGGTGCTCTTTCAACGCCTACCGACGTTCGCGTTGGCGAGCGCGAGTTCCGCAGGGTGGTGAAGTCCGCTGCAGCCCGCTTCATTCCGGCAGGCAGGATCCCTGTGATCCGTCCTGACTTCCCGGGTGAGGCGGTGTCTCTGGCGGATGAACGCGACCACCTTCGGCAGGCGGACCCCGGTAATCCCCGTATTAGGCAACAAAACGGGGAGATCCAATGCCTGCTCAACGTACACAAGCGGAACAAGTGGAGGAAGCACCTGAAGTCCTGCAACCTCGGTGCCGGAGTGGGCAAACTAACGAGGCGTGACGATCGAACAGAAATCTCATTTGGAAGTTACTTCAGGGGTTCCACAAGGAAGTCACTTGGGTCCCTTGCTTTTTTCTATATTTATAAATGACATCAGCCAAACATTGAAATTTTGCAACTGTTTGATGTATGCCGACGATTTGAAGTTGTATTACCGAATCCAAAACTTGGGCGATTGTTTTAGACTACAGCAAGATATTCTATCTATGATAGTTCAACTGCAACGGACTCTCGAGCAAGATCTCGGAGGTGGTTGCCTTCATGGCTCGGCACGGGCTGTTAATAGCTGCGGTCCAAGAAACGAAGCTACGTCGCAGCTCAACGTTAACGAACTGCGACGGATACAACGTGCTTCGTAGAGATCGCGAGCGAGATAATGGTGGAGGCCTAGCCTTCATTCTACACAACACCGTGCAGTATCGTCTTATCGATGTAGACATCGACCCAAGGGACAGCACCTTAGAATGTCAAGGGATTGCTGTCCGGTCAGGCGATGTCGAGCTCGAAATATTTAACACATATATACCCCCTGTCTCCTGCTGCCCCGCTGCATATCACCCTGACATAGGTGCGCTCCTCAGTGGTGAAAACCGTTTGGTAGTCGGAGACTTTAATGCGCACCACGATCTTTGGTTCTCAAGCCTATCAAATGATCGTAGGGGAAATATTTTGGCAGAGCAGATAGACGATTCGACATTCTGCACCATGAACGACGAAGCCCCCACCAGGATTGTGGGTAGTTGCAGCAGCTCGCCAGATCTAACAATAGCTAGCGCAGGTCTGATAAATAGCATAACGTGGCGACCTATGCTATCGCTTGCATCAGACAACCTACCCATAGTCATCTCCATTGACAGACCTGCCAACTATGTTGCCTCGGACCGCCACACCTATGTCAACTTCAAAAAAGCTGACTGGGAGCGGTTTGAGGATTTCACTGAAGACGCCTTCAGTGCTCTCTCAACTCCAACCGACGTTCGCGTAGGCGAGCGCTTGTTCCGCACATTGCATCCTTCGGCTGACAGAACCAAACGGTCAGTCACCAGAAGGCTGCGCAAGTTAATACCAAGCGCACCAATTGTCCTCTCTAGCACTGAGGTGAAGGAAGCCATCGGGAAGGCGAAAGCCTCCAAATCCATTGGTCCAGACGGGTTAAGCATGATGATGCTGAAAAAATTGGGCACCGCGGGAGTAGCATATCTCACCAGGGTCCTCAATCTGTCGCTATCCACCACGGTCATTCCGGATATCTGGAAGACCAGTAGGGTGATACCACTGCTGAAACCAGGGAAACCGGCGGCCAAGGCGAGTCCTATCGGCCGATCTCCCTGCTTTCTCCAGTGGTTAAGACACTTGAGGCCCTGCTGCTCCCGCATTTCAACCACCACCTCAGCTCAGCATCAACACGGTTTCCGAAAAGTGCATAGCACCACAACGGCACTTAACGCTATAAACACTCAGGTTAATCGTGGTCTCAACGGCAACCGCCCCTGTGAGAGAACCGTCCTCGGTGAAGGCCTTCGACACAGTCAGCCACTCCATCTTGCTGAAGGACGTGGAGGCCTCACCTCTCCCAGCGGCGTTGAAGCGATGGACCGCGAACTACCTGTGTGGTCGTCAAGCGTCGGTGTGCTACCGTGACTCAGTATCAAAAGCGAGAAGAATTAAGCAGGGGGTACTACAGGGTGGCGTCCTATCCCCCCTATTATTCAATTTCTACATCTCGCGACTCACTTCCCCGCCAGAGGGAGTCACACTGGTCTCGTACGCCGATGACTGCACGATAATGGCTACCGGCAAAGGAATTGATGGCCTGTGTTCCAAAGTGAACAGCTACCTCCCAGACCTTGCTCATTACTTTACAGGACGGAATCTGACGCTGTCTCCTGCTAAGTCCACGGCGACCCTTTTCACATCCTGGACGAAGGAGGTCGGGCTCACCCTCGACATCCACATCGAGGGGACCCCCATTCCGACGGTTAACCACCCGAAGATCCTGGGAGTCACCCTCGACAGCCTGGTCTCCTTCCCAGCGCATACAACCGCAATCGTCAATAAGGTACAGAGCCGCAACAAATTCCTCAAGTCGCTCGCCGGCAGCACTTGGGGCAAAGACAAAGAAACGTTGTTGGCAACATACAAGGCGATTGGCCGGCCGGTTCTAAATTATGCCGCGCCAATCTGGTCGCCTGGAACTAGTAGGACTCAGTGGTCAAGACTAGAGACCTGTCAGAACGCCGCACTCAGGACAGTGACGGGATGTCTCCTGATGACGCCTGTGGAACACCTCTACCATGAGGCTAACGTGCTCCCAGTGCAAGAGCACAACATTATGCTCACAAAGCAGTTTCTACTGGGATGCCACCGTCCGGGGAACCCCAATAGAGACCTGCTCGCGCTGGAGCCGGCACCCAGGCACATCAGGGGACATCTCTCACAACTGACGGACGAGGTCCAGACATACGTACACCGACCGCTGGACCCAAGGACGTACCGACAGGCTCTGGACAGCATCCACAGGGAGTCGGTGTCCAAACACATCGACACCCGCCCTGTGAGCGCAGTCCTAGGAGTCCAACCACCACCCATTGCAGCTGAGGAGCTCCAGCTGCCTCGTGAGACCCGCGTTACTCTGGCTCAGCTCAGATCTGGATATTGTAGCAGGTTAAACTCCTACCTATCCAGGATCAACCCCGACACCCCCAACACGTGCCCGGCATGTGAAGAATCTCCGCACGACACCAATCACCTATTCACATGCCCGGCCAAACCTACTCAACTAACACCCCTCTCCCTATGGTCCGACCCTGTTGAAACGGCTCGTTTCCTGGACCTTTCGTTAGTTCAGCTTGACGATAACGCTTGAGGGAGTCCGCCAGCCCAGTGGGGTGTAGCTAGCCGCTACAACAACAACAACAATCTATGATAGAGTGGTGTACTTGCAACGGTCTTTCTCTGAACTTCTCAAAGTGTAACATTATTTCATTTTCTCGGAAAAAGCTCTGTTTAATGAATAACTACACTTTTAACCACTGCGATTCTTTTAGCCGTAAGACCACCGTCAAGGATTTAGGGGTCTACTAAGACTCGAAACTTAATTTCGACTTTCTTAGAAAATATATATAGTCTGTGCAGCAAACTCTAAACTTGGCTTTCTCAAGCGAAACTCTAAGGACTTTTTAGATCCGCTTACGCTTAAAAGTCTATACACATCTTTGTTGAGATCTATTTTAGAATACGCGTGCATCGTTTGGGACTCGGTTTTTGTCACACATTCGGACAGAATTGAAAGAGTTCAGATGAGTTTTACCAAATTCGCCCTTCGGCGCATGTTTTCTTCTGAATCTATGCCATCTTATAAACTGAGGTGTAAAATCGTGAACTTACAATTCCTTGCAAATCGGAGAAAAATGTGTGCTATTCTCTTCATCAAAGATATATGTGATAACAAAGTTGATTCGCCAGATCTACTTTCGCTTCTACCTTTTTATGCGCCGGAAAGCATCTTAGAGAGAAATGAGAAACAATGAGCCCATTCACAGGCCCATTTCATTGTGTAATTCTGTCTGCAATTGTGTCGATTTTTATTCATGTAGAGAACGTTTTAAGATTGGTATTTGTAATCACTTTCTTTTTAAATAATTGTGTTATTTCATTACTATTGATTCGACATATGTATACATGTAAGTACTTTGATAAATTTTTGTATAGTTTGTTATGATTTCTTTTTTTCTCTTATCTGTGAGGGCATTTGTCCGGTAGATAAATAAATAAATAAATTTTGTGAATTTGTGATTTCAATTTATTGATTATATCCCTTAGTTTAACTTGCAAAAAGGCGCGCACAAAAATCGTCAATAGTATTGTTTTGACAAGAATTGTAAAAGGAGGTCATTTTCCGGTCTTTAAAGTATAATACCCCCTTAATAAGGGCTTACAATGATTCCATAGCTGTATCTGCCTACACCCCATCCTCCATCCTAATGAAGCTTGTATTTGAGTTCTCTTTTGACAAAATTTTACTCAGTCTGGCGGTATCCATACACGTCTAGGGATAAGCCGTATGCTCGTCAGGATTCTGTCTTGACATTTCTTACTGCTTTCTTGTATTGTTTCAATGAGTCTTTGTGTGGCTGGCACACTTTTAATATATAGCAATCGAAAGAATGTTTTCCTGACATGAGTTCCCTAAGTTCTCCAAACCACCAAGGAGGGAATTTAATCTTAAGGACACGGACAGGAGTGGACTTTTTAAAGGCTATATCGAGAGATTTCTCCATCATATCAACTGTTTCGTTTAGCTCTGTTGCCCTAATAATCTTTTAGATTTCACCGTTCCCTAGACTTTTCGAAGTGATTTTATTAAATATATTTTAATTTCTTCTTCGAGGGTTCCGAAATACAGAAGGGGTGCTGGATTTACCTCGCACGCTAAAGAGTATCCAACAGTGGCAAGACATGACCGATACCCTCCAGCCAGCTACGAGTATGCCATCGGTCTATAGCATTATCCAGCACCTCCTCCCTTCCCGAGAACCTTTCCGAACTGGGAAATATGAAAGCAGTTTTACTTCCCTTATTATATATACTTATGTTGGTATTTAGCACAAAGTGCCGAAGAGACTAACCTTTTTCGTTTGTTGTGGAACTACCATAAATAGGATTCCTCGCGTTAGAATCGAATCCTCCGGTTTTGTTCGATGAAGTGCTTAAGTTCGTCTGGTGGAGCATCCCTGTCATGTGTCAAGTAGGCAGATACCAGAAATAGGTTCATGTTCCACGGTCTCAAGCTTCAATCTGCTGAACTGTAATTTGAACAGAGAAATGCATTTAAATCTTTTTTGATTAGAATACACGCCCTATGTTTACCTGCGTTACCACTATAGAAGAGGTTATGTGTTCTGCTGGTTAGGTCTAGGTTCTGCAGGTCTTTTACCCACGGCTCCTGGATGAGGCAAACATCGATGCTTTCCTCACCGAGCAAGATCGACTGATTATCTATCGCACATTTAGAGTGCTGCAAATTTATCTGCACGCACTTTATCCTGTTCGGAGTCTTCATCTGTGATTGTGACATTCCGCAGCAACTGGCTCGCGTCGTCGACCTCCTCAGTGTCGTCTTCATCCTGAGCCTTGTCGCCTCGAAAGATCTTCATCTTGGCCATGCGGATCCCAAAACGGATTCTTTTTTCGCTTTGGCGAGGGCCTCCAGCGACTCCTCGCGGATGGCCAAGAGTAGTGGTCGGCTTATTTTACTTGGCTGCTCAACTTTTATACGAAGATATGCGCACATGGTCGCCTGGGGACCTCTCCGGCCGAAATTAGCCTTAGCTTAAGTCCAAGGAAGTTTGGTACGCACATCTGATCAACCTGTAACCTCCAAAGGTTTCGGAGGAGTCAAACCCCGGGTGGGGATTTGGAATAATGCTTTAAATGTCTCCTTAAATTGATAATATCAAATTAAAGTATAAGATTATCAGGTATGTGTTATCCTTTATTATTTCTAAAGAAACATAAACAACTTTAATTTGCCTCAAGAACCATGCGTTGTGTCTGGAGAGTTTGTTTTTATTAACATTTCGACTACTGTCTCATAAGCCATAATAAATGAGTTTACGTCACACCCTATAGCATTGATGTGAGATTTATGAAACTTCGACAAAGGGAAAAAATAAGACAGTTTGCCCCTAGATTACCCACCAAGTCAATCTTATTCGGAGCGAAATTACTTATTCTCTTTGTACGAGTATTTTAAATGCTTTTAAATTAAATAAATATAATTCTGTAATATTTAAAACTGAAAATACTTTTTGAATTAACCGCACACAAATCTATTTATATAACTTGTTTTCTATTTGCAAGAATTTCAAAATATGGAAAAACAAAACCAATTCTTGTGGTGCTACCATATTTCTGAATTAACTATGTATTTGTGGAACGCAACTGTGTGCAAATCCTTAAACTGGTCTTAGCTAAGATTTGTGTAAATTAGAACTTAAGCTTGACGTAAGACTGGATTGTTAAATCGGCCCTTAGTATACCAATCTTTTTCTCCCGAATTCAGTAAGCTGTCTCAGTCTCTAATAGAGACCAAAGTCACAATTTTAGACCAGGTGGCATTCATTAGTTTCAAAATAAAGTCTCTAAATAGTGACCTGGGGTTGAGCAGGGAAAGCGAGGAAAAGCAATAATCTCTAGCTCATTTTGAGACTTGAGATGAGACTGAATTGGGGCATTAGTCTACAAGAATACACCTTTCAAAGAGGAACAACCTAGCTAGAAAAAAAAAAAAGCAAAATATCATGCGTATTGATTGATATATCAAAATAAAAACTTGTTTTACTTTTTGTTTGGAATATTGTTAATAAATGATACAAATGTAACCTTTCAACTAATACTATGGGGAAACGACTCATTGAGCCACTACGACAACAAGCTGTTCTTCAGAGTGAGAACAGCTAAACAGAACATCTTCCGCTCTAACGAAGTTATCCCGGAGGCAAATGTCGAATACGCCAACCAGCTGTTGGGTGACATGAGCCTGAAGGGGGACGCCACCGAGGACGCTACTCGAAGTGCTGACCAGGTGTTAGCAGGCAACAAAAGTTCAGCAGAAGTCGATGAAGTTTGTACGGGCAAGTGTCGCCCACGACACCACCTACATATTCCGTTGGGTCTCCACAACCACAGCGGGATGCGCAGCCGGGACGGGCCGGCCCTCGGATCCTGTGCCTCACCCCCCTTAACGCGACAACCTTACCGAGACAGACGAGACTCTTACAGTTCAACCGCAACGGACTCTCGAGCAAGATCTCGGAGGTGGTTGCCTTCATGGCTCGGCACGGGCTGTTAATAGCTGCGGTGCAAGAAACGAAGCTACGTCGCAGCTCAACCTTAACGAACTGCGACGGCTACAATGTGCTTCGCAGAGATCGCGAGCAAGATAATGGTTGAGGCCTAGCCTTCATTCCGTCCTGACTTCCCGGGTGAGGCGGTGTCTCTGGCGGATGAACGCGACCACCTTCGGCAGGCGGACCCCGGTAATCCCCGTATTAGGCAACAAAACGGGGAGATCCAACGCCTGCTCAACGTACACAAGCGGAACAAGTGGAGAGAGCGCCTGAAGTCTTGCAACCTCGGTGCCGGAGTTGGCAAACTAACGAGGCGTGACGATCGAACAGAAATCTCATTTGGAGACCACGTCTCGTCGGACCCGAAGCGATGCGCGAACTATTTTAGTCGACAATTTACACTGCATCCTTCGACCGACAGGACCAAACGGTCAGTCACCAGAAGGCTGCGCGAGCAAACACCGAACGCACCAATTGTGCTCTCTACCACTGAGATGAAGGAAGCCATCGGGAAGGCAAAAGCCTCCAAATACATTGGCCCAGACGGGTTAAGCATGTTGATGCTGAAAAAATTGGGCACCGCGGGAGTAGCATATCTCACCAAGGTCCTCAATCTGTCCTTAACCACCCTGGTCATTCCAAATATCTGGAAGACGAGTAGGGTGATACCACTGCTGAAACCAGGGAAACCTGGCGGCCAAGGCTAGTCCTACCGGCCGATCTCCCTGCTTTCTCCAGTGGTCAAGACACTTGAGCCCTGCTGCTCCCGCATTTCAATCACTTAACGCCATAAATACACAGATTAACCGCGGTCTCAACGGCAACCGCCCCTGTGAGAGAACCGTCCTCGTGGCTCTGGACTTGTCGAAGGCCTTCGACACAGTCAGCCACTCTATCCTGCTGAAGGACGTGGAGGCCTCACCTCTCCCAGTGGCGTTGAGGCGATGGACTGCGAACTACCTGTGTGGTCGCCAGGCGTCGGTATGCTACCGTGACGCAGTGTCAAAAGCGAGAAGAATTAAACAGGGGGTACAACAGGGTGGCGTCTTATCCCCACTATTGTTCAACTTCTACATCTCGCGACTCCCCTCCCCGCCAGAGGGAGTCACATTGGTCTCGTATGCCGACGACTGCACGATAATGGCTACCGGCAATGGGATTGATGGCCTATGCTCTAAAGTGAACAGCTACCTCCCAGAGCTTGCTCACTACTTTACAGGACGGAATTTGGCGCTGTCTCCTGCAAAGTCCACGGCGACCCTGTTCACATCTTGGACGAAGGAGGTCGGGCTCACCCTCGACATACACATCGAGGGGACCCCCATTCCGACGGTTAACCACCCTAAGATCCTGGGAGTCACCCCCGACAGCCTGGTCTCCTTCTCAGCGCATACAACCGCAATCGTCAACAAGGTACAGAGCCGCAACAAAGTCCTCAAGTCGCTCGCCGGCAGCACTTGGGACAAAGACAAAGAAACGTTGTTGGCAACATACAAGACGATTGGCCGGCCAGTTCTAAATTATGCTGCGCCAATATGGTCACCTGGAACTAGCAGGACTCAGTGGTCAAGACTGGAGACCTGTCAGAACGCCGCACTCAGGACAGTGACGGGATGTCTCCTGATGACGCCTGTGGATCACCTCTACCATGAGGCTAACGTGCTTCCAGTGCAGGAGCACAATCTGATGCTCACAAAGCATCAGCCCCGGACGGTGGCACCCCAATAGAGACCTGCTCGCGCTAGAGCCGGCACCCAGGCACATCAGGGGACATCTCTCACAACTGACGGACGAGGTCCAGACTTACGTACGCTTACTTCTGGACCCAAGGACGTACCGACAGGCTCTGGACGACATTCACAGGGAGCCGGTATCTAAATATATCGACACCCGCCCTGTGAATGCAGTCCTGGGAGTCCAACCACCACCCATAGCAGCTGAGGAGCTCCAGCTGCCTCGTAAGACGCGCGTCACTCTGGCTCAACTCCGATCTGGATATTGTAGCAGGTTAAACTCCTACCTATCCAGAGTCAACCCCGACACCCCCAACACTTGCCCAGCATGTGGAGAGTCTCCGCACGACACCAATCACCTATTCACATGCCCAGCCAAACCTACTCAACTAACACCCCTCTCCCTATGGTCCGACCCTGTTGAAACGGCTCGTTTCCTGTACCTTTCGTTAGTTGAGTTTGACGATAATGATTGAGGGAGCCCGCCAGCCCAGTGGGGTGTAGCTAGCCGCTACAACAACAACAACAACAACCTCGGTCGGCTCTCAACTCGTAGATGAATCTAGGAGAGTGAAGGCTTCAATCTCCAACAAATACGAAATTACCCTGATATGGGTCCCGGGGCATAGGGACATTTATGGAAACGAAACTGCGGATGAAATAGCGAGGTGTGGTTCTGCACTGGAAAGGTCCAACGCGGTGAATATGGGCGTCTCGCTTAGAGAAATAAAAGGCAGAATCGCTGATATCTACCACCGAAAAGCCAAGCACAGGTGGAGTAATACAGGATCGTACAGGATTACACGGCAGGAAAATATATACAAACTTACAGCTGTTTGCACAGGTCACTGGCCTGTAGGAGTACATGCTGAAAGGATAGGCATACCCTTCAACCGGTTTTGCCGCAGCTGTGAAGACCCAAGCTCAAAGGAGAGAGTTGAGCATTTTATGTGCGAGTGCCCGGGCCTTGCTAGAATAAGGTTAAAGGCCCTCGGCAAACCATTCCTGCAGAGTATTTTAGAGTGCAGCCGCCTCTCTTTATATGATATACTGCAATTTATAAAAACCGCCAAATAGCTGTAGGTTGCACGAGATGTGGAATCATAACGGCATATTTGCTAATTCCTTGCCATCAGGGTGGCAATCCACTTTAACCAACCAACCAAGACAGATTCCAGTACCACTTCAGAGGGTTTCGAAAAATTTGTTTGAGTTCACGTTTTGACCGCATCCCGGGAAGTGGGTGTTAAAGGGGTATTCAACTTTAGACGGTTCAAAAATTCAATTTCTTATTTTATTTTCGTCGCACATTATATGTAAAATATGTTTGCAAAATATTATAACTCGATTTTAAATACTTTTCGAGATACAAAGCCATTAATGTAATTATGCATGATGCACGGTGGTGTTTTCATGAATCTTTCATCGCGTTTTTCTCAGAATCATAATTTTCAAAACGGTCGCCACGATAACTACAAAAAAAATGAAATTTTACAGTTTACTCGCAATCCCATATTTCTAGCCGGAAAACGAATTATGCAAAACGCATTTGTTTAAATATTTTTTTCGTAAACAATATACACTGGAAAACATGGTAAAAATCGTATATCGTCATTTAACGTAGTGAACAATTGTCAATTTTAATTTTATTGACTATATTCTGGTTCCGGATATACCATAATCACAAGTCTACTGAATATAAAGAAGGTTGAATTTTCTATTTCAGAAGATTTAAACGAGAAAAATCGTGCGAAGCTACCTATTTCTGCAAGGCTCAACTTTGAAGCGCCACTATTATGATTTGAATAAACTTTTTGGCAAAGTAAAACCGTCAACTTCTCTATATTTACCTCGTGCAAAAATTTACAACAAATCTCTTGAAAATGGTTGCTTCCTTGAAGAATGGAAGATTTCGTTTATTGCCCCAATTTATAAATCTGGATTACGAAATTTAGTTGAAAACTATCGCCCCATTGTAAAAATGTCTATCATTCCAAAGCTGTTGGATAAAATTGTGAACAACCAGCTATTAAAGGCTTTTAAGAACTATATTGTTACTCAGCAATACGGTTTTTATCCGGGCGGATCCACCAATACAAATCTCGCTATATTCCTAAATTCTGTAATCAAAGTGATTGAAGAGGGCGATCAAGTTGATACTCTTTACACAGATTTTGTTAAAGCTTTTGACAGCCTAAACCATAATTTGCTTATTAAAAAGCTGGAGAAACTCGGGAGTTCATTCCAACGCGCTTAGGTGGCTGAAATCTTATCTGACAAACAGAGAATTGGTGGTAAAAATTGGCAACAATATCTCTAATTCTATAAAAGTTACTTCAGGGGTTCCACAAGGAAGTCACTTGGGTCCCTTGCTTTTTTCTATATTTATAAATGACATCAGCCAAACATTGAAATTTTGCAACTGTTTGATGTATGCCGACGATTTGAAGTTGTATTACCGAATCCAAAACTTGGGCGATTGTTTTAGACTACAGCAAGATATTCTATCTATGATAGAGTGGTGTACTTGCAACGGTCTTTCTCTGAACTTCTCAAAGTGTAACATTATTTCATTTTCTCGGAAAAAGCTCTGTTAAATGAATAACTACACTTTTAACCACTGCGATTCTTTTAGCCGTAAAACCACCGTCAAGGATTTAGGGGTCTACTAAGACTCGAAACTTAATTTCGACTTTCTTAGAAAATATATATAGTCTGTGCAGCAAACTCTAAACTTGGCTTTCTCAAGCGAAACTCTAAGGACTTTTTAGATCCGCTTACGCTTAAAAGTCTATACACATCTTTGTTGAGATCTATTTTAGAATACGCGTGCATCGTTTGGGACTCGGATTTTGTCACACATTCGGACAGAATAGAAACAGTTCAGAGGAGGTTTACCAAATTCGCCCTTCGGCGCATGTTTTCTTCTGAATCTATGCCATCTTATGAACTGAGGTGTAAAATCTTGAACTTACAATTCCTTGCAAATCGGAGAAAAATTTGTGCTATTCTCTTCATCAAAGATATATGTGATAACAAAGTTGATTCGCCAGATCTACTTTCGCTTCTACCTTTTTATGCGCCGGAAAGCATCTTAAAGAGAAATGAGAAACAATGAGCCCATTCACAGGTCCATTTCATTGTGTAATTCTGTCTGCAATTGTGTCGATTTTTATTCATGTAGAGAACGTTTTAAGATTGGTATTTGTAATGACTTTCTTTTTAAATAATTGTGTTATTTCATTACTATTGATTCGACATATGTATACATGTAAGTCCTTTGATAAATTTTTGTATAGTTTGTTATGATTTCTTTTTTTCTCTTATCTGTGAGGGCATTTGTCCGGTAGATAAATAAATAAATAAATTTTGTGAATTTGTGATTTCAATTTATTGATTATATCCCTTAGTTTAACTTGCAAAAAGTCGCGCACAAAAATATTCAATAGTATTGTTTTGACAAGAATTGTAAAAGGAGGTCATTTTCCGGTCTTTAAAGTATAATACCCCCTTAATAAGGGCTTCCAATGAGCTGTATCTGCCTATACCCCATCCTCCATCCTAATGAAGCTTGTATTTGAGTGCTCTTTTGACAGAATTTTACTCAGTCTGGCGGTATCCATACACGTCTAGGGATAAGCCGTATGCTCGCCAGGATTCTGTCTTGACATTTCTTACTGCTTTCTTGTATTGTTTCAATGAGTCTTTGTGTGGCTGGCACACTTTTAATATATAGCAATCGAAAGAATGTTTTCCTGACATGAGTTCCCTAAGTTCTTCAAACCACCAAGGAGGGAATTTAATCTTAAGGACAGGTGTGGACTTTTTAAAGGCTATATCGAGAGATTTCTCCATCATATCAACTGTTTCGTTTAGCTCTGTTGCCCTAATAATCTTTTAGATTTCACCGTTCCCTAGACTTTTCGAAGTGATTTTATTAAATATATTTTAATTTCTTCTTCGAGGGTTCCGAAATACAGAAGGGGTGTTGGATTTACCTCGCACGCTAAAGAGTATCCAACAGTGGCAAGACATGACCGATACCCTCCAGCCAGCTACGAGTATGCCATCGGTCGATAGCATTATCCAGCACCTCCTCCCTTCCCGAGAACCTTTCCGAACTGGGAAATATGAAAGCAGTTTTACTTCCCTTATTACATATACTTAGGTTGGTATTTAGCACAAAGTTCCGAAGAGACTAACCTTTTTCGTTTGTTGTGGAACTACCATAAATAGGATTCCTCTCTGTCCCTGTCATGTGTCAAGTAGGCAGATACCAGAAATAGGTTCATGTTCCACGGTCTCAAGCTTCAATCTGCTGAACTGTAATTTGAACAGAGAAATGCATTTAAATCTTTTTTGATTAGAATACACGCCCTATGTTTACCTGCGTTACCACTATAGAAGAGGTTATGTGTTCTGCTGGTTAGGTCTAGGTTCTGCAGGTCTTTTACCCACGGCTCCTGGCAAACATCGATGCTTTCCTCACCGTGCAAGATCGACTGATTATCTATCGCACATTTAGAGTGCTGCAAATTTACCTGCACGCACTTTATCCTGTTCGGAGTCTTCATCTGTGATTGTGACATTCCGCAGCAACTGGCTCGCGTCGTCGGTTTCCTCAGTGTCGTCTTCATCCTGAGCCTTGTCGCCTCGAAAGATCTTCATCTTGGCCATGCGGATCCCAAAACGGATTCTTTTTTCGCTTTGGCAAGGGCCTCCAGCGACTCCTCGCAGATGGCCAAGAGTAGTGGTCGGCTTATTTTACTTGGCTGCTCAACTTTTATACGAAGATACGCGCACGTGGTCGCCTGGGGACCTCTCCGGCCGAAATTAGCCTTAGCTTAAGTCCAAGGAAGTTTGGTACGCACATCTGATCAACCTGTAACCTCCAAAGGTTTCGGAGAAGTCAAACCCCGGGTGGGGATTTGCAATAATGCTTTAAATGTCCTTAAATTGATAATATCAAATTAAAGTATAAGATTATCCGGTATGTGTTATCCTTTATTATTTCTAAAGAAACATAAACAACTTTAATTTGCCTCAGGAACCATGCGTTGTGTCTGGAGAGTTTGTTTTGATTAACATTTCGACTACTGTCTCGTAAGCCATAATAAATGAGTTTACGTCACACCCTATAGCATTGATGAGAGATTTATGAAACTTCGACAAAGAGAAAAAATAAGTCAGTTTGATCCTAGATTACCCACCAAGTCAATCTTATTCGGAGCGAAATTACTTCTTCTCTTTGTACGAGTATTTTAAATGTTTTTAAATTAAATAAATATAATTCTGTAATATTTAAAACTGAAAATACTTTTTGAATTAACCGCACACAAATCTATTTATATAACTTGTTTTCTATTTGCAAGAATTTCAAAATATGGAAAAACAAAACCAATTCTTGTGGTGCTACCATATTTCTGAATTAACTATTTGTGGAACGCAACTGTGTGCAAAACCTTAAACTGCTCTTAGCTAAGATTTGTGTAAATTAGAACTTAAGCTTGACTTAAGACTGGATTGTTAAACCGGCCCTTAGTATACCAATCTTTTACTCCCGAATTCAGTAAGCTGTCTCAGTCTCTAATAGAGACCAAAGTCACAATTTTAGACCAGGTGGCATTCATTAGTTTCAAAATAAAGTCTCTAAATAGTGACCTGGTGGTGAGCAGGGAAAGCGAGGAAAAGCAATAATCTCTAGCTCATTTTGAGACTTGAGATGAGACTGAATTACTGAATTGGGGCATTAGTCTACAAAGATACACCTTTCAAAGAGGAACAACCTAGCTAGGAAAAAAAAAGCAAAATATCATGCGTATTGATTGATATATCAAAATAAAAACTTGTTTTACTTTTTGTTTGGAATATTGTTAATAAATGATACAAATGTAACCTTCCAATTAATACTATGGGGAAACGACTAATTGAGCCACTACGACAACAAGCTGTTCTTCGGAGTGAGAACAGCAAAACAGAAGATGTAGACATCGACCCAAGGGACAGCACCTTAGAATGTCAAGGGATTGCTGTCCGGTCAGGCGATGTCGAGCTCGAAATATTTAATATCTACATACCCCCTGTCTTCTGCTGTCCCGCTGCATATCACCCTGACATAGGTGCGCTCCTAAGTGGTGAAAACCGTTTGGTAGTTGGAGACTTCAACGCCGGATAAGTAGCATAACGTGGCAACCTATGCTATCTGTGCATCACTGAAGACGCCTTCGGTGCTCTTTCAACGCCTACCGACGTTCGCGTTGGCGAGCGCGAGTTCCGCAGGGTGGTGAAGTCCGCTGCAGCCCGCTTCATTCCGGCAGGCAGGATCCCTGTGATCCGTCCTGACTTCCCGGGTGAGGCGGTGTCTCTGGCGGATGAACGCGACCACCTTCGGCAGGCGGACCCCGGTAATCCCCGTATTAGGCAACAAAACGGGGAGATCCAATGCCTGCTCAACGTACACAAGCGGAACAAGTGGAGGAAGCACCTGAAGTCCTGCAACCTCGGTGCCGGAGTGGGCAAACTAACGAGGCGTGACGATCGAACAGAAATCTCATTTGGAAGTTACTTCAGGGGTTCCACAAGGAAGTCACTTGGGTCCCTTGCTTTTTTCTATATTTATAAATGACATCAGCCAAACATTGAAATTTTGCAACTGTTTGATGTATGCCGACGATTTGAAGTTGTATTACCGAATCCAAAACTTGGGCGATTGTTTTAGACTACAGCAAGATATTCTATCTATGATAGTTCAACTGCAACGGACTCTCGAGCAAGATCTCGGAGGTGGTTGCCTTCATGGCTCGGCACGGGCTGTTAATAGCTGCGGTCCAAGAAACGAAGCTACGTCGCAGCTCAACGTTAACGAACTGCGACGGATACAACGTGCTTCGTAGAGATCGCGAGCGAGATAATGGTGGAGGCCTAGCCTTCATTCTACACAACACCGTGCAGTATCGTCTTATCGATGTAGACATCGACCCAAGGGACAGCACCTTAGAATGTCAAGGGATTGCTGTCCGGTCAGGCGATGTCGAGCTCGAAATATTTAACACATATATACCCCCTGTCTCCTGCTGCCCCGCTGCATATCACCCTGACATAGGTGCGCTCCTCAGTGGTGAAAACCGTTTGGTAGTCGGAGACTTTAATGCGCACCACGATCTTTGGTTCTCAAGCCTATCAAATGATCGTAGGGGAAATATTTTGGCAGAGCAGATAGACGATTCGACATTCTGCACCATGAACGACGAAGCCCCCACCAGGATTGTGGGTAGTTGCAGCAGCTCGCCAGATCTAACAATAGCTAGCGCAGGTCTGATAAATAGCATAACGTGGCGACCTATGCTATCGCTTGCATCAGACAACCTACCCATAGTCATCTCCATTGACAGACCTGCCAACTATGTTGCCTCGGACCGCCACACCTATGTCAACTTCAAAAAAGCTGACTGGGAGCGGTTTGAGGATTTCACTGAAGACGCCTTCAGTGCTCTCTCAACTCCAACCGACGTTCGCGTAGGCGAGCGCTTGTTCCGCACATTGCATCCTTCGGCTGACAGAACCAAACGGTCAGTCACCAGAAGGCTGCGCAAGTTAATACCAAGCGCACCAATTGTCCTCTCTAGCACTGAGGTGAAGGAAGCCATCGGGAAGGCGAAAGCCTCCAAATCCATTGGTCCAGACGGGTTAAGCATGATGATGCTGAAAAAATTGGGCACCGCGGGAGTAGCATATCTCACCAGGGTCCTCAATCTGTCGCTATCCACCACGGTCATTCCGGATATCTGGAAGACCAGTAGGGTGATACCACTGCTGAAACCAGGGAAACCGGCGGCCAAGGCGAGTCCTATCGGCCGATCTCCCTGCTTTCTCCAGTGGTTAAGACACTTGAGGCCCTGCTGCTCCCGCATTTCAACCACCACCTCAGCCCGGCGAAGCATCAACACGGTTTCCGAAAAGTGCATAGCACCACAACGGCACTTAACGCTATAAACACTCAGGTTAATCGTGGTCTCAACGGCAACCGCCCCTGTGAGAGAACCGTCCTCGGTGAAGGCCTTCGACACAGTCAGCCACTCCATCTTGCTGAAGGACGTGGAGGCCTCACCTCTCCCAGCGGCGTTGAAGCGATGGACCGCGAACTACCTGTGTGGTCGTCAAGCGTCGGTGTGCTACCGTGACTCAGTATCAAAAGCGAGAAGAATTAAGCAGGGGGTACTACAGGGTGGCGTCCTATCCCCCCTATTATTCAATTTCTACATCTCGCGACTCACTTCCCCGCCAGAGGGAGTCACACTGGTCTCGTACGCCGATGACTGCACGATAATGGCTACCGGCAAAGGAATTGATGGCCTGTGTTCCAAAGTGAACAGCTACCTCCCAGACCTTGCTCATTACTTTACAGGACGGAATCTGACGCTGTCTCCTGCTAAGTCCACGGCGACCCTTTTCACATCCTGGACGAAGGAGGTCGGGCTCACCCTCGACATCCACATCGAGGGGACCCCCATTCCGACGGTTAACCACCCGAAGATCCTGGGAGTCACCCTCGACAGCCTGGTCTCCTTCCCAGCGCATACAACCGCAATCGTCAATAAGGTACAGAGCCGCAACAAATTCCTCAAGTCGCTCGCCGGCAGCACTTGGGGCAAAGACAAAGAAACGTTGTTGGCAACATACAAGGAGATTGGCCGGCCGGTTCTAAATTATGCCGCGCCAATCTGGTCGCCTGGAACTAGTAGGACTCAGTGGTCAAGACTAGAGACCTGTCAGAACGCCGCACTCAGGACAGTGACGGGATGTCTCCTGATGACGCCTGTGGAACACCTCTACCATGAGGCTAACGTGCTCCCAGTGCAAGAGCACAACATTATGCTCACAAAGCAGTTTCTACTGGGATGTCACCGTCCGGGGAACCCCAATAGAGACCTGCTCGCGCTGGAGCCGGCACCCAGGCACATCAGGGGACATCTCTCACAACTGACGGACGAGGTCCAGACATACGTACACCGACCGCTGGACCCAAGGACGTACCGACAGGCTCTGGACAGCATCCACAGGGAGTCGGTGTCCAAACACATCGACACCCGCCCTGTGAGCGCAGTCCTAGGAGTCCAACCACCACCCATTGCAGCTGAGGAGCTCCAGCTGCCTCGTGAGACCCGCGTTACTCTGGCTCAGCTCAGATCTGGATATTGTAGCAGGTTAAACTCCTACCTATCCAGGATCAACCCCGACACCCCCAACACGTGCCCGGCATGTGAAGAATCTCCGCACGACACCAATCACCTATTCACATGCCCGGCCAAACCTACTCAACTAACACCCCTCTCCCTATGGTCCGACCCTGTTGAAACAGCTCGTTTCCTGGACCTTTCGTTAGTTCAGCTTGACGATAACGCTTGAGGGAGTCCGCCAGCCCAGTGGGGTGTAGCTAGCCGCTACAACAACAACAACAATCTATGATAGAGTGGTGTACTTGCAACGGTCTTTCTCTGAACTTCTCAAAGTGTAACATTATTTCATTTTCTCGGAAAAAGCTCTGTTTAATGAATAACTACACTTTTAACCACTGCGATTCTTTTAGCCGTAAGACCACCGTCAAGGATTTAGGGGTCTACTAAGACTCGAAACTTAATTTCGACTTTCTTAGAAAATATATATAGTCTGTGCAGCAAACTCTAAACTTGGCTTTCTCAAGCGAAACTCTAAGGACTTTTTAGATCCGCTTACGCTTAAAAGTCTATACACATCTTTGTTGAGATCTATTTTAGAATACGCGTGCATCGTTTGGGACTCGGTTTTTGTCACACATTCGGACAGAATTGAAAGAGTTCAGATGAGTTTTACCAAATTCGCCCTTCGGCGCATGTTTTCTTCTGAATCTATGCCATCTTATAAACTGAGGTGTAAAATCGTGAACTTACAATTCCTTGCAAATCGGAGAAAAATGTGTGCTATTCTCTTCATCAAAGATATATGTGATAACAAAGTTGATTCGCCAGATCTACTTTCGCTTCTACCTTTTTATGCGCCGGAAAGCATCTTAGAGAGAAATGAGAAACAATGAGCCCATTCACAGGCCCATTTCATTGTGTAATTCTGTCTGCAATTGTGTCGATTTTTATTCATGTAGAGAACGTTTTAAGATTGGTATTTGTAATCACTTTCTTTTTAAATAATTGTGTTATTTCATTACTATTGATTCGACATATGTATACATGTAAGTACTTTGATAAATTTTTGTATAGTTTGTTATGATTTCTTTTTTTCTCTTATCTGTGAGGGCATTTGTCCGGTAGATAAATAAATAAATAAATTTTGTGAATTTGTGATTTCAATTTATTGATTATATCCCTTAGTTTAACTTGCAAAAAGGCGCGCACAAAAATCGTCAATAGTATTGTTTTGACAAGAATTGTAAAAGGAGGTCATTTTCCGGTCTTTAAAGTATAATACCCCCTTAATAAGGGCTTACAATGATTCCATAGCTGTATCTGCCTACACCCCATCCTCCATCCTAATGAAGCTTGTATTTGAGTTCTCTTTTGACAAAATTTTACTCAGTCTGGCGGTATCCATACACGTCTAGGGATAAGCCGTATGCTCGTCAGGATTCTGTCTTGACATTTCTTACTGCTTTCTTGTATTGTTTCAATGAGTCTTTGTGTGGCTGGCACACTTTTAATATATAGCAATCGAAAGAATGTTTTCCTGACATGAGTTCCCTAAGTTCTCCAAACCACCAAGGAGGGAATTTAATCTTAAGGACACGGACAGGAGTGGACTTTTTAAAGGCTATATCGAGAGATTTCTCCATCATATCAACTGTTTCGTTTAGCTCTGTTGCCCTAATAATCTTTTAGATTTCACAGTTCCCTAGACTTTTCGAAGTGATTTTATTAAATATATTTTAATTTCTTCTTCGAGGGTTCCGAAATACAGAAGGGGTGCTGGATTTACCTCGCACGCTAAAGAGTATCCAACAGTGGCAAGACATGACCGATACCCTCCAGCCAGCTACGAGTATGCCATCGGTCTATAGCATTATCCAGCACCTCCTCCCTTCCCGAGAACCTTTCCGAACTGGGAAATATGAAAGCAGTTTTACTTCCCTTATTATATATACTTATGTTGGTATTTAGCACAAAGTGCCGAAGAGACTAACCTTTTTCGTTTGTTGTGGAACTACCATAAATAGGATTCCTCGCGTTAGAATCGAATCCTCCGGTTTTGTTCGATGAAGTGCTTAAGTTCGTCTGGTGGAGCATCCCTGTCATGTGTCAAGTAGGCAGATACCAGAAATAGGTTCATGTTCCACGGTCTCAAGCTTCAATCTGCTGAACTGTAATTTGAACAGAGAAATGCATTTAAATCTTTTTTGATTAGAATACACGCCCTATGTTTACCTGCGTTACCACTATAGAAGAGGTTATGTGTTCTGCTGGTTAGGTCTAGGTTCTGCAGGTCTTTTACCCACGGCTCCTGGATGAGGCAAACATCGATGCTTTCCTCACCGAGCAAGATCGACTGATTATCTATCGCACATTTAGAGTGCTGCAAATTTATCTGCACGCACTTTATCCTGTTCGGAGTCTTCATCTGTGATTGTGACATTCCGCAGCAACTGGCTCGCGTCGTCGACCTCCTCAGTGTCGTCTTCATCCTGAGCCTTGTCGCCTCGAAAGATCTTCATCTTGGCCATGCGGATCCCAAAACGGATTCTTTTTTCGCTTTGGCGAGGGCCTCCAGCGACTCCTCGCGGATGGCCAAGAGTAGTGGTCGGCTTATTTTACTTGGCTGCTCAACTTTTATACGAAGATATGCGCACATGGTCGCCTGGGGACCTCTCCGGCCGAAATTAGCCTTAGCTTAAGTCCAAGGAAGTTTGGTACGCACATCTGATCAACCTGTAACCTCCAAAGGTTTCGGAGGAGTCAAACCCCGGGTGGGGATTTGGAATAATGCTTTAAATGTCTCCTTAAATTGATAATATCAAATTAAAGTATAAGATTATCAGGTATGTGTTATCCTTTATTATTTCTAAAGAAACATAAACAACTTTAATTTGCCTCAAGAACCATGCGTTGTGTCTGGAGAGTTTGTTTTTATTAACATTTCGACTACTGTCTCATAAGCCATAATAAATGAGTTTACGTCACACCCTATAGCATTGATGTGAGATTTATGAAACTTCGACAAAGGGAAAAAATAAGACAGTTTGCCCCTAGATTACCCACCAAGTCAATCTTATTCGGAGCGAAATTACTTATTCTCTTTGTACGAGTATTTTAAATGCTTTTAAATTAAATAAATATAATTCTGTAATATTTAAAACTGAAAATACTTTTTGAATTAACCGCACACAAATCTATTTATATAACTTGTTTTCTATTTGCAAGAATTTCAAAATATGGAAAAACAAAACCAATTCTTGTGGTGCTACCATATTTCTGAATTAACTATGTATTTGTGGAACGCAACTGTGTGCAAAACCTTAAACTGGTCTTAGCTAAGATTTGTGTAAATTAGAACTTAAGCTTGACGTAAGACTGGATTGTTAAATCGGCCCTTAGTATACCAATCTTTTTCTCCCGAATTCAGTAAGCTGTCTCAGTCTCTAATAGAGACCAAAGTCACAATTTTAGACCAGGTGGCATTCATTAGTTTCAAAATAAAGTCTCTAAATAGTGACCTGGGGTTGAGCAGGGAAAGCGAGGAAAAGCAATAATCTCTAGCTCATTTTGAGACTTGAATGAGACTGAATTGGGGCATTAGTCTACAAGAATACACCTTTCAAAGAGGAACAACCTAGCTAGAAAAAAAAAAAAGCAAAATATCATGCGTATTGATTGATATATCAAAATAAAAACTTGTTTTACTTTTTGTTTGGAATATTGTTAATAAATGATACAAATGTAACCTTTCAACTAATACTATGGGGAAACGACTCATTGAGCCACTACGACAACAAGCTGTTCTTCAGAGTGAGAACAGCTAAACAGAACATCTTCCGCTCTAACGAAGTTATCCCGGAGGCAAATGTCGAATACGCCAACCAGCTGTTGGGTGACATGAGCCTGAAGGGGGACGCCACCGAGGACGCTACTCGAAGTGCTGACCAGGTGTTAGCAGGCAACAAAAGTTCAGCAGAAGTCGATGAAGTTTGTACGGGCAAGTGTCGCCCACGACACCACCTACATATTCCGTTGGGTCTCCACAACCACAGCGGGATGCGCAGCCGGGACGGGCCGGCCCTCGGATCCTGTGCCTCACCCCCCTTAACGCGACAACCTTACCGAGACAGACGAGACTCTTACAGTTCAACCGCAACGGACTCTCGAGCAAGATCTCGGAGGTGGTTGCCTTCATGGCTCGGCACGGGCTGTTAATAGCTGCGGTGCAAGAAACGAAGCTACGTCGCAGCTCAACCTTAACGAACTGCGACGGCTACAATGTGCTTCGCAGAGATCGCGAGCAAGATAATGGTTGAGGCCTAGCCTTCATTCTACACAACACCGTGCAGTACCGTCTCATCGATGTAGACATCGACCCAAGGGAGAGCACCTTAGAATGTCAAGGGATTGCTGTCCGGTCAGGCGATGTCGAGCTCGAAATATTTAATATCTACATACCCCCTGTCTTTTGCTGCCCCGCTGCATATCACCCTGACATAGGTGCGCTCCTCAGTGGTGAAAACCGTTTGGTAGTTGGAGACTTCAACGCGCATCATGATCTTTGGTTCTCAAGCCTACCAAACGATCGTAGAGAAAATTTTTTGGCAGAGCAGATAGACGATTCGACATTATGCACCATGACCGACGAAGCCCCCACCAGGATTGTGGGTAGCTGCAGCAGCTCGCCAGATCTAACAATAGCTAGCGCGGGTCGGATAAATAGCATAACGTGGCGACCTATGCTATCGTTGCATCAGACAACCTACCCATAGTCATCTCCATTGACAGACCTGCCAACTATGTTGCCTCGGACCGCCACACCTATGTCAACTTCAAAAAAGCTGACTGGGAGCGGTTCGAGGATTTCACGGAAGACGCCTTCGGTGCTCTTTCAACGCCTACCGACGTTCGCGTTGGCAAACGCGAGTTCCGCAGGGTGGTGAAGTCCGCTGCAGCCCGCTTCATTCCGGCAGGCAGGATCCCTGTGATCCGTCCTGACTTCCCGGGTGAGGCGGTGTCTCTGGCGGATGAACGCGACCACCTTCGGCAGGCGGACCCCGGTAATCCCCGTATTAGGCAACAAAACGGGGAGATCCAACGCCTGCTCAACGTACACAAGCGGAACAAGTGGAGAGAGCGCCTGAAGTCTTGCAACCTCGGTGCCGGAGTTGGCAAACTAACGAGGCGTGACGATCGAACAGAAATCTCATTTGGAGACCACGTCTCGTCGGACCCGAAGCGATGCGCGAACTATTTTAGTCGACAATTTACACTGCATCCTTCGACCGACAGGACCAAACGGTCAGTCACCAGAAGGCTGCGCGAGCAAACACCGAACGCACCAATTGTGCTCTCTACCACTGAGATGAAGGAAGCCATCGGGAAGGCAAAAGCCTCCAAATACATTGGCCCAGACGGGTTAAGCATGTTGATGCTGAAAAAATTGGGCACCGCGGGAGTAGCATATCTCACCAAGGTCCTCAATCTGTCCTTAACCACCCTGGTCATTCCAAATATCTGGAAGACGAGTAGGGTGATACCACTGCTGAAACCAGGGAAACCTGGCGGCCAAGGCGAGTCCTACCGGCCGATCTCCCTGCTTTCTCCAGTGGTCAAGACACTTGAGCCCTGCTGCTCCCGCATTTCAATCACTACCTCAGCCCGGCGAAGCATCAACACGGCTTCCAGAAAGTGCATGGCACTACAACGGCACTTAACGCCATAAATACACAGATTAACCGCGGTCTCAACGGCAACCGCCCCTGTGAGAGAACCGTCCTCGTGGCTCTGGACTTGTCGAAGGCCTTCGACACAGTCAGCCACTCTATCCTGCTGAAGGACGTGGAGGCCTCACCTCTCCCAGTGGCGTTGAGGCGATGGACTGCGAACTACCTGTGTGGTCGCCAGGCGTCGGTATGCTACCGTGACGCAGTTTCAAAAGCGAGAAGAATTAAACAGGGGGTACAACAGGGTGGCGTCTTATCCCCACTATTGTTCAACTTCTACATCTCGCGACTCCCCTCCCCGCCAGAGGGAGTCACATTGGTCTCGTATGCCGACGACTGCACGATAATGGCTACCGGCAATGGGATTGATGGCCTATGCTCTAAAGTGAACAGCTACCTCCCAGAGCTTGCTCACTACTTTACAGGACGGAATTTGGCGCTGTCTCCTGCAAAGTCCACGGCGACCCTGTTCACATCTTGGACGAAGGAGGTCGGGCTCACCCTCGACATACACATCGAGGGGACCCCCATTCCGACGGTTAACCACCCTAAGATCCTGGGAGTCACCCCCGACAGCCTGGTCTCCTTCTCAGCGCATACAACCGCAATCGTCAACAAGGTACAGAGCCGCAACAAAGTCCTCAAGTCGCTCGCCGGCAGCACTTGGGACAAAGACAAAGAAACGTTGTTGGCAACATACAAGACGATTGGCCGGCCAGTTCTAAATTATGCTGCGCCAATATGGTCACCTGGAACTAGCAGGACTCAGTGGTCAAGACTGGAGACCTGTCAGAACGCCGCACTCAGGACAGTGACGGGATGTCTCCTGATGACGCCTGTGGATCACCTCTACCATGAGGCTAACGTGCTTCCAGTGCAGGAGCACAATCTGATGCTCACAAAGCATCAGCCCCGGACGGTGGCACCCCAATAGAGACCTGCTCGCGCTAGAGCCGGCACCCAGGCACATCAGGGGACATCTCTCACAACTGACGGACGAGGTCCAGACTTACGTACGCTTACTTCTGGACCCAAGGACGTACCGACAGGCTCTGGACGACATTCACAGGGAGCCGGTATCTAAATATATCGACACCCGCCCTGTGAATGCAGTCCTGGGAGTCCAACCACCACCCATAGCAGCTGAGGAGCTCCAGCTGCCTCGTAAGACGCGCGTCACTCTGGCTCAACTCCGATCTGGATATTGTAGCAGGTTAAACTCCTACCTATCCAGAATCAACCCCGACACCCCCAACACTTGCCCAGCATGTGGAGAGTCTCCGCACGACACCAATCACCTATTCACATGCCCAGCCAAACCTACTCAACTAACACCCCTCTCCCTATGGTCCGACCCTGTTGAAACGGCTCGTTTCCTGGACCTTTCGTTAGTTGAGTTTGACGATAATGATTGAGGGAGCCCGCCAGCCCAGTGGGGTGTAGCTAGCCGCTACAACAACAACAACAACAACCTCGGTCGGCTCTCAACTCGTAGATGAATCTAGGAGAGTGAAGGCTTCAATCTCCAACAAATACGAAATTACCCTGATATGGGTCCCGGGGCATAGGGACATTTATGGAAACGAAACTGCGGATGAAATAGCGAGGTGTGGTTCTGCACTGGAAAGGTCCAACGCGGTGAATATGGGCGTCTCGCTTAGAGAAATAAAAGGCAGAATCGCTGATATCTACCACCGAAAAGCCAAGCACAGGTGGAGTAATACAGGATCGTACAGGATTACACGGCAGGAAAATATATACAAACTTACAGCTGTTTGCACAGGTCACTGGCCTGTAGGAGTACATGCTGAAAGGATAGGCATACCCTTCAACCGGTTTTGCCGCAGCTGTGAAGACCCAAGCTCAAAGGAGAGAGTTGAGCATTTTATGTGCGAGTGCCCGGGCCTTGCTAGAATAAGGTTAAAGGCCCTCGGCAAACCATTCCTGCAGAGTATTTTAGAGTGCAGCCGCCTCTCTTTATATGATATACTGCAATTTATAAAAACCGCCAAATAGCTGTAGGTTGCACGAGATGTGGAATCATAACGGCATATTTGCTAATTCCTTGCCATCAGGGTGGCAATCCACTTTAACCAACCAACCAAGACAGATTCCAGTACCACTTCAGAGGGTTTCGAAAAATTTGTTTGAGTTCACGTTTTGACCGCATCCCGGGAAGTGGGTGTTAAAGGGGTATTCAACTTTAGACGGTTCAAAAATTCAATTTCTTATTTTATTTTCGTCGCACATTATATGTAAAATATGTTTGCAAAATATTATAACTCGATTTTAAATACTTTTCGAGATACAAAGCCATTAATGTAATTATGCATGATGCACGGTGGTGTTTTCATGAATCTTTCATCGCGTTTTTCTCAGAATCATAATTTTCAAAACGGTCGCCACGATAACTACAAAAAAAATGAAATTTTACAGTTTACTCGCAATCCCATATTTCTAGCCGGAAAACGAATTATGCAAAACGCATTTGTTTAAATATTTTTTTCGTAAACAATATACACTGGAAAACATGGTAAAAATCGTATATCGTCATTTAACGTAGTGAACAATTGTCAATTTTAATTTTATTGACTATATTCTGGTTCCGGATATACCATAATCACAAGTCTACTGAATATAAAGAAGGTTGAATTTTCTATTTCAGAAGATTTAAACGAGAAAAATCGTGCGAAGCTACCTATTTCTGCAAGGCTCAACTTTGAAGCGCCACTATTATGATTTGAATAAACTTTTTGGCAAAGTAAAACCGTCAACTTCTCTATATTTACCTCGTGCAAAAATTTACAACAAATCTCTTGAAAATGGTTGCTTCCTTGAAGAATGGAAGATTTCGTTTATTGCCCCAATTTATAAATCTGGATTACGAAATTTAGTTGAAAACTATCGCCCCATTGTAAAAATGTCTATCATTCCAAAGCTGTTGGATAAAATTGTGAACAACCAGCTATTAAAGGCTTTTAAGAACTATATTGTTACTCAGCAATACGGTTTTTATCCGGGCGGATCCACCAATACAAATCTCGCTATATTCCTAAATTCTGTAATCAAAGTGATTGAAGAGGGCGATCAAGTTGATACTCTTTACACAGATTTTGTTAAAGCTTTTGACAGCCTAAACCATAATTTGCTTATTAAAAAGCTGGAGAAACTCGGGAGTTCATTCCAACGCGCTTAGGTGGCTGAAATCTTATCTGACAAACAGAGAATTGGTGGTAAAAATTGGCAACAATATCTCTAATTCTATAAAAGTTACTTCAGGGGTTCCACAAGGAAGTCACTTGGGTCCCTTGCTTTTTTCTATATTTATAAATGACATCAGCCAAACATTGAAATTTTGCAACTGTTTGATGTATGCCGACGATTTGAAGTTGTATTACCGAATCCAAAACTTGGGCGATTGTTTTAGACTACAGCAAGATATTCTATCTATGATAGAGTGGTGTACTTGCAACGGTCTTTCTCTGAACTTCTCAAAGTGTAACATTATTTCATTTTCTCGGAAAAAGCTCTGTTAAATGAATAACTACACTTTTAACCACTGCGATTCTTTTAGCCGTAAAACCACCGTCAAGGATTTAGGGGTCTACTAAGACTCGAAACTTAATTTCGACTTTCTTAGAAAATATATATAGTCTGTGCAGCAAACTCTAAACTTGGCTTTCTCAAGCGAAACTCTAAGGACTTTTTAGATCCGCTTACGCTTAAAAGTCTATACACATCTTTGTTGAGATCTATTTTAGAATACGCGTGCATCGTTTGGGACTCGGATTTTGTCACACATTCGGACAGAATAGAAACAGTTCAGAGGAGGTTTACCAAATTCGCCCTTCGGCGCATGTTTTCTTCTGAATCTATGCCATCTTATGAACTGAGGTGTAAAATCTTGAACATACAATTCCTTGCAAATCGGAGAAAAATTTGTGCTATTCTCTTCATCAAAGATATATGTGATAACAAAGTTGATTCGCCAGATCTACTTTCGCTTCTACCTTTTTATGCGCCGGAAAGCATCTTAAAGAGAAATGAGAAACAATGAGCCCATTCACAGGTCCATTTCATTGTGTAATTCTGTCTGCAATTGTGTCGATTTTTATTCATGTAGAGAACGTTTTAAGATTGGTATTTGTAATGACTTTCTTTTTAAATAATTGTGTTATTTCATTACTATTGATTCGACATATGTATACATGTAAGTCCTTTGATAAATTTTTGTATAGTTTGTTATGATTTCTTTTTTTCTCTTATCTGTGAGGGCATTTGTCCGGTAGATAAATAAATAAATAAATTTTGTGAATTTGTGATTTCAATTTATTGATTATATCCCTTAGTTTAACTTGCAAAAAGTCGCGCACAAAAATATTCAATAGTATTGTTTTGACAAGAATTGTAAAAGGAGGTCATTTTCCGGTCTTTAAAGTATAATACCCCCTTAATAAGGGCTTCCAATGAGCTGTATCTGCCTATACCCCATCCTCCATCCTAATGAAGCTTGTATTTGAGTGCTCTTTTGACAGAATTTTACTCAGTCTGGCGGTATCCATACACGTCTAGGGATAAGCCGTATGCTCGCCAGGATTCTGTCTTGACATTTCTTACTGCTTTCTTGTATTGTTTCAATGAGTCTTTGTGTGGCTGGCACACTTTTAATATATAGCAATCGAAAGAATGTTTTCCTGACATGAGTTCCCTAAGTTCTTCAAACCACCAAGGAGGGAATTTAATCTTAAGGACAGGTGTGGACTTTTTAAAGGCTATATCGAGAGATTTCTCCATCATATCAACTGTTTCGTTTAGCTCTGTTGCCCTAATAATCTTTTAGATTTCACCGTTCCCTAGACTTTTCGAAGTGATTTTATTAAATATATTTTAATTTCTTCTTCGAGGGTTCCGAAATACAGAAGGGGTGTTGGATTTACCTCGCACGCTAAAGAGTATCCAACAGTGGCAAGACATGACCGATACCCTCCAGCCAGCTACGAGTATGCCATCGGTCGATAGCATTATCCAGCACCTCCTCCCTTCCCGAGAACCTTTCCGAACTGGGAAATATGAAAGCAGTTTTACTTCCCTTATTACATATACTTAGGTTGGTATTTAGCACAAAGTTCCGAAGAGACTAACCTTTTTCGTTTGTTGTGGAACTACCATAAATAGGATTCCTCTCTGTCCCTGTCATGTGTCAAGTAGGCAGATACCAGAAATAGGTTCATGTTCCACGGTCTCAAGCTTCAATCTGCTGAACTGTAATTTGAACAGAGAAATGCATTTAAATCTTTTTTGATTAGAATACACGCCCTATGTTTACCTGCGTTACCACTATAGAAGAGGTTATGTGTTCTGCTGGTTAGGTCTAGGTTCTGCAGGTCTTTTACCCACGGCTCCTGGATGAGGTAAACATCGATGCTTTCCTCACCGAGCAAGATCGACTGATTATCTATCGCACATTTAGAGTGCTGCAAATTTATCTGCACGCACTTTATCCTGTTCGGAGTCTTCATCTGTGATTGTGACATTCCGCAGCAACTGGCTCGCGTCGTCGACCTCCTCAGTGTCGTCTTCATCCTGAGCCTTGTCGCCTCGAAAGATCTTCATCTTGGCCATGCGGATCCCAAAACGGATTCTTTTTTCGCTTTGGCGAGGGCCTCCAGCGACTCCTCGCAGATGGCCAAGAGTAGTGGTCGGCTTATTTTACTTGGCTGCTCAACTTCTATACGAAGATACGCGCACGTGGTCGCCTGGGGACCTCTCCGGCCGAAATCTGGAGAGTTTGTTTTTATTAACATTTCGACTAATGTCTCATAAGCCATAATAAATGAGTTTACGTCACACCCTATAGCATTGATGTGAGATTTATGAAACTTCGACAAAGGGAAAAAATAAGACAGTTTGCCCCTAGATTACACACCAAGTCAATCTTATTCGGAGCGAAATTAATTCTTCTCTTTGTACGAGTATTTTAAATGCTTTTAAATTAAATAAATATAATTCTGTAATATTTAAAACTGAAAATACTTTTTGAATTAACCGCACACAAATCTATTTATATAACTTGCTTTCTATTTGCAAGAAATTCAAAATATGGAAAAACAAAACCAATTCTTGTGGTGCTACCATATTTCTGAATTAACTATGTATTAGTGGAACGCAACTGTGTGCAAAACCTTAAACTGGTCTTAGCTAAGATTTGTGTAAATTAGAACTTAAGCTTGACTTAAGACTGGATTGTTAAACCGGCCCTTAGTATACCAATCTTTTTCTCCCGAATTCAGTAAGCTGTCTCCGTCTCTAATAGAGACCAAAGTCACAATTTTAGACCAGGTGGCATTCATTAGTTTCAAAATAAAGTCTCTAAATAGTGACCTGGTGGTGAGAAGGGAAAGCGAGGAAAAGCAATAATCTCTAGCTCATTTTGAGACTTGAGATGAGACTGAATCGGGGCATTAGTCTACAAGAATACAACTTTCAAAGAGGAACTACCTAGCTAGGAAAAAAAAGCAAAATATCATGCGTATTGGTCTGGTGACGTCCGCAACCACAAAGTTCCAGTCCATTGCTCTTCATAACCCGAAGTCGACTTGTAGAATCTTTGCTCCGTATGTTTTGATCGGAGTTCCATTAGCTGCGTATAGAGTGTGAATTAAGTCTGGCTTGTCGGAATGTTGCGGTGGAACTACAGAGAAATCTGCGCCAGTATCGATGAGAAATCGACGATTGGTTTTGCGATCATTTAGAAATAGACGACGACTTTCAGTCAAACCAGCTCTGTGCGTCGTCTCTGCTAACAGAGCTTCTTCTAGTTTTCCGTCATGTTGAGCTTCTTGAACTGACATGGTTCGACGCACTTTTTTGCTTTTACACCAAACCGCCAGTGATATTTACAGAAAGGAAAACGTGGACGCGATCGGCTTCTGTCACGAGATTCTGATCTTTTATTATTACTACGGGATGCTCTAGATACACTGAGTTCGTCTATTTGAGCCTGCAGCCGTTGTATTTGCTTCTCCAATGAGGACTCACCACGAATAGCTGCTACATTTGAAAAGTTAAGCATTTCCATCATCTGATCGGCTTGCTTTGCCATGTCGGTTGAATCACCAGTGCCGATTGATATAACCGCACGTACATTGTCAGGCAATCGCTCAAGCCATAGCGATTTAAGTACATCATCGCTAAGCTTATCCCTGGCCAATTCCTTCATGCGTTTCAGTAGCTGCGTAGGCTTTAGGTCGCCGAGCTCACTTTCTTTAATCAGCTTGCGTATTTTACGTTGATCAGAGTCCGCATATTCAGCAATGAGTGCTTTTTTTACGGCCTCGTATTTGTTTGTAGCTGGGGGGTTGCTTACAATGTCGGCAATTTGCATTATTGCTTCCGAATCTAATGAACTTATTACATAATGGTATTTCTTATCGTCGCTTCTTACATGCGAAATTGCAAAATTCGATTCCATTTGAATGAAATATAATTCGGGTCGCTGCTTGCAGAATGCTGGTGGTCTGATGCTAATGTGCTGTAATTCACCTGTAATGCGATTTTGTTGAGGAGGGCTGATTTGGCCTACGCCGCTATCCTGTTGATTTTCTTCATCAGCCATCTTTGTACAAAAACGCCACGCGCTTTAAGATTCTCGCAAAATCACGTCGGGGTCACCAATGTGGAAATCCTTCCATTGGAAATGTTTCTGCGGATTTCTCAGCTAAAATTCTTACCTCACACCGTATGTAAATAATTGTATACAGCGGTTTTGGTTACAATAAATTTATTCAGAAAATATATTAAAGTTTTTAATTATTGCAGTTTGCGTGAAGTTGCAATCAGTAGCACGCGTGTTCATTCTACGAATATCCAAAAAAAAGTGAAAGAAAAAGATAGTCATGTATTATACATTCATATTGACTTTCTAGAATGTTACAAGAATGACAATGTAAACAAAATATGGTGAACCGGTGCTACCAGATTCTATATAGAGAATACATATTAAATTAAATCGTAAAAACTAAGAAAACAAGGTGATTGCTTTATTTGACGCCACAAACTGAGGTGTAAAATCGTGAACTTACAATTCCTTGCAAATCGGAGAAAAATGTGTGCTATTCTCTTCATCAAAGATATATGTGATAACAAAGTTGATTCGCCAGATCTACTTTCGCTTCTACCTTTTTATGCGCCGGAAAGCATCTTAGAGAGAAATGAGAAACAATGAGCCCATTCACAGGTCCATTTCATTGTGTAATTCTGTCTGCAATTGTGTCGATTTTTATTCATGTAGAGAACGTTTTAAGATTGGTATTTGTAATCACTTTCTTTTTAAATAATTGTGTTATTTCATTACTATTGATTCGACATATGTATACATGTAAGTCCTTTGATAAATTTTTGTATAGTTTGTTATGATTTCTTTTTTTCTCTTATCTGTGAGGGCATTTGTCCGGTAGATAAATAAATAAATAAATTTTGTGAATTTGTGATTTCAATTTATTGATTATATCCCTTAGTTTAACTTGCAAAAAGTCGCGCACAAAAATATTCAATAGTATTGTTTTGACAAGAATTGTAAAAGGAGGTCATTTTCCGGTGTTTAAAGTATAATACCCCCTTAATAAGGGCTTCCAATGATTCCATAGCTGTATCTGCCTACACCCCATCCTCCATCCTAATGAAGCTTGTATTTGAGTGCTCTTTTGACAAAATTTTACTCAGTCTGGCGGTATCCATACACGTCTAGGGATAAGCCGTATGCTCGTCAGGATTCTGTCTTGACATTTCTTACTGCTTTCTTGTATTGTTTCAATGAGTCTTTGTGTGGCTGGCACACTTTTAATATATAGCAATCGAAAGAATGTTTTCCTGACATTTGTTCCCTAAGTTCTCCAAACCACCAAGGAGGGAATTTAATCTTAAGGACACGGACAGGAGTGGACTTTTTAAAGGCTATATCGAGAGATTTCTCCATCATATCAACTGTTTCGTTTAGCTCTGTTGCCCTAATAATCTTTTAGATTTCACCGTTCCCTAGACTTTTCGAAGTGATTTTATTAAATATATTTTAATTTCTTCTTCGAGGGTTCCGAAATACAGAAGGGGTGTTGGATTTACCTCGCACGCTAAAGAGTATCCAACAGTGGCAAGACATGACCGATACCCTCCAGCCAGCTACGAGTATGCCATCGGTCTATAGCATAATCCAGCACCTCCTCCCTTCCCGAGAACCTTTCCGAACTGGGAAATATGAAAGCAGTTTTACTTCCCTTATTACATATACTTAGGTTGGTATTTAGCACAAAGTGCCGAAGAGACTAACCTTTTTCGTTTGTTGTGGAACTACCATAAATAGGATTCCTCGCGTTAGAATCGAATCCTCCGGTTTTGTTCGATGAAGTGCTTAAGTTCGTCTGGTGGAGCATCCCTGTCATGTGTCAAGTAGGCAGATACCAGAAATAGGTTCATGTTCCACGGTCTCAAGCTTCAATCTGCTGAACTGTAATTTGAACAGAGAAATGCATTTAAATCTTTTTTGATTAGAATACACGCCCTATGTTTACCTGCGTTACCACTATAGAAGAGGTTATGTGTTCTGCTGGTTAGGTCTAGGTTCTGCAGGTCTTTTACCCACGGCTCCTGGATGAGGCAAACATCGATGCTTTCCTCACCGAGCAAGATCGGCTGATTATCTATCGCACATTTAGAGTGCTGCAAATTTACCTGCACGCACCTTATCCTGTTCGGAGTCTTCATCTGTGATTGTGACATTCCGCAGCAACTGGCTCGCGTCGTCGGTTTCCTCAGTGTCGTCTTCATCCTGAGCCTTGTCGCCTCGAAAGATCTTCATCTTGGCCATGCGGATCCCAAAACGGATTCTTTTTTCGCTTTGGCGAGGGCCTCCAGCGACTCCTCGCAGATGGCCAAGAGTAGTGGTCGGCTTATTTTACTTGGCTGCTCAACTTGTATACTAAGATACGCGCACGTGGTCGCCTGGGGACCTCTCCGGCCGAAATTAGCCTTAGCTTAAGTCCAAGGAAGTTTGGTACGCACATCTGATCAACCTGTAACCTCCAAAGGTTTCGGCGAAGTCAAACCCCGGGTGGGGATTTGCAATAATGCTTTAAATGTCCTTAAATTGATAGTATCAAATTAAAGTATAAGATTATCCGGTATGTGTTATCCTTTATTATTTCTAAAGAAACATAAACAACTTTAATTTGCCTCAGGAACCATGCGTTGTGTCTGGAGAGTTTGTTTTGAATAACATTTCGACAACTGTCTCGTAAGCCATAATAAATGAGTTTACGTCACACCCTATAGCATTGATGAGAGATTTATGAAACTTCGACAAAGAGAAAAAATAAGACAGTTTGATCCACAGTTTGATTACCCACCAAGTCATTCTTATTCGGAGCGAAATTATTTCTTCTCTTTGTACGAGTATTTTAAATGCTTTTAAATTAAATAAATATAATTCTGTAATATTTAAAACTGAAAATACTTTTTGAATTAACCGCACACAAATCTATTTATATAACTTGCTTTCTATTTGCAAGAAATTCAAAATATGGAAAAACAAAACCAATTCTTGTGGTGCTACCATATTTCTGAATTAACTATGTATTAGTGGAACGCAACTGTGTGCAAAACCTTAAACTGGTCTTAGCTAAGATTTGTGTAAATTAGAACTTAAGCTTGACTTAAGACTGGATTGTTAAACCGGCCCTTAGTATACCAATCTTTTTCTCCCGAATTCAGTAAGCTGTCTCCGTCTCTAATAGAGACCAAAGTCACAATTTTAGACCAGGTGGCATTCATTAGTTTCAAAATAAAGTCTCTAAATAGTGACCTGGTGGTGAGAAGGGAAAGCGAGGAAAAGCAATAATCTCTAGCTCATGTTGAGACTTGAGATGAGACTGAATCGGGGCATTAGTCTACAAGAATACAACTTTCAAAGAGGAACTACCTAGCTAGGAAAAAAAAGCAAAATATCATGCGTATTGGTCTGGTGACGTCCGCAACCACAAAGTTCCAGTCCATTGCTCTTCATAACCCGAAGTCGACTTGTAGAATCTTTGCTCCGTATGTTTTGATCGGAGTTCCATTAGCTGCGTATAGAGTGTGAATTAAGTCTGGCTTGTCGGAATGTTGCGGTGGAACTACAGAGAAATCTGCGCCAGTATCGATGAGAAATCGACGATTGGTTTTGCGATCATTTAGAAATAGACGACGACTTTCAGTCAAACCAGCTCTGTGCGTCGTCTCTGCTAACAGAGCTTCTTCTAGTTTTCCGTCATGTTGAGCTTCTTGAACTGACATGGTTCGACGCACTTTTTTGCTTTTACACCAAACCGCCAGTGATATTTACAGAAAGGAAAACGTGGACGCGATCGGCTTCTGTCACGAGATTCTGATCTTTTATTATTACTACGGGATGCTCTAGATACACTGAGTTCGTCTATTTGAGCCTGCAGCCGTTGTATTTGCTTCTCCAATGAGGACTCACCACGAATAGCTGCTACATTTGAAAAGTTAAGCATTTCCATCATCTGATCGGCTTGCTTTGCCATGTCGGTTGAATCACCAGTGCCGATTGATATAACCGCACGTACATTGTCAGGCAATCGCTCAAGCCATAGCGATTTAAGTACATCATCGCTAAGCTTATCCCTGGCCAATTCCTTCATGCGTTTCAGTAGCTGCGTAGGCTTTAGGTCGCCGAGCTCACTTTCTTTAATCAGCTTGCGTATTTTACGTTGATCAGAGTCCGCATATTCAGCAATGAGTGCTTTTTTTACGGCCTCGTATTTGTTTGTAGCTGGGGGGTTGCTTACAATGTCGGCAATTTGCATTATTGCTTCCGAATCTAATGAACTTATTACATAATGGTATTTCTTATCGTCGCTTCTTACATGCGAAATTGCAAAATTCGATTCCATTTGAATGAAATATAATTCGGGTCGCTGCTTGCAGAATGCTGGTGGTCTGATGCTAATGTGCTGTAATTCACCTGTAATGCGATTTTGTTGAGGAGGGCTGATTTGGCCTACGCCGCTATCCTGTTGATTTTCTTCATCAGCCATCTTTGTACAAAAACGCCACGCGCTTTAAGATTCTCGCAAAATCACGTCGGGGTCACCAATGTGGAAATCCTTCCATTGGAAATGTTTCTGCGGATTTCTCAGCTAAAATTCTTACCTCACACCGTATGTAAATAATTGTATACAGCGGTTTTGGTTACAATAAATTTATTCAGAAAATATATTAAAGTTTTTAATTATTGCAGTTTGCGTGAAGTTGCAATCAGTAGCACGCGTGTTCATTCTACGAATATCCAAAAAAAAGTGAAAGAAAAAGATAGTCATGTATTATACATTCATATTGACTTTCTAGAATGTTACAAGAATGACAATGTAAACAAAATATGGTGAACCGGTGCTACCAGATTCTATATAGAGAATACATATTAAATTAAATCGTAAAAACTAAGAAAACAAGGTGATTGCTTTATTTGACGCCACAAACTGAGGTGTAAAATCGTGAACTTACAATTCCTTGCAAATCGGAGAAAAATGTGTGCTATTCTCTTCATCAAAGATATATGTGATAACAAAGTTGATTCGCCAGATCTACTTTCGCTTCTACCTTTTTATGCGCCGGAAAGCATCTTAGAGAGAAATGAGAAACAATGAGCCCATTCACAGGTCCATTTCATTGTGTAATTCTGTCTGCAATTGTGTCGATTTTTATTCATGTAGAGAACGTTTTAAGATTGGTATTTGTAATCACTTTCTTTTTAAATAATTGTGTTATTTCATTACTATTGATTCGACATATGTATACATGTAAGTCCTTTGATAAATTTTTGTGTAGTTTGTTATGATTTCTTTTTTTCTCTTATCTGTGAGGGCATTTGTCCGGTAGATAAATAAATAAATAAATTTTGTGAATTTGTGATTTCAATTTATTGATTATATCCCTTAGTTTAACTTGCAAAAAGTCGCGCACAAAAATATTCAATAGTATTGTTTTGACAAGAATTGTAAAAGGAGGTCATTTTCCGGTCTTTAAAGTATAATACCCCCTTAATAAGGGCTTCCAATGATTCCATAGCTGTATCTGCCTACACCCCATCCTCCATCCTAATGAAGCTTGTATTTGAGTGCTCTTTTGACAAAATTTTACTCAGTCTGGCGGTATCCATACACGTCTAGGGATAAGCCGTATGCTCGTCAGGATTCTGTCTTGACATTTCTTACTGCTTTCTTGTATTGTTTCAATGAGTCTTTGTGTGGCTGGCACACTTTTAATATATAGCAATCGAAAGAATGTTTTCCTGACATGAGTTCCCTAAGTTCTCCAAACCACCAAGGAGGGAATTTAATCTTAAGGACACGGACAGGAGTGGACTTTTTAAAGGCTATATCGAGAGATTTCTCCATCATATCAACTGTTTCGTTTAGCTCTGTTGCCCTAATAATCTTTTAGATTTCACCGTTCCCTAGACTTTTCGAAGTGATTTTATTAAATATATTTTAATTTCTTCTTCGAGGGTTCCGAAATACAGAAGGGGTGTTGGATTTACCTCGCACGCTAAAGAGTATCCAACAGTGGCAAGACATGACCGATACCCTCCAGCCAGCTACGAGTATGCCATCGGTCTATAGCATAATCCAGCACCTCCTCCCTTCCCGAGAACCTTTCCGAACTGGGAAATATGAAAGCAGTTTTACTTCCCTTATTACATATACTTAGGTTGGTATTTAGCACAAAGTGCCGAAGAGACTAACCTTTTTCGTTTGTTGTGGAACTACCATAAATAGGATTCCTCGCGTTAGAATCGAATCCTCCGGTTTTGTTCGATGAAGTGCTTAAGTTCGTCTGGTGGAGCATCCCTGTCATGTGTCAAGTAGGCAGATACCAGAAATAGGTTCATGTTCCACGGTCTCAAGCTTCAATCTGCTGAACTGTAATTTGAACAGAGAAATGCATTTAAATCTTTTTTGATTAGAATACACGCCCTATGTTTACCTGCGTTACCACTATAGAAGAGGTTATGTGTTCTGCTGGTTAGGTCTAGGTTCTGCAGGTCTTTTACCCACGGCTCCTGGATGAGGCAAACATCGATGCTTTCCTCACCGAGCAAGATCGGCTGATTATCTATCGCACATTTAGAGTGCTGCAAATTTACCTGCACGCACTTTATCCTGTTCGGAGTCTTCATCTGTGATTGTGACATTCCGCAGCAACTGGCTCGCGTCGTCGGTTTCCTCAGTGTCGTCTTCATCCTGAGCCTTGTCGCCTCGAAAGATCTTCATCTTGGCCATGCGGATCCCAAAACGGATTCTTTTTTCGCTTTGGCGAGGGCCTCCAGCGACTCCTCGCAGATGGCCAAGAGTAGTGGTCGGCTTATTTTACTTGGCTGCTCAACTTGTATACTAAGATACGCGCACGTGGTCGCCTGGGGACCTCTCCGGCCGAAATTAGCCTTAGCTTAAGTCCAAGGAAGTTTGGTACGCACATCTGATCAACCTGTAACCTCCAAAGGTTTCGGCGAAGTCAAACCCCGGGTGGGGATTTGCAATAATGCTTTAAATGTCCTTAAATTGATAGTATCAAATTAAAGTATAAGATTATCCGGTATGTGTTATCCTTTATTATTTCTAAAGAAACATAAACAACTTTAATTTGCCTCAGGAACCATGCGTTGTGTCTGGAGAGTTTGTTTTGAATAACATTTCGACAACTGTCTCGTAAGCCATAATAAATGAGTTTACGTCACACCCTATAGCATTGATGAGAGATTTATGAAACTTCGACAAAGAGAAAAAATAAGACAGTTTGATCCACAGTTTGATTACCCACCAAGTCATTCTTATTCGGAGCGAAATTATTTCTTCTCTTTGTACGAGTATTTTAAATGCTTTTAAATTAAATAAATATAATTCTGTAATATTTAAAACTGAAAATACTTTTTGAATTAACCGCACACAAATCTATTTATATAACTTGTTTTCTATTTGCAAGAATTTCAAAATATGGAAAAACAAAACCAATTCTTGTGGTGCTACCATATTTCTGAATTAACTATTTGTGGAACGCATTTGTGTGCAAAACCTTAAACTGGTCTTAGCTAAGATTTGTGTAAATTAGAACTTAAGCGTGACTTAAGACTGGATTGTTAAACCGGCCCTTAGTATACCAATCTTTTACTCCCGAATTCAGTAAGCTGTCTCAGTCTCTAATAGAGACCAAAGTCACAATTTTAGACCAGGTGGCATTCATTAGTTTCAAAATAAAGTCTCTAAATAGTGACCTGGTGGTGAGCAGGGAAAGCGAGGAAAAGCAATAATCTCTAGCTCATTTTGAGACTTGAGATGAGACTGAATTACTGAATTGTGGCATTAGTCTACAAAGATACACCTTTCAAAGAGGAACAACCTAGCTAGGAAAAAAAAGCAAAATATCATGCGTATTGATTGATATATCAAAATAAAAACTTGTTTTACTTTTTGTTTGGAATATTGTTAATAAATGATACAAATGTAACCTTCCAATTAATACTATGGGGAAACGACTAATTGAGCCACTACGACAACAAGCAGTTCTTCGGAGTGAGAACAGCAAAACAGAACATCTTCCGCTCTAACGAAGTTATCCCGGAAGCAAATGTCGAAGACGCCAACCAGCTGTTGGGTGACATGAGCCTGAAGGGGGACGCCACCGAGGACGCTACTCGAAGTGCTGACCAGGTGTTAGCAGGCAACAAAAGTTCAGCAGAAGTCGATGAAGTTTGTTCGGGCAAGTGTCGCTCACGACACAACCCACATATACCGTTGGGTCTCCCCAACCACAGCGGGATGCGCAGCCGGGACGGGCCGGCCCTCGGATCCAGTCCCTCACCCCCCTCAACGCGACAACCTTACCGAGACAGACGAGACTCTTACAGTTCAACTGCAACGGACTCTCGAGCAAGATCTCGGAGGTGGTTGCCTTCATGGCTCGGCACGGGCTCTTAATAGCTGCGGTCCAAGAAACGAAGCTACGTCGCAGCTCAACCTTAACGAACTGCGACGGCTACAATGTGCTTCGCAGAGATCGCGAGCGAGATAATGGTGGAGGCCTAGCCTTCACAACACCGTGCAGTATCGTCTCATCGATGTAGACATCGACCCAAGGGACAGCACCTTAGAATGTCAAGGGATTGCTGTCCGGTCAGGCGATGTCGAGCTCGAAATATTTAATATCTACATACCCACTGTCTTCTGCTGCCCCGCTGCATATCACCCTGACATAGGTGCGCTCCTCAGTGGTGAAAACCGTTTGGTAGTTGGAGACTTCAACGCGCATCATGATCTTTGGTTCTCAAGCCTACCAAACGATCGTAGAGAAAATTTTTTGGCAGAGCAGATAGACGATTCGACATTATGCACCATGACCGACGAAGCCCCCACCAGGATTGTGGGTAGCTGCAGCAGCTCGCCAGATCTAACAATAGCTAGCGCGGGTCGGATAAATAGCATAACGTGGCGACTTATGCTATCGTTGCATCAGACAACCTACCCATAGTCATCTCCATTGACAGACCTGCCAACTATGTTGCCTCGGACCGCCACACCTATGTCAACTTCAAACAAGCTGACTGGGAGCGGTTCGAGGATTTCACTGAAGACGCCTTCGGTGCTCTTTCAACGCCTACCGACGTTCGCGTTGGCGAGCGCGAGTTCCGCAGGGTGGTGAAGTCCGCTGCAGCCCGCTTCATTCCGGCAGGCAGGATCCCTGTGATCCGTCCTGACTTCCCGGGTGAGGCGGTGTCTCTGGCGGATGAACGCGACCACCTTCGGCAGGCGGACCCCGGTAATCCTCGTATTAGGCAACAAAACAGGGAGATCCAATGCCTGCTCAACGTACACAAGCGGAACAAGTGGAGGAAGCACCTGAAGTCCTGCAACCTCGGTGCCGGAGTGGGCAAACTAACGAGGCGTGACGATCGAACAGAAATCTCATTTGGAAGTTACTTCAGGGGTTCCACAAGGAAGTCACTTGGGTCCCTTGCTTTTTTCTATATTTATAAATGACATCAGCCAAACATTGAAATTTTGCAACTGTTTGATGTATGCCGACGATTTGAAGTTGTATTACCGAATCCAAAACTTGGGCGATTGTTTTAGACTACAGCAAGATATTCTATCTATGATAGAGTGGTGTACTTGCAACGGTCTTTCTCTGAACTTCTCAAAGTGTAATATTATTTCATTTTCTCGGAAAAAGCTCTGTTTAATGAATAACTACACTTTTAACCACTGCGATTCTTTTAGCCGTAAAACCACCGTCAAGGATTTAGGGGTCTACTAAGACTCGAAACTTAATTTCGACTTTCTTAGAAAATATATATAGTCTGTGCAGCAAACTCTAAACTTGGCTTTCTCAAGCGAAACTCTAAGGACTTTTTAGATCCGCTTACGCTTAAAAGTCTATACACATCTTTGTTGAGATTTATTTTAAAATACGCGTGCATCGTTTGGGACTCGGATTTTGTCACACATTCGGACAGAATTGAAAGAGTTCAGATGAGTTTTACCAAATTCGCCCTTCGGCGCCTGTTTTCTTATGAATCTATGCCATCTTATAAACTGAGGTGTAAAATCGTGAACTTACAATTCCTTGCAAATCGGAGAAAAATGTGTGCTATTCTCTTCATCAAAGATATATGTGATAACAAAGTTGATTCGCCAGATCTACTTTCGCTTCTACCTTTTTATGCGCCGGAAAGCATCTTAGAGAGAAATGAGAAACAATGAGCCCATTCACAGGTCCATTTCATTGTGTAATTCTGTCTGCAATTGTGTCGATTTTTATTCATGTAGAGAACGTTTTAAGATTGGTATTTGTAATCACTTTCTTTTTAAATAATTGTGTTATTTCATTACTATTGATTCGACATATGTATACATGTAAGTCCTTTGATAAATTTTTGTATAGTTTGTTATGATTTCTTTTTTTCTCTTATCTGTGAGGGCATTTGTCCGGTAGATAAATAAATAAATAAATTTTGTGAATTTGTGATTTCAATTTATTGATTATATCCCTTAGTTTAACTTGCAAAAAGTCGCGCACAAAAATATTCAATAGTATTGTTTTGACAAGAATTGTAAAAGGAGGTCATTTTCCGGTCTTTAAAGTATAATACCCCCTTAATAAGGGCTTCCAATGATTCCATAGCTGTATCTGCCTACACCCCATCCTCCATCCTAATGAAGCTTGTATTTGAGTGCTCTTTTGACAAAATTTTACTCAGTCTGGCGGTATCCATACACGTCTAGGGATAAGCCGTATGCTCGTCAGGATTCTGTCTTGACATTTCTTACTGCTTTCTTGTATTGTTTCAATGAGTCTTTGTGTGGCTGGCACACTTTTAATATATAGCAATCGAAAGAATGTTTTCCTGACATGAGTTCCCTAAGTTCTCCAAACCACCAAGGAGGGAATTTAATCTTAAGGACACGGACAGGAGTGGACTTTTTAAAGGCTATATCGAGAGATTTCTCCATCATATCAACTGTTTCGTTTAGCTCTGTTGCCCTAATAATCTTTTAGATTTCACCGTTCCCTAGACTTTTCGAAGTGATTTTATTAAATATATTTTAATTTCTTCTTCGAGGGTTCCGAAATACAGAAGGGGTGTTGGATTTACCTCGCACGCTAAAGAGTATCCAACAGTGGCAAGACATGACCGATACCCTCCAGCCAGCTACGAGTATGCCATCGGTCTATAGCATTATCCAGCACCTCCTCCCTTCCTGAGAACCTTTCCGAACTGGGAAATATGAAAGCAGTTTTACTTCCCTTATTACATATACTTAGGTTGGTATTTAGCACAAAGTGCCGAAGAGACTAACCTTTTTCGTTTGTTGTGGAACTACCATAAATAGGATTCCTCGCGTTAGAATCGAATCCTCCGGTTTTATTCGATGAAGTGCTTAAGTTCGTCTGGTGGAGCATCCCTGTCATGCGTCAAGTAGGCAGATACCAGAAATAGGTTCATGTTCCACGGTCTCAAGCTTCAATCTGCTGAACTGTAGTTTGAACAGAGAAATGCATTTAAATCTTTTTTGATTAGAATACATAGGGCGTGTTTACCTGCGTTACCACTATAGAAGAGGTTATGCGTTCTGCTGGTTAGGTCTAGGTTCTGCAGGTCTTTTACCCACGGCTCCTGGATGAGGCAAACATCGATGCTTTCCTCACCGAGCAAGATCGACTGATTATCTATCGCACATTTAGAGTGCTGCAAATTTATCTGCACGCACTTTATCCTGTTCGGAGTCTTCATCTGTGATTATGACATTCCGCAGCAACTGGCTCGCGTCGTCGACCTCCTCAGTGTCGTCTTCATCCTGAGCCTTGTCGCCTCGAAAGATCTTCATCTTGGCCATGCGGATCCCAAAACGGATTCTTTTTTCGCTTTGGCAAGGGCCTCCAGCGACTCCTCGCAGATGGCCAAGAGTAGTGGTCGGCTTATTTTACTTGGCTGCTCAACTTTTATACGAAGATACGCACACGTGGTCGCCTGGGGACCTCTCCGGCCGAAATTAGCCTTAGCTGAAGTCCAAGGAAGTTTGGTACGCACATCTGATCAACCTGTAACCTCGAAAGGTTTCGGAGGAGTCAAACCCCGGGTGGGGATTTGCAATAATGCTTTAAATGTCTCCTTAAATTGATAATATCAAATTAAAGTATAAGATTATCAGGTATGTGTTATCCTTTATTATTTCTAAAGAAACATAAACAACTTTAATTTGCCTCAGGAACCATGCGTTGTGTCTGGAGAGTTTGTTTTTATTAACATTTCGAATACTGTCTTATAAGCCATAATAAATGAGTTTACGTCACACCATATAGCAGTGATGAGAGACTTATGAAACTTCGACAAAGAGAAAAAATAAGACAATTTGCCCCTAGATTACCCACCAAGTCAATCTTATTCGGAGCGAAATTACTTCTTCTCTTTGTACGAGTATTTTAAATGCTTTTAAATTAAATAAATATCATTCTGTAATATTTAAAACTGAAAATACTTTTTGAATTAACCGCACACAAATCTATTTATATAACTTGCTTTCTATTTGCAAGAATTTCAAAATATGGAAAAACAAAACCAATTCTTGTGGTGCTACCATATTTCTGAATTAACTATGTATTTGTGGAACGCAACTGTGTGCAAAACCTTAAACTGGTCTTAGCTAAGATTTGTGTAAGTTAGAGCTTAAGCTTGACTTAAGACTGGATTGTTAAACCGGCCCTTAGTATACCAATCTTTTTCTCCCGAATTCAGTAAGCTGTCTCAGTCTCTAATAGAGACCAAAGTCACAATTTTAGACCAGGTGGCATTCATTAGTTTCAAAATAAAGTCTCTAAATAGTGACCTGGTGGTGAGAAGGGAAAGCGAGGAAAAGCAATAATCTCTAGCTCATTTTGAGACTTGAGATGAGACTGAATTACTGAATTGTGGCATTAGTCTACAAAGATACACCTTTCAAAGAGGAACAACCTAGCTAGGAAAAAAAAGCAAAATATCATGCGTATTGATTGATATATCAAAATAAAAACTTGTTTTACTTTTTGTTTGGAATATTGTTAATAAATGATACAAATGTAACCTTCCAATTAATACTATGGGGAAACGACTAATTGAGCCACTACGACAACAAGCAGTTCTTCGGAGTGAGAACAGCAAAACAGAACATCTTTCGCTCTAACGAAGTTATCCCGGAAGCAAATGTCGAAGACGCCAACCAGCTGTTGGGTGACATGAGCCTGAAGGGGGACGCCACCGAGGACGCTACTCGAAGTGCTGACCAGGTGTTAGCAGGCAACAAAAGTTCAGCAGAAGTCGATGAAGTTTGTTCGGGCAAGTGTCGCTCACGACACAACCCACATATACCGTTGGGTCTCCCCAACCACAGCGGGATGCGCAGCCGGGACGGGCCGGCCCTCGGATCCAGTCCCTCACCCCCCTCAACGCGACAACCTTACCGAGACAGACGAGACTCTTACAGTTCAACTGCAACGGACTCTCGAGCAAGATCTCGGAGGTGGTTGCCTTCATGGCTCGGCACGGGCTCTTAATAGCTGCGGTCCAAGAAACGAAGCTACGTCGCAGCTCAACCTTAACGAACTGCGACGGCTACAATGTGCTTCGCAGAGATCGCGAGCGAGATAATGGTGGAGGCCTAGCCTTCACAACACCGTGCAGTATCGTCTCATCGATGTAGACATCGACCCAAGGGACAGCACCTTAGAATGTCAAGGGATTGCTGTCCGGTCAGGCGATGTCGAGCTCGAAATATTTAATATCTACATACCCACTGTCTTCTGCTGCCCCGCTGCATATCACCCTGACATAGGTGCGCTCCTCAGTGGTGAAAACCGTTTGGTAGTTGGAGACTTCAACGCGCATCATGATCTTTGGTTCTCAAGCCTACCAAACGATCGTAGAGAAAATTTTTTGGCAGAGCAGATAGACGATTCGAGATTATGCACCATGACCGACGAAGCCCCCACCAGGATTGTGGGTAGCTGCAGCAGCTCGCCAGATCTAACAATAGCTAGCGCGGGTCGGATAAATAGCATAACGTGGCGACTTATGCTATCGTTGCATCAGACAACCTACCCATAGTCATCTCCATTGACAGACCTGCCAACTATGTTGCCTCGGACCGCCACACCTATGTCAACTTCAAAAAAGCTGACTGGGAGCGGTTCGAGGATTTCACTGAAGACGCCTTCGGTGCTCTTTCAACGCCTACCGACGTTCGCGTTGGCGAGCGCGAGTTCCGCAGGGTGGTGAAGTCCGCTGCAGCCCGCTTCATTCCGGCAGGCAGGATCCCTCTGATCCGTCCTGACTTCCCGGGTGAGGCGATGTCTCTGGCGGATGAACGCGACCACCTTCGGCAGGCGGATCCCGGTAATCCCCGTATTAGGCAACAAAACAGGGAGATCCAATGCCTGCTCAACGTACACAAGCGGAACAAGTGGAGGAAGCACCTGAAGTCCTGCAACCTCGGTGCCGGAGTGGGCAAACTAACGAGGCGTGACGATCGAACAGAAATCTCATTTGGAAGTTACTTCAGGGGTTCCACAAGGAAGTCACTTGGGTCCCTTGCTTTTTTCTATATTTATAAATGACATCAGCCAAACATTGAAATTTTGCAACTGTTTGATGTATGCCGACGATTTGAAGTTGTATTACCGAATCCAAAACTTGGGCGATTGTTTTAGACTACAGCAAGATATTCTATCTATGATAGAGTGGTGTACTTGCAACGGTCTTTCTCTGAACTTCTCAAAGTGTAATATTATTTCATTTTCTCGGAAAAATCTCTGTTTAATGAATAACTACACGTTTAACCACTGCGATTCTTTTAGCCGTAAAACCACCGTCAAGGATTTAGGGGTCTACTAAGACTCGAAACTTCATTTCGACTTTCTTAGAAAATATATATAGTCTGTGCAGCAAACTCTAAACTTGGCTTTCTCAAGCGAAACTCTAAGGACTTTTTAGATCCGCTTACGCTTAAAAGTCTATACACATCTTTGTTGAGATCTATTTTAAAATACGCGTGCATCGTTTGGGACTCGGATTTTGTCACACATTCGGACAGAATTGAAAGAGTTCAGATGAGTTTTACCAAATTCGCCCTTCGGCGCCTGTTTTCTTATGAATCTATGCCATCTTATAAACTGAGGTGTAAAATCGTGAACTTACAATTCCTTGCAAATCGGAGAAAAATGTGTGCTATTCTCTTCATCAAAGATATATGTGATAACAAAGTTGATTCGCCAGATCTACTTTCGCTTCTACCTTTTTATGCGCCGGAAAGCATCTTAGAGAGAAATGAGAAACAATGAGCCCATTCACAGGTCCATTTCATTGTGTAATTCTGTCTGCAATTGTGTCGATTTTTATTCATGTAGAGAACGTTTTAAGATTGGTATTTGTAATCACTTTCTTTTTAAATAATTGTGTTATTTCATTACTATTGATTCGACATATGTATACATGTAAGTCCTTTGATAAATTTTTGTATAGTTTGTTATGATTTCTTTTTTTCTCTTATCTGTGAGGGCATTTGTCCGGTAGATAAATAAATAAATAAATTTTGTGAATTTGTGATTTCAATTTATTGATTATATCCCTTAGTTTAACTTGCAAAAAGTCGCGCACAAAAATATTCAATAGTATTGTTTTGACAAGAATTGTAAAAGGAGGTCATTTTCCGGTCTTTAAAGTATAATACCCCCTTAATAAGGGCTTCCAATGATTCCATAGCTGTATCTGCCTACACCCCATCCTCCATCCTAATGAAGCTTGTATTTGAGTGCTCTTTTGACAAAATTTTACTCAGTCTGGCGGTATCCATACACGTCTAGGGATAAGCCGTATGCTCGTCAGGATTCTGTCTTGACATTTCTTACTGCTTTCTTGTATTGTTTCAATGAGTCTTTGTGTGGCTGGCACACTTTTAATATATAGCAATCGAAAGAATGTTTTCCTGACATGAGTTCCCTAAGTTCTCCAAACCACCAAGGAGGGAATTTAATCTTAAGGACACGGACAGGAGTGGACTTTTTAAAGGCTATATCGAGAGATTTCTCCATCATATCAACTGTTTCGTTTAGCTCTGTTGCCCTAATAATCTTTTAGATTTCACCGTTCCCTAGACTTTTCGAAGTGATTTTATTAAATATATTTTAATTTCTTCTTCGAGGGTTCCGAAATACAGAAGGGGTGTTGGATTTACCTCGCACGCTAAAGAGTATCCAACAGTGGCAAGACATGACCGATACCCTCCAGCCAGCTACGAGTATGCCATCGGTCTATAGCATTATCCAGCACCTCCTCCCTTCCTGAGAACCTTTCCGAACTGGGAAATATGAAAGCAGTTTTACTTCCCTTATTACATATACTTAGGTTGGTATTTAGCACAAAGTGCCGAAGAGACTAACCTTTTTCGTTTGTTGTGGAACTACCATAAATAGGATTCCTCGCGTTAGAATCGAATCCTCCGGTTTTGTTCGATGAAGTGCTTAAGTTCGTCTGGTGGAGCATCCCTGTCATGCGTCAAGTAGGCAGATACCAGAAATAGGTTCATGTTCCACGGTCTCAAGCTTCAATCTGCTGAACTGTAGTTTGAACAGAGAAATGCATTTAAATCTTTTTTGATTAGAATACATAGGGCGTGTTTACCTGCGTTACCACTATAGAAGAGGTTATGCGTTCTGCTGGTTAGGTCTAGGTTCTGCAGGTCTTTTACCCACGGCTCCTGGATGAGGCAAACATCGATGCTTTCCTCACCGAGCAAGATCGACTGATTATCTATCGCACATTTAGAGTGCTGCAAATTTATCTGCACGCACTTTATCCTGTTCGGAGTCTTCATCTGTGATTATGACATTCCGCAGCAACTGGCTCGCGTCGTCGACCTCCTCAGTGTCGTCTTCATCCTGAGCCTTGTCGCCTCGAAAGATCTTCATCTTGGCCATGCGGATCCTAAAACGGATTCTTTTTTCGCTTTGGCAAGGGCCTCCAGCGACTCCTCGCAGATGGCCAAGAGTAGTGGTCGGCTTATTTTACTTGGCTGCTCAACTTTTATACGAAGATACGCACACGTGGTCGCCTGGGGACCTCTCCGGCCGAAATTAGCCTTAGCTGAAGTCCAAGGAAGTTTGGTACGCACATCTGATCAACCTGTAACCTCGAAAGGTTTCGGAGGAGTCAAACCCCGGGTGGGGATTTGAAATAATGCTTTAAATGTCTCCTTAAATTGATAATATCAAATTAAAGTATAAGATTATCAGGTATGTGTTATCCTTTATTATTTCTAAAGAAACATAAACAACTTTAATTTGCCTCAAGAACCATGCGTTGTGTCTGGAGAGTTTGTTTTTATTAACATTTCGACTACTGTCTCATAAGCCATAATAAATGAGTTTACGTCACACCCTATAGTATTGATGTGAGATTTATGAAACTTCGACAAAGGGAAAAAATAAGACAGTTTGCCCCTAGATTACCCACCAAGTCAATCTTATTCGGAGCGAAATTACTTCTTCTCTTTGTACGAGTATTTTAAATGCTTTTAAATTAAATAAATATCATTCTGTAATATTTAAAACTGAAAATACTTTTTGAATTAACCGCACACAAATCTATTTATATAACTTGCTTTCTATTTGCAAGAATTTCAAAATATGGAAAAACAAAACCAATTCTTGTGGTGCTACCATATTTCTGAATTAACTATGTATTTGTGGAACGCAACTGTGTGCAAAACCTTAAACTGGTCTTAGCTAAGATTTGTGTAAGTTAGAGCTTAAGCTTGACTTAAGACTGGATTGTTAAACCGGCCCTAGTATACCAATCTTTTTCCCCCGAATTCAGTAAGCTGTCTCAGTCTCTAATAGAGACCAAAGTCACAATTTTAGACCAGGTGGCATTCATTAGTTTCAAAATAAAGTCTCTAAATAGTGACCTGGTGGTGAGAAGGGAAAGCGAGGAAAAGCAATAATCTCTAGCTCATTTTGAGACTTGAGATGAGACTGAATTACTGAATTGTGGCATTAGTCTACAAAGATACACCTTTCAAAGAGGAACAACCTAGCTAGGAAAAAAAAGCAAAATATCATGCGTATTGATTGATATATCAAAATAAAAACTTGTTTTACTTTTTGTTTGGAATATTGTTAATAAATGATACAAATGTAACCTTCCAATTAATACTATGGGGAAACGACTAATTGAGCCACTACGACAACAAGCAGTTCTTCGGAGTGAGAACAGCAAAACAGAACATCTTCCGCTCTAACGAAGTTATCCCGGAAGCAAATGTCGAAGACGCCAACCAGCTGTTGGGTGACATGAGCCTGAAGGGGGACGCCACCGAGGACGCTACTCGAAGTGCTGACCAGGTGTTAGCAGGCAACAAAAGTTCAGCAGAAGTCGATGAAGTTTGTTCGGGCAAGTGTCGCTCACGACACAACCCACATATACCGTTGGGTCTCCCCAACCACAGCGGGATGCGCAGCCGGGACGGGCCGGCCCTCGGATCCAGTCCCTCACCCCCCTCAACGCGACAACCTTACCGAGACAGACGAGACTCTTACAGTTCAACTGCAACGGACTCTCGAGCAAGATCTCGGAGGTGGTTGCCTTCATGGCTCGGCACGGGCTCTTAATAGCTGCGGTCCAAGAAACGAAGCTACGTCGCAGCTCAACCTTAACGAACTGCGACGGCTACAATGTGCTTCGCAGAGATCGCGAGCGAGATAATGGTGGAGGCCTAGCCTTCACAACACCGTGCAGTATCGTCTCATCGATGTAGACATCGACCCAAGGGACAGCACCTTAGAATGTCAAGGGATTGCTGTCCGGTCAGGCGATGTCGAGCTCGAAATATTTAATATCTACATACCCACTGTCTTCTGCTGCCCCGCTGCATATCACCCTGACATAGGTGCGCTCCTCAGTGGTGAAAACCGTTTGGTAGTTGGAGACTTCAACGCGCATCATGATCTTTGGTTCTCAAGCCTACCAAACGATCGTAGAGAAAATTTTTTGGCAGAGCAGATAGACGATTCGAGATTATGCACCATGACCGACGAAGCCCCCACCAGGATTGTGGGTAGCTGCAGCAGCTCGCCAGATCTAACAATAGCTAGCGCGGGTCGGATAAATAGCATAACGTGGCGACTTATGCTATCGTTGCATCAGACAACCTACCCATAGTCATCTCCATTGACAGACCTGCCAACTATGTTGCCTCGGACCGCCACACCTATGTCAACTTCAAAAAAGCTGACTGGGAGCGGTTCGAGGATTTCACTGAAGACGCCTTCGGTGCTCTTTCAACGCCTACCGACGTTCGCGTTGGCGAGCGCGAGTTCCGCAGGGTGGTGAAGTCCGCTGCAGCCCGCTTCATTCCGGCAGGCAGGATCCCTCTGATCCGTCCTGACTTCCCGGGTGAGGCGATGTCTCTGGCGGATGAACGCGACCACCTTCGGCAGGCGGATCCCGGTAATCCCCGTATTAGGCAACAAAACAGGGAGATCCAATGCCTGCTCAACGTACACAAGCGGAACAAGTGGAGGAAGCACCTGAAGTCCTGCAACCTCGGTGCCGGAGTGGGCAAACTAACGAGGCGTGACGATCGAACAGAAATCTCATTTGGAAGTTACTTCAGGGGTTCCACAAGGAAGTCACTTGGGTCCCTTGCTTTTTTCTATATTTATAAATGACATCAGCCAAACATTGAAATTTTGCAACTGTTTGATGTATGCCGACGATTTGAAGTTGTATTACCGAATCCAAAACTTGGGCGATTGTTTTAGACTACAGCAAGATATTCTATCTATGATAGAGTGGTGTACTTACAACGGTCTTTCTCTGAACTTCTCAAAGTGTAACATTATTTCATTTTCTCGGAAAAAGCTCTGTTTAATGAATAACTAAACTTTTAACCACTGCGATTCTTTTAGCCGTAAAACCACCGTCAAGGATTTAGGGGTCTACTAAGACTCGAAACTTCATTTCGACTTTCTTAGAAAATATATATAGTCTGTGCAGCAAACTCTAAACTTGGCTTTCTCAAGCGAAACTCTAAGGACTTTTTAGATCCGCTTACGCTTAAAAGTCTATACACATCTTTGTTGAGATCTATTTTAAAATACGCGTGCATCGTTTGGGACTCGGATTTTGTCACACATTCGGACAGAATTGAAAGAGTTCAGATGAGTTTTACCAAATTCGCCCTTCGGCGCCTGTTTTCTTATGAATCTATGCCATCTTATAAACTGAGGTGTAAAATCGTGAACTTACAATTCCTTGCAAATCGGAGAAAAATGTGTGCTATTCTCTTCATCAAAGATATATGTGATAACAAAGTTGATTCGCCAGATCTACTTTCGCTTCTACCTTTTTATGCGCCGGAAAGCATCTTAGAGAGAAATGAGAAACAATGAGCCCATTCACAAGTCCATTTCATTGTGTAATTCTGTCTGCAATTGTGTCGATTTTTATTCATGTAGAGAACGTTTTAAGATTGGTATTTGTAATCACTTTCTTTTTAAATAATTGTGTTATTTCATTACTATTGATTCGACATATGTATACATGTAAGTCCTTTGATAAATTTTTGTATAGTTTGTTATGATTTCTTTTTTTCTCTTATCTGTGAGGTCATTTGTCCGGTAGATAAATAAATAAATAAATTTTGTGAATTTGTGATTTCAATTTATTGATTATATCCCTTAGTTTAACTTGCAAAAAGTCGCGCACAAAAATCGTCAATAGTATTGTTTTGACAAGAATTGTAAAAGGAGGTCATTTTCCGGTCTTTAAAGTATAATACCCCCTTAATTAGGGCTTCCAATGATTCCATAGCTGTATCTGCCTACACCCCATCCTCCATCCTAATGAAGCTTGTATTTGAGTGCTCTTTGACAAAATTTTACTCAGTCTGGCGGTATCCATACTCGTCTAGGGATAAGCCGTATGCTCGTCAGGATTCTGTCTTGACATTTCTTACTGCTTTCTTGTATTGTTTCAATGAGTCTTTGTGTGGCTGGCACACTTTTAATATATAGCAATCGAAAGAATGTTTTCCTTACATGAGTTCCCTAAGTTCTCCAAACCACCAAGGAGGGAATTTAATCTTAAGGACACGGACAGGAGTGGACTTTTTCAAGGCTATATCGAGAGATTTCTCCATCATAGCAACTGTTTCGTTTAGCTCTGTTGCCCTAATAATCTTTTAGATTTCACCGTTCCCTAGACTTTTCGAAGTGATTTTATTAAATATGTTTTAATTTCTTCTTCGAGGGTTCCGAAATACAGAAGGGGTGTTGGATTTACCTCGCACGCTAAAGAGTATCCAACAGTGGCAAGACATGACCGATACCCTCCAGCCAGCTACGAGTATGCCATCGGTCTATAGCATTATCCAGCACCTCCTCCCTTCCTGAGAACCTTTCCGAACTGGGAAATATGAAAGCAGTTTTACTTCCCTTATTACATATACTTAGGTTGGTATTTAGCACAAAGTGCCGAAGAGACTAACCTTTTTCGTTTGTTGTGGAACTACCATAAATAGGATTCCTCGCGTTAGAATCGAATCCTCCGGTTTTGTTCGATGAAGTGCTTAAGTTCGTCTGGTGGAGCATCCCTGTCATGCGTCAAGTAGGCAGATACCAGAAATAGGTTCATGTTCCACGGTCTCAAGCTTCAATCTGCTGAACTGTAGTTTGAACAGAGAAATGCATTTAAATCTTTTTTGATTAGAATACATAGGGCGTGTTTACCTGCGTTACCACTATAGAAGAGGTTATGTGTTCTGCTGGTTAAGTCTAGGTTCTGCAGAACTTTTACCCACGGCTCCTGGATAAGGCAAACATCGATGCTTTCCTCACCGAGCAAGATCGGCTGATTATCTATCGCACATTTAGAGTGCTGCAAATTTACCTGCACGCACTTTATCCTGTTCGGAGTCTTCATCTGTGATTGTGACATTCCGCAGCAACTGGCTCGCGTCGTCGACCTCCTCAGTGTCGTCTTCATCCTGAGCCTTGTCGCCTCGAAAGATCTTCATCTTGGCCATGCGGATCCCAAAACGGATTCTGTTTTCACTTTGGCGAGGGCCTCCAGCGACTCCTCGCAGATGGCCAAGAGTAGTGGTCGGCTTATTTTACTTGGTTGCTCAACTTTGATACGAAGATACGCGCACGTGGTCGCCTGGGGGACCTCTCCGGCCGAAATTAGCCTTAGCTTAAGTCCAAGGAAGTTTGGTACGCACATCTGATCAACCTGTAACCTCGAAAGGTTTCGGAGAAGTCAAACCCCGGGTGGGGATTTGCAATAATGCTTTAAATGTCCTTAAATTGATAATATCAAATTAAAGTATAAGATTATCAGGTATGTGTTATCCTTTATTATTTCTAAAGAAACATAAACAACTTTAATTTGCCTCAGGAACCATGCGTTGTGTCTGGAGAGTTTGTTTTTATTAACATTTCGAATACTGTCTTATAAGCCATAATAAATGAGTTTACGTCACACCATATAGCAGTGATGAGAGACTTATGAAACTTCGACAAAGAGAAAAAATAAGACAATTTGCCCCTAGATTACCCACCAAGTCAATTTTATTCGGAGCGAAATTACTTCTTCTCTTTGTACGAGTATTTTAAATGTTTTTAAATTAAATAAATATAATTCTGTAATATTTAAAACTGAAAATACTTTTTGAATTAACCGCACACAAATCTATTTATATAACTTGTTTTCTATTTGCAAGAATTTCAAAATATGGAAAAACAAAACCAATTCTTGTGGTGCTACCATATTTCTGAATTAACTATGTATTTGTGGAACGCAACTGTGTGCAAAACCTTAAACTGGTCTTAGCTAAGATTTGTGTAAGTTAGAGCTTAAGCTTGACTTAAGACTGGATTGTTAAACCGGCCCTTAGTATACCAATCTTTTTCTCCCGAATTCAGTAAGCTGTCTCAGTCTCTAATAGAGACCAAAGTCACAATTTTAGACCAGGTGGCATTCATTAGTTTCAAAATAAAGTCTCTAAATAGTGACCTGGTGGTGAGAAGGGAAAGCGAGGAAAAGCAATAATCTCTAGCTCATTTTGAGACTTGAGATGAGACTGAATTGGGGCATTAGTCTACAAGAATACACCTTTCAAAGAGGAACTACCTAGCTAGGAAAAAAAAGCAAAATATCATGCGTATTGATTGATATATCAAAATTAAAACTTGTTTTACTTTTTGTTTGGAATATTGTTAATAAATTATACAAATGTAACCTTTCAATTAATACTATGGGGAAACGACTCATTGAGCCACTACGACAACAAGCTGTTCTTCGGAGTGAGAACAGCAAAACAGAAGATCTTCCGCTCTAACGAAGTTATCCCGGAGGCAAATGTCGAATACGCCAACCAGCTGTTGGGTGACATGAGCCTGAAGGGGGACGCCACCGAGGACGCTACTCGAAGTGCTGACCAGGTGTTAGCAGGCAACAAAAGTTCAGCAGAAGTCGATGAAGTGTGTTCGGGCAAGTGTCGCTCACGACACCACCCACATATACCGTTGGGTCTTCACAACCACAGCGGGATGCGCAGCCGGGACGGGCCGGCCCTCGGATCCAGTCCCTCACCCCCCTCAACGCGACAACCTTACCGAGACAGACGAGACTCTTACAGTTCAACTGCAACGGACTCTCGAGCAAGATCTCGGAGGTGGTTGCCTTCATGGCTCGGCACGGGCTCTTAATAGCTGCGATCTAAGAAACGAAGCTACGTCGCAGCTCAACCTTAACGAACTGCGACGGCTACAATGTGCTTCGCAGAGATCGCGAGCGAGATAATTATGGAGGCCTAATCTTCATTCTACACAACACCGTGCAGTATCGTCTCATCGATGTAGACATCGACCCCAGGGACAGCACCTTAGAATGTCAAGGGATTGCTGTCCGGTCAGGCGATGTCGAGCTCGAAATATTTAACACATATATACCCCCTGTCTCCTGCTGCCCCGCTGCATATCACCCTGACATAGGTGCGCTCCTCAGTGGTGAAAACCGTTTGGTAGTCGGAGACTTTAATGCGCACCACGATCTTTGGTTCTCAAGCCTATCAAATGATCGTAGGGGAAATATTTTGGCAGAGCAGATAGACGATTCGACATTCTGCACCATGAACGACGAAGCCCCCACCAGGATTGTGGGTAGTTGCAGCAGCTCGCCAGATCTAACAATAGCTAGCGCAGGTCTGATAAATAGCATAACGTGGCGACCTATGCTATCGCTTGCATCAGACAACCTACCCATAGTCATCTCCATTGACAGACCTGCCAACTATGTTGCCTCGGACCGCCACACCTATGTCAACTTCAAAAAAGCTGACTGGGAGCGGTTCGAGGATTTCACTGAAGACGCCTTCGGTGCTCTTTCAACGCCTACCGACGTTCGCGTTGGCGAGCGCGAGTTCCGCAGGGTGGTGAAGTCCGCTGCAGCCCGCTTCATTCCGGCAGGCAGGATCCCTGTGATCCGTCCTGACTTCCCGGGTGAGGCGGTGTCTCTGGCGGATGAACGCGACCACCTTCGGCAGGCGGACCCCGGTAATCCTCGTATTAGGCAACAAAACAGGGAGATCCAATGCCTGCTCAACGTACACAAGCGGAACAAGTGGAGGGAGCACCTGAAGTCCTGCAACCTCGGTGCCGGAGTGGGCAAACTAACGAGGCGTGACGATCGAACAGAAATCTCATTTGGAAGTTACTTCAGGGGTTCCACAAGGAAGTCACTTGGGTCCCTTGCTTTTTTCTATATTTATAAATGACATCAGCCAAACATTGAAATTTTGCAACTGTTTGATGTATGCCGACGATTTGAAGTTGTATTACCGAATCCAAAACTTGGGCGATTGTTTTAGACTACAGCAAGATATTCTATCTATGATAGAGTGGTGTACTTGCAACGGTCTTTCTCTGAACTTCTCAAAGTGTAATATTATTTCATTTTCTCGGAAAAAGCTCTGTTTAATGAATAACTACACTTTTAACCACTGCGATTCTTTTAGCCGTAAAACCACCGTCAAGGATTTAGGGGTCTACTAAGACTCGAAACTTAATTTCGACTTTCTTAGAAAATATATATAGTCTGTGCAGCAAACTCTAAACTTGGCTTTCTCAAGCGAAACTCTAAGGACTTTTTAGATCCGCTTACGCTTAAAAGTCTATACACATCTTTGTTGAGATCTATTTTAGAATACGCGTGCATCGTTTGGGACTCGGATTTTGTCACACATTCGGACAGAATAGAAACAGTTCAGAGGAGGTTTACCAAATTCGCCCTTCGGCGCATGTTTTCTTCTGAATCTATGCCATCTTATGAACTGAGGTGTAAAATCTTGAACTTACAATTCCTTGCAAATCGGAGAAAAATGTGTGCTATTCTCTTCATCAAAGATATATGTGATAACAAAGTTGATTCGCCAGATCTACTTTCGCTTCTACCTTTTTATGCGCCGGAAAGCATCTTAGAGAGAAATACATTTTCTACGTTCATATGCGTAAAACAAAGTTTGCTAACAACGAGCCCATTCACAGGTCCATTTAATTGTGTAATTCTATCTGCAATTGTGTCGATTTTAATTCATGTAGAGAACGTTTTAAGATAGATATTTGTAATCACTTTCTTTTTAAATAATTGTGTTATTTTATTACTATTGATTCGACATATGTATACATGTAAGTCCTTTGATAAATTTTTGTATAGTTTGTTGATTTCTTTTTTTCTCTTATCTGTGAGGGCATTTGTCCGGTAGATAAATAAATAAATAAATTTTGTGAATTCAATTTATTGATTATATCCCTTAGTTCAACTTGCAAAAAGTCGCGCACAAAAATATTCAATAGTATTGTTTTGACAAGAATTGTAAAAGGAGGTCATTTTCCGGTTTTTAAAGTATAATACCCCCTTAATAAGGGCTTCCAATGATTCCATAGCTGTATCTGCCTACACCCCATCCTCCATCCTAATGAAGCTTGTATTTGAGTGCTCTTTTGACAAAATTTTACTCAGTCTGGCGGTATCCATACACGTCTAGGGATAAGCCGTATGCTCGTCAGGATTCTGTCTTGACATTTCTTACTGCTTTCTTGTATTGTTTCAATGAGTCTTTGTGTGGCTGGCACACTTTTAATATATAGCAATCGAAAGAATGTTTTCCTGACATGAGTCCCCTAAGTTCTCCAAACCACCAAGGAGGGAATTTAATCTTAAGGACACGGACAGGTGTGGACTTTTTAAAGGCTATATCGAGAGATTTCTCCATCATATCAACTGTTTCGTTTAGCTTTGTTGCCCTAATAATCTTTTAGATTTCACCGTTCCCTAGACTTTTCGAAGTGATTTTATTAAATATATTTTAATTTCTTCTTCGAGGGTTCCGAAATACAGAAGGGGTGTTGGATTTACCTCGCACGCTAAAGAGTATCCAACAGTGGCAAGACATGACCGATACCCTCCAGCCAGCTACGAGTATGCCATCGGTCTATAGCATAATCCAGCACCTCCTCCCTTCCCGAGAACCTTTCCGAACTGGGAAATATGAAAGCAGTTTTACTTCCCTTATTACATATACTTAGGTTGGTATTTAGCACAAAGTGCCGAAGAGACTAACCTTTTTCGTTTGTTGTGGAACTACCATAAATAGGATTCCTCGCGTTAGAATCGAATCCTCCGGTTTTGTTCGATGAAGTGCTTAAGTTCGTCTGGTGGAGCATCCCTGTCATGCGTCAAGTAGGCAGATACCAGAAATAGGTTCATGTTCCACGGTCTCAAGCTTCAATCTGCTGAACTGTAATTTGAACAGAGAAATGCATTTAAATCTTTTTTGATTAGAATACACGCCCTATGTTTACCTGCGTTACCACTATAGAAGAGGTTATGTGTTCTGCTGGTTAGGTCTAGGTTCTGCAGGTCTTTTACCCACGGCTCCTGGATGAGGCAAACATCGATGCTTTCCTCACCGAGCAAGATCGACTGATTATCTATCGCACATTTAGAGTGCTGCAAATTTATCTGCACGCACTTTATCCTGTTCGGAGTCTTCATCTGTGATTGTGACATTCCGCAGCAACTGGCTCGCGTCGTCGACCTCCTCAGTGTCGTCTTCATCCTGAGCCTTGTCGCCTCGAAAGATCTTCATCTTGGCCATGCGGGTCCCAAAACGGATTGTTTTTTCGCTTTGGCGAGGGCCTCCAGCGCCTCCTCGCGGATGGCCAAGAGTAGTGGTTGGCTTATTTTACTTGGCTGCTCAACTTTTATACGAAGATACGCACACGTGGTCGCCTGGGGACCTCTCCGGCCGAAATTAGCCTTAGCTGAAGTCCAAGGAAGTTTGGTACGCACATCTGATCAACCTGTAACCTCGAAAGGTTTCGGAGGAGTCAAACCCCGGGTGGGGATTTGCAATAATGCTTTAAATGTCTCCTTAAATTGATAATATCAAATTAAAGTATAAGATTATCAGGTATGTGTTATCCTTTATTATTTCTAAAGAAACATAAACAACTTTAATTTGCCTCAAGAACCATGCGTTGTGTCTGGAGAGTTTGTTTTTATTAACATTTCGACTACTGTCTCATAAGCCATAATAAATGAGTTTACGTCACACCCTATAGCATTGATGTGAGATTTATGAAACTTCGACAAAGGGAAAAAATAAGACAGTTTGCCCCTAGATTACCCACCAAGTCAATCTTATTCGGAGCGAAATTACTTCTTCTCTTTGTACGAGTATTTTAAATGCTTTTAAATTAAATAAATATCATTCTGTAATATTTAAAACTGAAAATACTTTTTGAATTAACCGCACACAAATCTATTTATATAACTTGCTTTCTATTTGCAAGAATTTCAAAATATGGAAAAACAAAACCAATTCTTGTGGTGCTACCATATTTCTGAATTAACTATGTATTTGTGGAACGCAACTGTGTGCAAAACCTTAAACTGGTCTTAGCTAAGATTTGTGTAAGTTAGAGCTTAAGCTTGACTTAAGACTGGATTTTTAAACCGGCCCTTAGTATACCAATCTTTTTCTCCCGAATTCAGTAAGCTGTCTCAGTCTCTAATAGAGACCAAAGTCACAATTTTAGACCAGGTGGCATTCATTAGTTTCAAAATAAAGTCTCTAAATAGTGACCTGGTGGTGAGAAGGGAAAGCGAGGAAAAGCAATAATCTCTAGCTCATTTTGAGACTTGAGATGAGACTGAATTGGGGCATTAGTCTACAAGAATACACCTTTCAAAGAGGAACTACCTAGCTAGGAAAAAAAAGCAAAATATCATGCGTATTGATTGATATATCAAAATTAAAACTTGTTTTACTTTTTGTTTGGAATATTGTTAATAAATGATACAAATGTAACCTTTCAATTAATACTATGGGGAAACGACTCATTGAGCCACTACGACAACAAGCTGTTCTTCGGAGTGAGAACAGCAAAACAGAAGATCTTCCGCTCTAACGAAGTTATCCCGGAGGCAAATGTCGAATACGCCAACCAGCTGTTGGGTGACATGAGCCTGAAGGGGGACGCCACCGAGGACGCTACTCGAAGTGCTGACCAGGTGTTAGCAGGCAACAAAAGTTCAGCAGAAGTCGATGAAGTTTGTACGGGCAAGTGCCGCTCACGACACCACCCACATATTCCGTTGGGTCTCCACAACCACAGCGGGATGCGCAGCCGGGACGGGCCGGCCCTCGGATCCTGTGCCTCACCCCCCTAAACGCGACAACCTTACTGAGACAGACAAGACTCTTACAGTTCAACTGCAACGGACTCTCGAGCAAGATCTCGGAGGTGGTTGCCTTCATGGCTCGGCACGGGCTGTTAATAGCTGCGGTCCAAGAAATGAAGCTACGTCGCAGCTCAACCTTAACGAACTGCGACGGCTACAATGTGCTTCGCAGAGATCGCGAGCAAGATAATGGTGGAGGCCTAGCCTTCATTCTACACAACACCGTGCAGTATCGTCTCATCGATGTAGACATCGACCCAAGGGACAGCACCTTAGAATGTCAAGGGATTGCTGTCCGGTCAGGCGATGTCGAGCTCGAAATATTTAATATCTACATACCCCCTGTCTTCTGCTGCCCCGCTGCATATCACCCTGACATAGGTGCGCTCCTCAGATTTTTAAAACCGTTTGGTAGTTGGAGACTTCAACGCGCATCATGATCTTTGGTTCTCAAGCCTACCAAACGATCGTAGGGAAAATATTTTGGCAGGGCAGATAGACGATTCGACATTCTGCACCATGACCGACGAAGCCCCCACCAGGATTGTGGGTAGTTGCAGCAGCTCGCCAGATCTAACAATAGCTAGCGCGGGTCGGATAAATAGCATAACGTGGCGACCTATGCTATCGTTGCATCAGACAACCTACCCATAGTCATCTCGATTGACAGACCTGCCTACTATGTTGCCTCGGACCGCCACACCTATGTCAACTGCAAAAAAGCTGACTGGGAGCGGTTCGAGGATTTCACTGAAGACGCCTTCGGTGCTCTTTCAACGCCTACCGACGTTCGCGTTGGCGAGCGCGAGTTCCGCAGGGTGGTGAAGTCCGCTGCAGCCCACTTCATTCCGGCAGGCAGGATCCTTGTGATCCGTCCTGACTTCCCGGGTGAGGCGGTGTCTCTGGCGGATGAACGCGACCACCTTCGGCAGGCGGACCCCGGTAATCCCCGTATTAGGCAACAAAACGGGGAGATCCAACGCCTGCTCAACGTACACAACCGGAACAAGTGGAGGGAGCACCTGAAGTCCTGCAACCTCGGTGCCGGAGTGGGCAAACTAACGAGGCGTGACGATCGAACAGAAATCTCATTTGGAGACCACGTCTCGTCGGACCCGAAGCGATGCGCGAACTATTTTAGTCGACAATTTACACTGCATCCTTCGACCGACAGGACCAAACGGTCAGTCACCAGAAGGCTGCGCGAGCAAACACCGAACGCACCAATTGTGCTCTCTACCACTGAGATGAAGGAAGCCATCGGGAAGGCAAAAGCCTCCAAATACATTGGCCCAGACGGGTGAAGCATGTTGATGCTGAAAAAATTGGGCACCGCGGGAGTAGCATATCTCACCAAGGTCCTCAATCTGTCCTTAACCACCCTGGTCATTCCGGATATCTGGAAGACGAGTAGGGTGATACCACTGCTGAAACCAGGGAAACCTGGCGGCCAAGGCGAGTCCTACCGGCCGATCTCCCTGCTTTCTCCAGTGGTCAAGACACTTGAGCCCTGCTGCTCCCGCATTTCAATCACTACCTCAGCCCGGCGAAGCATCAACACGGCTTCCAGAAAGTGCATGGCACTACAACGGCACTTAACGCCATAAATACACATTATTAACCGCGGTCTCAACGGCAACCGCCCCTGTGAGAGAACCGTCCTCGTGGCTCTGGACTTGTCGAAGGCCTTCGACACAGTCAGCCACTCCATCCTGCTGAAGGACGTGGAGGCCTCACCTCTCCCAGTGGCGTTGAGGCGATGGACTGCGAACTACCTGTGTGGTCGCCAGGCGTCGGTATGCTACCGTGACGCAGTGTCAAAAGCGAGAAGAATTAAACAGGGGGTACCACAGGGTGGCGTCTTATCCCCACTATTGTTCAACTTCTACATCTCGCGACTCCCCTCCCCGCCAGAGGGAGTCACACTGGTCTCGTATGCCGACGACTGCACGATAATGGCTACCGGCAATGGAATTGATGGCCTATGCTCTAAAGTGAACAGCTACCTCCCAGAGCTTGCTCACTACTTTACAGGACGGAATTTGGCGCTGTCTCCTGCAAAGTCCACGGCGACCCTGTTCACATCTTGGACAAAGGAGGTCGGGCTCACCCTCGACATACACATCGAGGGGACTCCCATTCCGACGGTTAACCACCCTAAGATCCTGGGAGTCACCCTCGACAGCCTGGTCTCCTTCTCAGCGCATACAACCGCAATCGTCAACAAGGTACAGAGCCGCAACAAAGTCCTCAAGTCGCTCGCCGGCAGCACTTGGGACAAAGGCAAAGAAACGTTGTTGGCAATATACAAGACGATTGGCCGGCCAGTTCTAAATTATGCTGCGCCAATATGGTCACCTGGAACTAGCAGAACTCAGTGGTCAAGACTGGAGACCTGTCAGAACGCCGCACTTAGGACAGTGACGGGATGTCTCCTGATGACGCCTGTGGATCACCTCTACCATGAGGCTAACGTGCTTCCAGTGCAGGAGCACAATCTGATGCTCACAAAGCATCAGCCCCGGACGGTGGCACCCCAATAGAGACCTGCTCGCGCTGGAGCCGGCACCCAGGCACATCAGGGGACATCTCTCACAACTGACGGACGAGGTCCAGACTTACGTACGCTTACTTCTGGACCCAAGGACGTACCGACAGGCTCTGGACGACATTCACAGGGAGCCGGTATCTAAATATATCGACACCCGCCCTGTGAATGCAGTCCTGGGAGTCCAACCACCACCCATAGCAGCTGAGGAGCTCCAGCTGCCTCGTGAGACGCGCGTCACTCTGGCTCAACTCCGATCTGGATATTGTAGCAGGTTAAACTCCTACCTATCCAGAATCAACCCCGACACCCCCAACACTTGCCCAGCATGTGGAGAGTCTCCGCACGACACCAATCACCTATTCACATGCCCAGCCAAACCTACTCAACTAACACCCCTCTCCCTATGGTCCGACCCTGTTGAAACGGCTCGTTTCCTGGACCTTTCGTTAGTTGAGCTTGACGATAATGATTGAGGGAGCCCGCCAGCCCAGTGGGGTGTAGCTAGCCGCTACAACAACAACAACAACAACCTCGGTCGGCTCTCAACTCGTAGATGAATCTAGGAGAGTGAAGGCTTCAATCTCCAACAAATACGAAATTACCCTGATATGGGTCCCGGGGCATAGGGACATTTATGGAAACGAAACTGCGGATGAAATAGCGAGGTGTGGTTCTGCACTGGAAAGGTCCAACGCGGTGAATATGGGCGTCTCGCTTAGAGAAATAAAAGGCAGAATCGCTGATATCTACCACCGAAAAGCCAAGCACAGGTGGAGTAATACAGGATCGTACAGGATTACACGGCAGCAAAATATATACAAACTTACAGCTGTTTGCACAGGTCACTGGCCTGTAGGAGTACATGCTGAAAGGATAGGCATACCCTTCAACCGGTTTTGCCGCAGCTGTGAAGACCCAAGCTCAAAGGAGAGAGTTGAGCATTTTATGTGCGAGTGCCCGGGCCTTGCTAGAATAAGGTTAAAGGCCCTCGGCAAACCATTCCTGCAGAGTATTTTAGAGTGCAGCCGCCTCTCTTTATATGATATACTGCAAGTTATAAAAACCGACAAATAGCTGTAGGTTGCACGAGATGTGGAATCATAATGGCATATTTGCTAATTCCTTGCCATCAGGGTGGCAATCCACTTTAACCAACCAACCAAGACAGATTCCAGTACCACTTCAGAGGGTTTCGAAAAATTTGTTTGAGTTCACGTTTTGACCGCATCCCGGGAAGTGGGTGTTAAAGGGGTATTCAACTTTAGACGGTTCAAAAATTTAATTTCTTATTTTATTTTCGTCGCATTTATGTAATTATGCATGATGCACGGTGGTGTTTTCATGAATCTTTCATCGCGTTTTTCTCAGAATCATAATTTTCAAAACGGTCGCCACGATAACTACAAAAAAAATTAAATTTTACAGTTTACTCGCAATCCCATATTTCTAGCCGGAAAACGAATTATGCAAAACGCATTTGTTTAAATATTTTTTTCGTAAACAATATACACTGGAAAACATGGTAAAAATCGTATATCGTCATTTAACGTAGTGAACAATTGTCAATTTTAATTTTATTGACTATATTCTGGTTCCGGATATACCATAATCACAAGTCTACTGAATATAAAGAAGGTTGAATTTTCTATTTCAGATGATTTAAACGAGAAAAATCGTGCGAAGCTACCTATTTCTGCAAGGCTCAACTTTGAAGCGCCACTATTATGATTTGAATAAACTTTTTGGCAAAGTAAAACCGTCAACTTCTCTATATTTGCCTCTTGCAAAAATTTACAGCAAATCTCTTGAAAATGGTTGCTTCCTTGAAGAATGGAAGATTTCGTTTATTGCCCCAATTTATAAATCTGGATTACGAAATTTAGTTGAAAACTATCGCCCCATTGTAAAAATGTCTATCATTCCAAAGCTGTTGGATAAAATTGTGAACAACCAGCTATTAAAGGCTTTTAAGAACTATATTGTTACTCAGCAATACGGTTTTTATCCGGGCGGATCCACCAATACAAATCTCGCTATATTCCTAAATTCTGTAATCAAAGTGATTGAAGAGGGCGATCAAGTTGATACTCTTTACACAGATTTTGTTAAAGCTTTTGACAGCCTAAACCATAATTTGCTTATTAAAAAGCTGGAGAAACTCGGGAGTTCATTCCAACGCGCTAAGGTGGCTGAAATCTTATCTGACAAACAGAGAATTGGTGGTAAAAATTGGCAACAATATCTCTAATTCTATAAAAGTTACTTCAGGGGTTCCACAAGGAAGTCACTTGGGTCCCTTGCTTTTTTCTATATTTATAAATGACATCAGCCAAACATTGAAATTTTGCAACTGTTTGATGTATGCCGACGATTTGAAGTTGTATTACCGAATCCAAAACTTGGGCGATTGTTTTAGACTACAGCAAGATATTCTATCTATGATAGAGTGGTGTACTTGCAACGGTCTTTCTCTGAACTTCTCAAAGTGTAACATTATTTCATTTTCTCGGAAAAAGCTCTGTTTAATAAATAACTACACTTTTAACCACTGCGATTCTTTTAGCCGTAAAACCACCGTCAAGGATTTAGGGGTCTACTAAGACTCGAAACTTCATTTCGACTTTCTTAGAAAATATATATAGTCTGTGCAGCAAACTCTAAACTTGGCTTTCTCAAGCGAAACTCTAAGGACTTTTTAGATCCGCTTACGCTTAAAAGTCTATACACATCTTTGTTGAGATCTATTTTAAAATACGCGTGCATCGTTTGGGACTCGGATTTTGTCACACATTCGGACAGAATTGAAAGAGTTCAGATGAGTTTTACCAAATTCGCCCTTCGGCGCCTGTTTTCTTATGAATCTATGCCATCTTATAAACTGAGGTGTAAAATCGTGAACTTACAATTCCTTGCAAATCGGAGAAAAATGTGTGCTATTCTCTTCATCAAAGATATATGTGATAACAAAGTTGATTCGCCAGATCTACTTTCGCTTCTACCTTTTTATGCGCCGGAAAGCATCTTAGAGAGAAATGAGAAACAATGAGCCCATTCACAGGTCCATTTCATTGTGTATTTCTGTCTGCAATTGTGTCGATTTTTATTCATGTAGAGAACGTTTTAAGATTGGTATTTGTAATCACTTTCTTTTTAAATAATTGTGTTATTTCATTACTATTGATTCGACATACATATGTATACATGTAAGTCCTTTGATAAATTTTTGTATAGTTTGTTATGATTTCTTTTTTTCTCTTATCTGTGAGGGCATTTGTCCGGTAGATAAATAAATAAATAAATTTTGTGAATTTGTGATTTCAATTTATTGATTATATCCCTTAGTTTAACTTGCAAAAAGTCGCGCACAAAAATATTCAATAGTATTGTTTTGACAAGAATTGTAAAAGGAGGTCATTTTCCGGTCTTTAAAGTATAATACCCCCTTAATAAGGGCTTCCAATGATTCCATAGCTGTATCTGCCTACACCCCATCCTCCATCCTAATGAAGCTTGTATTTGAGTGCTCTTTGACAAAATTTTACTCAGTCTGGCGGTATCCATACACGTCTAGGGATAAGCCGTATGCTCGTCAGGATTCTGTCTTGACATTTCTTACTGCTTTCTTGTATTGTTTCAATGAGTCTTTGTGTGGCTGGCACACTTTTAATATATAGCAATCGAAAGAATGTTTTCCTTACATGAGTTCCCTAAGTTCTCCAAACCACCAAGGAGGGAATTTAATCTTAAGGACACGGACAGGAGTGGACTTTTTAAAGGCTATATCGAGAGATTTCTCCATCATATCAACTGTTTCGTTTAGCTCTGTTGCCCTAATAATCTTTTAGATTTCACCGTTCCCTAGACTTTTCGAAGTGATTTTATTAAATATATTTTAATTTCTTCTTCGAGGGTTCCGAAATACAGAAGGGGTGTTGGATTTACCTCGCACGCTAAAGAGTATCCAACAGTGGCAAGACATGACCGATACCCTCCAGCCAGCTACGAGTATGCCATCGGTCTATAGCATTATCCAGCACCTCCTCCCTTCCTGAGAACCTTTCCGAACTGGGAAATATGAAAGCAGTTTTACTTCCCTTATTACATATACTTAGGTTGGTATTTAGCACAAAGTGCCGAAGAGACTAACCTTTTTCGTTTGTTGTGGAACTACCATAAATAGGATTCCTCGCGTTAGAATCGAATCCTCCGGTTTTGTTCGATGAAGTGCTTAAGTTCGTCTCGTGGAGCATCCCTGTCATGCGTCAAGTAGGCAGATACCAGAAATAGGTTCATGTTCCACGGTCTCAAGCTTCAATCTGCTGAACTGTAGTTTGAACAGAGAAATGCATTTAAATCTTTTTTGATTAGAATACATAGGGCGTGTTTACCTGCGTTACCACTATAGAAGAGGTTATGTGTTCTGCTGGTTAAGTCTAGGTTCTGCAGGTCTTTTACCCACGGCTCCTGGATAAGGCAAACATCGATGCTTTCCTCACCGAGCAAGATCGGCTGATTATCTATCGCACATTTAGAGTGCTGCAAATTTACCTGCACGCACTTTATCCTGTTCGGAGTCTTCATCTGTGATTGTGACATTCCGCAGCAACTGGCTCGCGTCGTCGACCTCCTCAGTGTCGTCTTCATCCTGAGCCTTGTCGCCTCGAAAGATCTTCATCTTGGCCATGCGGATCCCAAAACGGATTCTTTTTTCGCTTTGGCAAGGGCCTCCAGCGACTCCTCGCAGATGGCCAAGAGTAGTGGTCGGCTTATTTTACTTGGCTGCTCAACTTTTATACGAAGATACGCACACGTGGTCGCCTGGGGACCTCTCCGGCCGAAATTAGCCTTAGCTGAAGTCCAAGGAAGTTTGGTACGCACATCTGATCAACCTGTAACCTCGAAAGGTTTCGGAGGAGTCAAACCCCGGGTGGGGATTTGCAATAATGCTTTAAATGTCTCCTTAAATTGATAATATCAAATTAAAGTATAAGATTATCAGGTATGTGTTATCCTTTATTATTTCTAAAGAAACATAAACAACTTTAATTTGCCTCAAGAACCATGCGTTGTGTCTGGAGAGTTTGTTTTTATTAACATTTCGACTACTGTCTCATAAGCCATAATAAATGAGTTTACGTCACACCCTATAGCATTGATGTGAGATTTATGAAACTTCGACAAAGGGAAAAAATAAGACAGTTTGCCCCTAGATTACCCACCAAGTCAATCTTATTCGGAGCGAAATTACTTCTTCTCTTTGTACGAGTATTTTAAATGCTTTTAAATTAAATAAATATCATTCTGTAATATTTAAAACTGAAAATACTTTTTGAATTAACAGCACACAAATCTATTTATATAACTTGCTTTCTATTTGCAAGAATTTCAAAATATGGAAAAACAAAACCAATTCTTGTGGTGCTACCATATTTCTGAATTAACTATGTATTTGTGGAACGCAACTGTGTGCAAAACCTTAAACTGGTCTTAGCTAAGATTTGTGTAAGTTAGAGCTTAAGCTTGACTTAAGACTGGATTTTTAAACCGGCCCTTAGTATACCAATCTTTTTCTCCCGAATTCAGTAAGCTGTCTCAGTCTCTAATAGAGACCAAAGTCACAATTTTAGACCAGGTGGCATTCATTAGTTTCAAAATAAAGTCTCTAAATAGTGACCTGGTGGTGAGAAGGGAAAGCGAGGAAAAGCAATAATCTCTAGCTCATTTTGAGACTTGAGATGAGACTGAATTGGGGCATTAGTCTACAAGAATACACCTTTCAAAGAGGAACTACCTAGCTAGGAAAAAAAAGCAAAATATCATGCGTATTGATTGATATATCAAAATTAAAACTTGTTTTACTTTTTGTTTGGAATATTGTTAATAAATGATACAAATGTAACCTTTCAATTAATATTATGGGGAAACGACTCATTGAGCAACTACGACAACAAGCTGTTCTTCGGAGTGAGAACAGCAAAACAGAAGATCTTCCGCTCTAACGAAGTTATCCCGGAGGCAAATGTCGAATACGCCAACCAGCTGTTGGGTGACATGAGCCTGAAGGGGGACACCACCGAGGACGCTACTCGAAGTGCTGACCAGGTGTTAGCAGGCAACAAAAGTTCAGCAGAAGTCGATGAAGTTTGTACGGGCAAGTGCCGCTCACGACACCACCCACATATTCCGTTGGGTCTCCACAACCACAGCGGGATGCGCAGCCGGGACGGGCCGGCCCTCGGATCCTGTGCCTCACCCCCCTAAACGCGACAACCTTACTGAGACAGACAAGACTCTTACAGTTCAACTGCAACGGACTCTCGAGCAAGATCTCGGAGGTGGTTGCCTTCATGGCTCGGCACGGGCTGTTAATAGCTGCGGTCCAAGAAATGAAGCTACGTCGCAGCTCAACCTTAACGAACTGCGACGGCTACAATGTGCTTCGCAGAGATCGCGAGCAAGATAATGGTGGAGGCCTAGCCTTCATTCTACACAACACCGTGCAGTATCGTCTCATCGATGTAGACATCGACCCAAGGGACAGCACCTTAGAATGTCAAGGGATTGCTGTCCGGTCAGGCGATGTCGAGCTCGAAATATTTAATATCTACATACCCCCTGTCTTCTGCTGCCCCGCTGCATATCACCCTGACATAGGTGCGCTCCTCAGATTTTTAAAACCGTTTGGTAGTTGGAGACTTCAACGCGCATCATGATCTTTGGTTCTCAAGCCTACCAAACGATCGTAGGGAAAATATTTTGGCAGGGCAGATAGACGATTCGACATTCTGCACCATGACCGACGAAGCCCCCACCAGGATTGTGGGTAGTTGCAGCAGCTCGCCAGATCTAACAATAGCTAGCGCGGGTCGGATAAATAGCATAACGTGGCGACCTATGCTATCGTTGCATCAGACAACCTACCCATAGTCATCTCGATTGACAGACCTGCCTACTATGTTGCCTCGGACCGCCACACCTATGTCAACTGCAAAAAAGCTGACTGGGAGCGGTTCGAGGATTTCACTGAAGACGCCTTCGGTGCTCTTTCAACGCCTACCGACGTTCGCGTTGGCGAGCGCGAGTTCCGCAGGGTGGTGAAGTCCGCTGCAGCCCACTTCATTCCGGCAGGCAGGATCCTTGTGATCCGTCCTGACTTCCCGGGTGAGGCGGTGTCTCTGGCGGATGAACGCGACCACCTTCGGCAGGCGGACCCCGGTAATCCCCGTATTAGGCAACAAAACGGGGAGATCCAACGCCTGCTCAACGTACACAACCGGAACAAGTGGAGGGAGCACCTGAAGTCCTGCAACCTCGGTGCCGGAGTGGGCAAACTAACGAGGCGTGACGATCGAACAGAAATCTCATTTGGAGACCACGTCTCGTCGGACCCGAAGCGATGCGCGAACTATTTTAGTCGACAATTTACACTGCATCCTTCGACCGACAGGACCAAACGGTCAGTCACCAGAAGGCTGCGCGAGCAAACACCGAACGCACCAATTGTGCTCTCTACCACTGAGATGAAGGAAGCCATCGGGAAGGCAAAAGCCTCCAAATACATTGGCCCAGACGGGTGAAGCATGTTGATGCTGAAAAAATTGGGCACCGCGGGAGTAGCATATCTCACCAAGGTCCTCAATCTGTCCTTAACCACCCTGGTCATTCCGGATATCTGGAAGACGAGTAGGGTGATACCACTGCTGAAACCAGGGAAACCTGGCGGCCAAGGCGAGTCCTACCGGCCGATCTCCCTGCTTTCTCCAGTGGTCAAGACACTTGAGCCCTGCTGCTCCCGCATTTCAATCACTACCTCAGCCCGGCGAAGCATCAACACGGCTTCCAGAAAGTGCATGGCACTACAACGGCACTTAACGCCATAAATACACATTATTAACCGCGGTCTCAACGGCAACCGCCCCTGTGAGAGAACCGTCCTCGTGGCTCTGGACTTGTCGAAGGCCTTCGACACAGTCAGCCACTCCATCCTGCTGAAGGACGTGGAGGCCTCACCTCTCCCAGTGGCGTTGAGGCGATGGACTGCGAACTACCTGTGTGGTCGCCAGGCGTCGGTATGCTACCGTGACGCAGTGTCAAAAGCGAGAAGAATTAAACAGGGGGTACCACAGGGTGGCGTCTTATCCCCACTATTGTTCAACTTCTACATCTCGCGACTCCCCTCCCCGCCAGAGGGAGTCACACTGGTCTCGTATGCCGACGACTGCACGATAATGGCTACCGGCAATGGAATTGATGGCCTATGCTCTAAAGTGAACAGCTACCTCCCAGAGCTTGCTCACTACTTTACAGGACGGAATTTGGCGCTGTCTCCTGCAAAGTCCACGGCGACCCTGTTCACATCTTGGACGAAGGAGGTCGGGCTCACCCTCGACATACACATCGAGGGGACTCCCATTCCGACGGTTAACCACCCTAAGATCCTGGGAGTCACCCTCGACAGCCTGGTCTCCTTCTCAGCGCATACAACCGCAATCGTCAACAAGGTACAGAGCCGCAACAAAGTCCTCAAGTCGCTCGCCGGCAGCACTTGGGACAAAGGCAAAGAAACGTTGTTGGCAATATACAAGACGATTGGCCGGCCAGTTCTAAATTATGCTGCGCCAATATGGTCACCTGGAACTAGCAGGACTCAGTGGTCAAGACTGGAGACCTGTCAGAACGCCGCACTTAGGACAGTGACGGGATGTCTCCTGATGACGCCTGTGGATCACCTCTACCATGAGGCTAACGTGCTTCCAGTGCAGGAGCACAATCTGATGCTCACAAAGCATCAGCCCCGGACGGTGGCACCCCAATAGAGACCTGCTCGCGCTGGAGCCGGCACCCAGGCACATCAGGGGACATCTCTCACAACTGACGGACGAGGTCCAGACTTACGTACGCTTACTTCTGGACCCAAGGACGTACCGACAGGCTCTGGACGACATTCACAGGGAGCCGGTATCTAAATATATCGACACCCGCCCTGTGAATGCAGTCCTGGGAGTCCAACCACCACCCATAGCAGCTGAGGAGCTCCAGCTGCCTCGTGAGACGCGCGTCACTCTGGCTCAACTCCGATCTGGATATTGTAGCAGGTTAAACTCCTACCTATCCAGAATCAACCCCGACACCCCCAACACTTGCCCAGCATGTGGAGAGTCTCCGCACGACACCAATCACCTATTCACATGCCCAGCCAAACCTACTCAACTAACACCCCTCTCCCTATGGTCCGACCCTGTTGAAACGGCTCGTTTCCTGGACCTTTCGTTAGTTGAGCTTGACGATAATGATTGAGGGAGCCCGCCAGCCCAGTGGGGTGTAGCTAGCCGCTACAACAACAACAACAACAACCTCGGTCGGCTCTCAACTCGTAGATGAATCTAGGAGAGTGAAGGCTTCAATCTCCAACAAATACGAAATTACCCTGATATGGGTCCCGGGGCATAGGGACATTTATGGAAACGAAACTGCGGATGAAATAGCGAGGTGTGGTTCTGCACTGGAAAGGTCCAACGCGGTGAATATGGGCGTCTCGCTTAGAGAAATAAAAGGCAGAATCGCTGATATCTACCACCGAAAAGCCAAGCACAGGTGGAGTAATACAGGATCGTACAGGATTACACGGCAGCAAAATATATACAAACTTACAGCTGTTTGCACAGGTCACTGGCCTGTAGGAGTACATGCTGAAAGGATAGGCATACCCTTCAACCGGTTTTGCCGCAGCTGTGAAGACCCAAGCTCAAAGGAGAGAGTTGAGCATTTTATGTGCGAGTGCCCGGGCCTTGCTAGAATAAGGTTAAAGGCCCTCGGCAAACCATTCCTGCAGAGTATTTTAGAGTGCAGCCGCCTCTCTTTATATGATATACTGCAAGTTATAAAAACCGACAAATAGCTGTAGGTTGCACGAGATGTGGAATCATAATGGCATATTTGCTAATTCCTTGCCATCAGGGTGGCAATCCACTTTAACCAACCAACCAAGACAGATTCCAGTACCACTTCAGAGGGTTTCGAAAAATTTGTTTGAGTTCACGTTTTGACCGCATCCCGGGAAGTGGGTGTTAAAGGGGTATTCAACTTTAGACGGTTCAAAAATTTAATTTCTTATTTTATTTTCGTCGCATTTATGTAATTATGCATGATGCACGGTGGTGTTTTCATGAATCTTTCATCGCGTTTTTCTCAGAATCATAATTTTCAAAACGGTCGCCACGATAACTACAAAAAAAATTAAATTTTACAGTTTACTCGCAATCCCATATTTCTAGCCGGAAAACGAATTATGCAAAACGCATTTGTTTAAATATTTTTTTCGTAAACAATATACACTGGAAAACATGGTAAAAATCGTATATCGTCATTTAACGTAGTGAACAATTGTCAATTTTAATTTTATTGACTATATTCTGGTTCCGGATATACCATAATCACAAGTCTACTGAATATAAAGAAGGTTGAATTTTCTATTTCAGATGATTTAAACGAGAAAAATCGTGCGAAGCTACCTATTTCTGCAAGGCTCAACTTTGAAGCGCCACTATTATGATTTGAATAAACTTTTTGGCAAAGTAAAACCGTCAACTTCTCTATATTTGCCTCTTGCAAAAATTTACAACAAATCTCTTGAAAATGGTTGCTTCCTTGAAGAATGGAAGATTTCGTTTATTGCCCCAATTTATAAATCTGGATTACGAAATTTAGTTGAAAACTATCGCCCCATTGTAAAAATGTCTATCATTCCAAAGCTGTTGGATAAAATTGTGAACAACCAGCTATTAAAGGCTTTTAAGAACTATATTGTTACTCAGCAATACGGTTTTTATCCGGGCGGATCCACCAATACAAATCTCGCTATATTCCTAAATTCTGTAATCAAAGTGATTGAAGAGGGCGATCAATTTGATACTCTTTACACAGATTTTGTTAAAGCTTTTGACAGCCTAAACCATAATTTGCTTATTAAAAAGCTGGAGAAACTCGGGAGTTCATTCCAACGCGCTAAGGTGGCTGAAATCTTATCTGACAAACAGAGAATTGGTGGTAAAAATTGGCAACAATATCTCTAATTCTATAAAAGTTACTTCAGGGGTTCCACAAGGAAGTCACTTGGGTCCCTTGCTTTTTTCTATATTTATAAATGACATCAGCCAAACATTGAAATTTGGCAACTGTTTGATGTATGCCGACGATTTGAAGTTGTATTACCGAATCCAAAACTTGGGCGATTGTTTTAGACTACAGCAAGATATTCTATCTATGATAGAGTGGTGTACTTGCAACGGTCTTTCTCTGAACTTCTCAAAGTGTAACATTATTTCATTTTCTCGGAAAAAGCTCTGTTTAATGAATAACTACACTTTTAACCACTGCGATTCTTTTAGCCGTAAAACCACCGTCAAGGATTTAGGGGTCTACTAAGACTCGAAACTTAATTTCGACTTTCTTAGAAAATATATATAGTCTGTGCAGCAAACTCTAAACTTGGCTTTCTCAAGCGAAACTCTAAGGACTTTTTAGATCCGCTTACGCTTAAAAGTCTATACACATCTTTGTTGAGATCTATTTTAGAATACGCGTGCATCGTTTGGGACTCGGATTTTGTCACACATTCGGACAGAATAGAAACAGTTCAGAGGAGATTTACCAAATTCGCCCTTCGGCGCATGTTTTCTTCTGAATCTATGCCATCTTATGAACTGAGGTGTAAAATCTTGAACTTACAATTCCTTGCAAATCGGAGAAAAATTTGTGCTATTCTCTTCATCAAAGATATATGTATGTGATAACAAAGTTGATTCGCCAGATCTACTTTCGCTTCTACCTTTTTATGCGCCGGAAAGCATCTTAGAGAGAAATGAGAAACAATGAGCCCATTCACAGGTCCATTTCATTGTGTAATTCTGTCTGCAATTGGGTCGACTTTTATTCATGTAGAGAACGTTTTAAGATTGGTATTTGTAATCACTTTCTTTTTAAATAATTGTGTTATTTCATTACTATTGATTCGACATATGTATACATGTAAGTCCTTTGATAAATTTTTGTATAGTTTGTTATGATTTCTTTTTTTCTCTTATCTGTGAGGGCATTTGTCCGGTAGATAAATAAATAAATAAATTTTGTGAATTTGTGAATTCAATTTATTGATTATATCCCTTAGTTCAACTTGTATTGTTTTGACAAGAATTGTAAAAGGAGGTCATTTTCCGGTCTTTAAAGTATAATACCCCCTTAATAAGGGCTTCCAATGATTCCATAGCTGTATCTGCCTACACCCCATCCTCCATCCTAATGAAGCTTGTATTTGAGTGCTCTTTTGACAGAATTTTACTCAGTCTGGCGGTATCCATACACGTCTAGGGATAAGCCGTATGCTCGCCAGGATTCTGTCTTGACATTTCTTACTGCTTTCTTGTATTGTTTCAATGAGTCTTTGTGTGGCTGGCACACTTTTAATATATAGCAATCGAAAGAATGTTTTCCTGACATCAGTTCCCTAAGTTCTCCAAACCACCAAGGAGGGAATTTAATCTTAAGGACACGGACAGGTGTGGACTTTTTAAAGGCTATATCGAGAGATTTCTCCATCATATCAACTGTTTCGTTTAGCTCTGTTGCCCTAATAATCTTTTAGATTTCACCGTTCCCTAGACTTTTCGAAGTGATTTTATTATTACAGAAGGGGTGTTGGATTTACCTCGCACGCTAAAGAGTATCCAACAGTGGCAAGACATGACCGATACCCTCCAGCCAGCTACAAGTATGCCATCGGTCGATAGCATTATCCAGCACCTCCTCCCTTCCCGAGAACCTTTCCGAACTGGGAAATATGAAAGCAGTTTTACTTCCCTTATTACATGGTATTTAGCACAAAGTTCCGAAGAGACTAACCTTTTTCGTTTGTTGTGGAACTACCATAAATAGGATTCCTCTCTGTCCCTGTCATGTGTCAAGTAGGCAGATACCAGAAATAGGTTCATGTTCCACGGTCTCAAGCTTCAATCTGCTGAACTGTAATTTGAACAGAGAAATGCATTTAAATCTTTTTTGATTAGAATACACGCCCTATGTTTACCTGCGTTACCACTACAGAAGAGGTTATGTGTTCTGCTGGTTAGGTCTAGGTTCTGCAGGTCTTTTACCCACGGCTCCTGGATGAGGCAAACATCGATGCTTTCCTCACCGAGCAAGATCGACTGATTATCTATCGCACATTTAGAGTGCTGCAAATTTATCTGCACGCACTTTATCCTGTTCGGAGTCTTCATCTGTGATTGTGACATTCCGCAGCAACTGGCTCGCGTCGTCGACCTCCTCAGTGTCGTCTTCATCCTGAGCCTTGTCGCCTCGAAAGATCTTCATCTTGGCCATGCGGATCCCAAAACGGATTCTTTTTTCGCTTTGGCGGGGGCCTCCAGCGACTCCTCGCAGATGGCCAAGAGTAGTGGTCGGCTTATTTTACTTGGCTGCTCAACTTTTATACGAAGATACGCGCACGTGGTCGCCTGGGGACCTCTCCGGCCGAAATCTGGAGAGTTTGTTTTTATTAACATTTCGACTACTGTCTCATAAGCCATAATAAATGAGTGTTTAGGCCGCCGGCCTAAATATTTCGCGCCACCCTAGTAGGCGGTTATAGTTTTTTACCACCCTCATGTGCGAACTGTGATGTGTTTTGCTTTGTGTATACGTACACACACACACATGCATAGACATAATTGCCTCAGCCGTTACTGAGCGCAGCCTGCCGTACCGTAACCAAGTTGAGGGGAAACTGGACGAAGGGTTACGGTCCGGCAGGTCAGATGTGTTTGCCGAGTTTTTGGTACCGGCACTTCTTTGAAGACCAAGCAAAAGATCGGAGCATCCAAGCCAGTTCACCGGTAAGACCACTCTTCCAATACCAATTACCTCAAAATAATTAAATATTATAATCACATTTGTACTTGAGTGAAATATTGAATAAAACATAGTACTAATTGTACCTGTCTGCATTTTATTCATTTCATATCTCAAACCCGATAATTTGCGCCGGAGCGTTCACCATTCCGTGGAAACGCGCCCCCGCAAACATTGGTCCTACGAGCCGGATATAAAATTACAGTCCACTCTACAGAAGCACTATAAGCCATCATATACGCCAGCTATAAGCCATCATACACAGCAGCTATAAGCCAGCTATATATCCAAGCTATAAGCCAGCGTGTAAACCAGCTATCCACCAGAGCTTTTTCAACATAACAACAAGTCCGCACAGACGTCCAGTTTACTCTACGACAGAATTTAAAATATTTGAAATAAGGTACGTGGTTGAATTATTCAGTGCACTTCCATTGAAACTGTGTAAAAAATTTTAAAGAAAAAACCAAAAACAAAAATTTTTTAATATTGTTAAACTGCGTGAGTGATTTACGGTGAATTGAAACAAATTAACAAAAAACCACGGTCCTCCGGTTCAGTGACAAACAGTGCAACAGTGCGAAAACCCAGTACACTAAAAGTTTTTTTTTTATTAAATTACTGCACCCGGCATTAAACTTTGGTTAAAACATCACGGTTTATTGTGATTTCAATAAATTCTGCCTTTTTTGTTGTCGATGCAATATATCTTGGTTCACTTTTAAACTCTTTGTTGGTTTTTACATGTGCCGCACTGTCACTGCCCTGTTTGAGGTTATATATTGTTAACACACAAGAAATTTTTCCGCAAACCAATTTCCAGTCAATTTACCGAAAATCAAATATTTTCACAAACCGTCGCGATATTGTAACATTGTATACGCATTTTTATATATATATATAGTTATAGTCTTTACAAAATTGGCAAAACACCTTGTGTGAAAAAGAAAAAGCGCGAAAAGTGGGGTGGCGAGTGCTACACAAATACATATACATACACGTATATACATATATTAAGAAAGTATACACTACAGTAGCGTCTAAAAATACTTAACGACGAAAATAAATAAATAAATTGTTATTCAATCATTTCAAACGAAACATACTGTCTTCTTTTATAAAAAAAAAAAGAGTACGATTTACTGGTGTGGGTTTATCGGGATTTTTTCTCAGTCTTTTATACAAAATATCTGCAATCGCTCTAAGTGCTTGTTTGTTATACCACCTAACCTCTATTTGAAAAGTTCCATCTTTGAACTATGGAGAAATTCATTAGGTTAGCAGATGCGGTAGTAGAATTCGCAGCTGACTACGAAGATATGAATCCAGAGGAACACTCCAAATATACTCTTACCCTTCAGCAAGAGGAGCTTAAAGCCATGTGGAAAAAGGCAAAGTTAGCTAGTGAAGATCTGCTCCAGTCAGATACGTTGGATGCTAAAGGGATTGCCGTTGTAAAACCCAAATGCAAGAGCACATACAAGGTTTATTTAAGATGCATGGCTGACATGGCTGACAAACATGCAAGCCTTGTTAAAATCGACAGAGTGGAAAAGGTTACAGATGATACGTCTGAACCTGGCCACAACATTCGTCTCCCGCCGTGTGACACGGAAATTTTCAAGGGGGAGTACCTCTCCTGGCCCACATTTAGAGATTTGTTCACGGCCTTATATATAAAGAATAAGCGCCTCAGTGAAGTGGAAAAACTTTTCCACCTCAATCAGAAAACACAAGGGGAAGCGAGAGACATCGTGAAGAAGTGCCCCCTAACGAATGAAGGTTTTCGATCAGCGTGGAAGAATTTGACGGACAGATACGAGAATAAACGTATTTTGGTCAACACGCAATTAAAAATTTTATTCAACCTTGCCGCAGTGGAGAGTGAATGTGGTACCTCCATAAAACGACTCCAGCGCGAAATAAATAATTGCATATCTGCCCTTCAATGTCAACAGATTGACATTTTGGGACGCAATTATAACATATCTATGCTCGACAAGATTGCCAGAATGTACACTGGCTCTATGGGAACAGACCATAGAAAATAAAAGCGAAATTTCGCGGTGGGAGGACATGGACAGGTTCCTGTCAAATAGGTTCCAGACCTTGGAAACCGTGTCAGGTCTGAAAGGAAAAAAGACCGATACGAATATTAAGCCGCAAAAAACTTCCATGCCCCCCAAACGACTTGGCGTATTTCAAACTAGTGTCGCTAAGTTCTCCTGCACGTTATGCAAAAGCAAAGAACATAAATTACGTGATTGCCAAAGGTTCCTCAACCTTACCACAAAGGAGAGGATAGAACACGTAAAAAACAACCACGGTTGCCTGAACTGCTTGTGCTGTGGACATACGGTGTCAAGATGTACGAGTTCTTTTAACTGCGGTACATGTCACTCGAGACATCACACCTTGCTCCATATAGAAGCATTCCGACCAAGAGCAAATGCGCCTAGGGGAACTCCGAACCCCTCAAACGACCAAGCATCTACCTCTCGGCAGGCCCAGGAAAGACGAGCAGTTGGACATGTGGGTACAAAAAATATAAATTCTTGCTTTGCAAACACTAATGCAGGTGTGCTGCTAGGCACTGCACGTGTCAGTATACATTACAATGGAACAGACTACTCTGCAAGAGCATTAATTGATTCTGGTTCTGAGTGTTCCTTCATTACGGAGAGGCTCAAACGCAGAATCAACCTGCCTTCGGAACGAATGAGTGCCCAGGTTTCTGGCATCAATAATTCCGCATCCGCGCATGTGACTGAAGCATGCGCGATTCAGTTGGGGTCACCAATTGACCCATTAATAAAATTAGATACAGTGGTACTAGTTTTACCGAAACTAACCGGGAATCTTCCGACTTGCCAGATAAGCGCAATGACGAAGCAATCATTCCCAGATTTAGTATTGGCGGACCAACGTTTCTTTGTAAATGAACCAGTCGACTTGGTTCTCGGCGGAGACCTATATCCCCAGATTATTTTAAGCGGTTTGAGGAAGAATGTTCAAAATACACTTCTAGCTCAAGAAACCGTATTCGGTTGGATACTAACTGGTAGTGCTGATGCTACAAATCCAACCACCAATATCGTGTCGTTTTTCAACGAAGTGAGTCTGGACAGGCAGCTAACTACCTTCTGGGAATTGGAGGATATCCCAAAGAAGAAAAGCCTAAGTGAAGAAGACACATATTGTGAACAACTGTTCAAAACCACAACTAGGCGAAGCACGGAAGGGAAATATGTGGTATCTTTACCTTTTAAGCAAGATTTCCCGAAACTCATCAGCCTAGGACCTTCGCTGAAAAGCTCATGCTCTCAGTTCTTCCGGAATGAGACGCGATTAGCGAAAAATCCGCAGACCCAAGCGGAATATAACCGAGTCGTAACCGAATACGAAACGATGGGACACATGGCAAGGATAAATACCATCGTGTCTGCAGATTCTACGGACTGCTATTTTCTACCTCACCATGCCGTCGTGAAGGAAGAAAGTGTGTCTACCAAACTCCGTGTGGTATTCAACGCTTCATGCCCCACTGGAAATGGCACCAGCTTAAATGATGTCCTCCTACCAGGACCAGTACTTCAAGCTGATTTACCAATCTTGATCCTCCGATGGCGATTGATGAAATACGTCTTCAATAGCGATATTGAGAAGATGTATCGGCAAATCCTGGTGAACGATAATTAAACCAGGTACCAACGAATAGTCTTCCGGACCAGCCCAAAGGAACCGATATGTCTTTTTGAACTAAAGACTGTCACCTTTGGCATAAACTGTGCTCCTTATCTTGCGATAAGAACATTGCATCAACTAGCCGATGACGTGGAGAGCGATTATCCGATCGCATCCAATATTCTGCGCAAATGCATGTACGTTGACGACGTGCTCGCCGGCGGACATAGCATCGATTCGGCGATAAAAGCCCGAGATGAAATATCGCAGGTACTTCAGTCAGCAGGATTTCCATTACGAAAATGGACTTCCAACTGTACAAACATTCTGCAAGGTATCCCAAAAGCTCATCTACTTAGTGATGACTTTTTGGAATTTGAGGATTCCAGTTCCGTAAAGGCATTGGGTATCCGATGGAATGCTCATTCTGACCAGTTTTATTTTCGAGTAAAGCCAATAGAGACAGACAAAGTTTTAACGAAAAGGGCAATACTTTCAGCGATAGCCAAACTATTCGACCCACTCGGTTGGCTCGCTCCTATCATCGTAATAGCCAAAATAATAATGCAAAATATTTGGTTCGAAGCGACAGGTTGGGACGAAACTGTGTCTCCAGCAACATTGGACCGATGGCAAACATTTATGCATGACTATGCGGAAATAGACAACATCCATATACCGAGATGGGTATATTTCTCACCTAGTGAAGAAGTAGAAATACACGGTTTCTGCGACGCGTCAGAAAAAGCATATGCAGCCACCGTGTACCTACGAGTAAAAACTGAAGATGCAATGCACATCAATCTACTTATGGCAAAATCGAAAGTGGCCCCAGTTAAAACAATATCATTACCAAGGTTAGAACTGTGCGGAGCGGTTCTATTGGCAGAAACAATGGAATCGGTGATGGAAAGTCTGAACTTAAGCCATCTAAAAATGAATCTCTGGACGGATTCAACCATAGTTTTAGCATGGATTAGAAAACCGCCGTGCTCTTGGTCAACCTTTGTTGCCCATCGGATAACAAAGATTGTCGAAAAAGTTGGCAACAAAGATTGGCTTCACGTGGATTCAGCATCAAACCCAGCAGATTTGGCCAGCAGAGGGCTTCCGGCCCATGAGCTGGTTAACAATCTGCTGTGGTGGCAGGGACCTTCTTGGCTACAAGAAGACAAGTCCAAATGGCCAGCACAGGATATGGAATTCAACACCGTTGTTGAAGAGAAAAGGGTGCAAATACATGCAACTCAAATAAAGAATAGCGATTTTAAACTTCTCGACCGATTTTCAGATTTCTCAAAAGCTTTGAGAATCATATCTTATATGATACGATTCTACAAAAGTACGCATCCAAAAACAAAAGCTTCCTTCAAAACGAAGTCTTGCTTAATTTCGCCCGACGAAATTAAAGCAACGACCACACGTTTAATAATCTTATGTCAAAAGCAATATTACAAAGAAGAGTACACGCAGCTGAAATCTGGAAAGTCCATCGGTGCGAAGAGTGAAGTGCTGCCCCTCAACCCCTTCATCGACGAAGATGATATCATGAAGACTGGTGGTCGTCTCAGCGCGTCCCTAGATTTGGCCTATAATGAGCGCCATCCGGTCATCCTTCCATATTCTTGCAGGTTGTCCCGTCTCTTGGTGGAGTTTATCCATCGAGTATCCTTACATGGAGGAAATCAACTGATGCTACGCCTCATCCGCACGCAGTACTGGATTCCGAAGGTGAAAAACATAATTAAGGCCGTCATCCACAATTGTAAGATCTGCACGATCTACAAAAAGCGAACCCAAACACAACTTATGGGAATCCTGCCACAGGAACGCACCACCTTCTCCCGTGCGTTTACAAACACAGGAGTTGATTTTGCGGGACCTTTCGACATAAAAAGTTTTAGCGGAAGAGGATGTCGAATGTCCAAAGGCTACGTCTGCCTTTTCATCTGTTTTACGACGAAAGCCATTCATCTGGAAGCTACCAGCGATCTGAGTACTGCTGCATTCCTGGCAGCATTTTCCAGATTCGCTGCAAGACGAGGATGTCCTCAGAACATTTACTCCGACAACGGTACGAACTTTGTCGGAGCATCACGATCTCTCCGATCAGAATTTAAGGCCTTTATTGCTGAAGCCCGCAACAACACCTTATCAAAATTCAGCCATCAACTAATGACATGGCATTTCATTCTCGCCGCGTCTCCGCATATGGGCGGATTGTGGGAGGCAGGGGTTAAAAGCTTCAAAAGCCACTTTAAAAAGATCGCATCGGATCATAAATATACTATAGAAGAGTTCTCGACTCTTTTGTGCCGAATCGAGGCTTGCCTCAACTCGCGACCGATAAGCCCAGCGTCAAATGAGCCATCAGACTTGGAGCCGCTTACTCCAGGACACTTTTTAGTGGGTGGACATTTATTAGCCCCAGCAGAAATAGATGTTAACGAAAATCCTGCCTCCATCGTCAACCGGTGGCAAAAGCTCCAGGCTTTACACCAAACCTTTTGTAGAAGATGGAAGACAGAATACCTAACGGAGATGCAGAAACGCATCAAATGGAAACATCCACAAAAGAATATGCAAGTAGGAGACCTTGTAGTGATCAAGGAAGAAAATCTTCCACCTAACGAATGGAGATTGGGACGTATAACAAATCTACACCCAGGTTCTGACAACCGGGTACGAGTGGTGGACATCCTGACGGAAAAAGGCCAAATTACGAGACCACTCGTCAAGTTGGTTCTTCTTCCGCCCTTCACCGAAGAAAATGAGGAAGCCACCACCAACTAACCTAGGAAAAGACACCTAAAAACAAACATCTAAAAGAAGCTCCTCGTCCCGAGCAGTGGCGGGGGCTTCTAAATCAACATTTTTTAGTAGTATGTAGGTGGCTGACTATACATTTACATACATACATACATGCATGCATACATAAAGATGCATGTATGTATATATGTACATATGCATGTTTGTGGGTACTAGGTTCATGTGTATCGTATTCTAGTAATTAAGATCAACTTAATTTGCCACATCCACATTAGATGTTCTCTCTGTTTTATATGTTGGAATTATTGTTCATTGAAAAGATTCCACGAACTTTCGTACGATTCTAAACTTTGTTTTAAATAAATCGTAGAAACCCACAATCATGCCGCAATTGGCGAAACACCCTAATGCATATACCCACGACATGCATAGCATACAAACATACATACATATGCACATTTTATGTCCCTTATGGGGACCGAACTACCCCCTCCCTCCAACAATTGTAAGGGATACTACAGAATTCTAAAATATCTATTATAAAGGGCTCACCCGCGACGTCATTGCTTTGTCCCGCGTTGTGCCGATGTTGAGTTCCGCTCCTGTAGTATTCAAAAATACCTGAAAAGAGACAATTATTAGGGAGTGTACTACCGTATTAGTGTCGCCGCGTACTTACCATACCCGCTCTTACAAATGTACGTATTCTAAGGGTGCGTTTATTGTATGTCTTTTTATGTGTATGTATAAACTGCCATAGAGACAGCGTTTCTAAAAATTTAATCTAAATAGACATTTTCTCTAAACGATATATCCGTAAGCACATGGCCAATAACATATACAGATAATGTAACTTTTTTAACCCTACACCAGGGCTGAGAAGTGTCTATCAAACTATTGGTATTTCTACAAAAAGACGAAATAGTCGGATTCAACCTCGTCTGTTTTTGAAATGTAAGTAGTGATCTTTCTGAAATAAGAACATATTAAGAAACCAGACTTTTGGTAAATGTTCGTTAGAAGCAGAACAACTGGATAACTACAGAAAATTGCACAAGGGATTAATTTACTCGGGTTTGAACTACAAATATCTCGGTAAATATTATTTATCGTAGTAAAGCATCGCTATCGAAAATGTAGCGCGAACGAACTCTCAATCAACCAAGTTTTTAAACACTCTTAAATTTTTTTTTTTTAAGTATTATGATTTTGCTTGGAGAATGGTCTTTATTTTGAGTACATAATAAAGGAGAAATGCTTTCTGATAGAGAATGGCTTAGTTCTCAAATATATTCGTTTACAATCTCATTTTAAAGACTTTTCGGATGTGTTTTATATACTCGAGTAAGACGCTTTGACGTTAAGCTGGCAATAGCTCTACCCTGTGGTAAGCGACTATTCTCTTACTAAGCAATCAAGGAATTTGGTAAAAAAAAAAAAAAAAAAAAAAAAAAAAAAAAAACTTTGGTTATTTATAAATTAAGAAAATAAATTTGCCAAAATTTAAATAATAAATAACCTCACAAGCACACGCAACATTCACGCTGCTCACTAACAACGTCAGCTTTTCACTCGCACATTAAATTATGAATTTATGTAAGTATACATAGGTATACGATTATATTAAAGTTTTTTGAACATTGCAACAGAGTATTTGATAAACAAAATATCTTAAATTTTTTTTTCGCTTCTAAATTGAATTTTAACTTTTAATAGAAGAATATCCAACAAACAATCTTTCGCGATATTAAATATGGATATGAAAACTGGGAGAAAATATATCAATTCTTTTAATAATGCAACATTGAACAATTTTTAATGCAAAAAACATTTATGTAAGGTTAGATATCCACATTTGCCTAATTTCGTTTAAATTTTTATTTATCTCATTTTAAGGTACTTTAGTACTCAGGACAGGCATTTTTTCTATTCATAAAATTTCAAAGTGGTCCTTTGTACAAGCTTGGAATTGTATTTATACAAGATTTCAATCATTCAAATTTTACCACTTTCCATGCCGTTTTCTAAATAAAAATTATTATATTTAAACAATTAAAACTAATTTAATTTTTTAAATTGTACCATCAAATGAATCTTATTTGCCTCCATTGAAACCAGTCTGTAGAATTTAGAACTTTTTCTAAGCTAAAAGAGATCAAGAGCGAACAAGTAGTGGTTCTAAATACAAGAAGCACTAAGCAGCTTATATTTCTCAACCGAAAAGGTGTTATTACTATCAAAAAATAAAATATTTTTCCTACGTTATCAATAACGAAAACCTTGCTCAGTCTGAAGGCCATAATCTTAAACATTACCTAATATGTTATTCATTTCATACCTTTGAAGAAGACCACGAAGCGAAGCTGTGCTTATACCATGAATCGAGTTGTCAGTTCTTATCAGTTCATCAGATAGTTCGATGTTTCGCTACCAAAGATTCACAGCATAATTAATTGTGTAACGATCAAATGTTGTTGCCTATTGTAATGAAACGCTGGATGCCAAAAGGTTTTATATAGTAACTAATTAGCATGCCTTGTCATATTCATCCTTTGTCTCAACGTAACGGGAAACCGCGATTGATTAAATTGTATTTTCCTCGAAGTAAAACTGCTCACTCATAGAATTTGAAATTATGCAGATTTTATTGGAATAAATTTCTTCATATACTTAGTACTCATTCACCAAGGTCTCTAGCTCAGAGAAACTTATCCCCCTTAGCTGAACAAGTTTGTTTTTTGTGGTTTCCACTTTTGCATTGTTTTAATATCAGTTTCTTCCAATTTTTTTTAACATCACTTTTGTCGGCCTTTACGTTGGTTGATGAATTTTCACAACTATCGGTAAGTTTTTCTTTAACGACTTTTTAAGATCTCAAGTTTGTGTAGCCATTTCTCATTCTTAAACGCGTTTACAGAATTTCGCAAAAAACGAGTAGGTATCAACGAGCCTGATGAACAGCCTTTTTCTTTGCAATCGGGGCATTCATTTCAAGCAGAGCGCTGCGCACGCAGTCATCGCAAAATGAGCTTCCGCAACAGGGTATCATGACGGCTTCAACAGATAGGTCCTTACAAATGTTACATATCAAATCTTCAGGCATTTCCTTCTTGCTTTCAATAGTTGTTGCTGGCTCTGGGAAATCGGCTGGCATTTCGTTATCAACTTTATCAAGAAATGATCGTGGTATGCCAGTATTTCTTTTGATATCACTATGTTCTTTACCTATAGTATAAGGGCAATTTTTTATCCAATGTCCCGTGTTCTTGCATCTGTTACCTTGAAAAGACAATTATTAATGAATATTCAATATAATGAACACAAGCTACATACATTACCGCTTTTTTTGTGTTGCAATTCATCATACTTACCTGCTCCATCTCTGCATTTTGTGCAGAAGCCAGCGCCAGGTCCCGGATCCCATGTGGTGTTTATAAAGTAGAAAAAATTTTCCATCCAGGTTAGGATTTACGCCCCATCCTTTAGTTCCGTCCGTCCTGTGTTTTATGTGTCAATGAATGTCATTTCCATTCAATGAGAGAGCGTTGCTACGTTTTTCTTTGTTCTATTTCACTACTGTGGTGAAATAGAATTTCATTAACAAGCAAGTGGCAGTAGAAAAGTGCGCACCAGCGTCATCTGCACATCATTAGCAAACATTATATACTAAAGTGAGAGAGCGTTGCTACGTTTTTCTTTGTTCTATTTCACTACTGTGGTGAAATAGAATTTCATTAACAAGCAAGTGGCAGTAGAAAAGTGCGCACCAGCGTCATCTGCACATCATTAGCAAACATTATATACTAAAGTGCATTGGCGAGCTACCGGCTCAGCCAAATTCTCATTCTTTTTTTTCGATTGGGTGGCAGGCCATGGTGCGATAATAATAGCACCACATACATAATTACACCTCACCATACCCAACATTCACAATCACAGTCATGAGAAATAAAATTAATTATTTCGCTTCCTGACGTGATTAGGGAATTCTTGCACTTGGGCTTGATTTATCTAAAGACACAAACCCTTGCACATTTTGATCCAAATCTTCTAGGCTGAGGAAACTATTCGGTGGACTTATTTCTTTTGGCGAAGATTGCAAACCATACAGATTTTCAATACCACAGTCATTATCAACCGCTTTAAAACTGGTCTTGGTGAGATCTTTTCGTGAACGAAAACTGTGGTTGTGGTGATTGACAGGTGTCGAGTTTACTATTTTGTTTCCCGCAAAAGTAATAGGTGAACTTTTCTGAGATAAATTAAAGCAATTCTCTGCGTGCAAAAATTCAATTGGCGTATTTCGGTTATCCTCTATGGTAGGGGTTGATGCAATTAAAAGAAGAGGGATCTTCGGTGGGCGTTTACCGTTTATTTGCTGATGCATTGGTGAACCTATTGTTTTACGTTCATTATTTATCGAATCCCGGCGCATGTACACAGTAAAAGTAAAGTTTTCTACGCTCAATCAATCTAACTAGCATTTTGAATCACAAAAAACTAGTGGGGCAGGTCAGATGTGTAAAATGGTGTGACATTTCGAATTGTTTGGACACTTTTGCATAAATAACGGAACTATATATTTGTATATTTAATCTTCGAGTACAGTTAATATAACTAAAAAATAGTATAAAGATATTCTTACTAAGCGTTGCATCTAAAAATGTCTGATTGGGCCCAAAAAGCGTAAGATCAAGAAATATCTAGATTGTGTTTTAACTAGGTTAGCAGTCTGGAAATCGAGAAAGATGATAAGGATAAATGTGCTGAAAGTGCTGACGTTGCCAGCGCTGCTGAAACCAGTTTGTTACTAAAGATTATTCGCAAGGGATTGGTGGAATCGAATTTGGATTTAGAAGTGCAACGCAAAGATCCCAAATCTCCTTTGCATTCCGTTAAAAGATTTGAAGCTCTTCATTTAAAACCAGAATTGCTCAAGGGCATATACGCCATGGGCTTTAACGCTCCTTCCAAGATACAAGAAACTGCGCTCCCAACGCTACTCGCAGACCCGCCGCAGAATATGATAGCTCAAAGCCAATCAGGAACCGGAAAAACAGCAGCATTCGTTTTAGCTATGTTGAGTCGTGTTGATACCAAATTGGACTTTCCACAGGTTCTATGCATTTCGCCCACCTATGAATTAGCTATTCAAACGGGCGAGGTTGCTGCCAAAAGGGCGCAGGTTTGCCCAGATATCAAACTCAAATTTGCGGTTCGTGGTGAAGAAGGTATTCTTAGTTGCAAGCTGAAGGGTCATATAATCATTGGAACGCCGGAAAAAATCTTAGATTGGGGATTAAAATACCGGGTTTTTGATTTGAAGAAAATACGAGTTTTCGTTCTCGATGAAGCGGATGTTATGATTGCAACACAAGGTCATCATGACCAATGCATTCGGATTCATAAACAGCTTTCACCAAAATGTCAAATGCTGTTTTTCTCCGCTACATATGATAAAGAAGTTATGAATTTCGCTCAGCATATTGTGCCGGATCCAACCATCATAAGACTTGTGCGGGAGCAAGAATCTCTTGTAAATATTAAACAATATTATGTAAAATGTTTAAGTGAGGATCCGGTGACATCATTTGTTTTATTAGGGTTTCCAGTTCAGACGATATGGATTTCATAAAATCATGTGGTAAAGCACCGCTGCGAAGTTGTTGCCACAAGGGTCCATTATGTGGTAGTTCAAAATAGCAGGACAACTCAAGTATGGCCACACCTAAACTGAAAATATCCGCAGCCTTCGAAAACTTGCCCTGCAGAATTTCGGGTGCCATGTAGCGAGAATCTCCCTCTGTAGCTTGATGAAGGTTAGCTCCATCCACATCAATGACCAAACCAAAATCAGCCAATTTGCAACTGTCATCATCGCCTATTAAAACATTATCTAATTTTATATCCAGATGTATTAGATTGCGGTCGTGGAGGCTTTTCATTCAAGCACATAGAAAAGATTTTCTCATTCTAAACCAAGTTTTCAATAAAACCTAAGCGTAAAATAAAAGCAAATTTTGTTGTTTTTTTTTGTAATTTATATATCTAATATATTTGAAGTAACTTAATAGAACCTTCAACAAAATGTTGAGATATTCGATTATGCACCGTTAAAAAAAAAAAAAAAAAAAAAAAAAAAAATAACAAAAAGGTAACAAAACCTAACGCAAGAATCAACATTATCTCAGAGATTTCAATGATATAAAATCTTTACGAAAACCTCGTCATCAATTGAATTCTTACTGTTAAATTTTAATTAAACTTTTAATTTACATATCCAACTTCAAAAATTTCTGGATTTTCAACTAAATAAGCGTCTCGTTTGTCTGACTGTTTCACTTTACCAATAATCCACGCGTTCTGTTTGTTGTTGGTTAGGTCATTGAAGTCAACGCAGAACGCTTTTGCACTGTCCGCTGGTAAACATATTAAAAGGCCGCCGGAGGTCTCGACCGCTTTACCACTTTTGAGCTTACGGTCTTGGCCAAGTAGTTCACCGATAGTTAAAACGTTGGCAATTATTGGCAATTTATATATTTCAAAGGCCACTTTGTTTTTCTGAAACTGTGCTAGATTTTTGGCATGTCCAAGCAGGCCAAATCCGGTGACATCGGTTGCTGCATGTGCCTTATATTTGTGCATTAGCTCTGCAGCAATCTTATTTAGGAACCTCATTGATTCAACGGCAATGTTAAAGGTTTTTTTTTGACTTCGTCGTCACTCAAATCCGCTGATATTTTAATGTACTTTTCAATGCAAGCACCAAATCCAATAGAACGTTCCAAATTTTTTCCTCAGGTATATGTCGTTGTCGTACTAGATATCTATCCAAACTTTCTCGACACAGTTCCATTTGCATATACAAACGGTCGTTTTGTTCCCACGCGCGGTAGAATTGCACAAAATTAGTATGACCAGAGAATTGCTCGTACCGTCGCACTTCCTCTAGCCGTTCTTGGCGGTAATATTCGCTGCGATATAATTCTTTAGACATTTTTATCGCATACATACAGCCATCTTCATTGCAACGCACTGTAAAAACTTCACCAAATGAACCTTCACCAATTCTCTCTACTCGTGTAAAACATTGTTCAAAGTAAGTTTCATTTATTGAACGATCATAGGAAACACTCAGTGCATGGACGTCTACTTCAGGAAGCGCATTACCATTCCCGTAGGATTCTCCTCGGAATGAAATTGTATGAGCAGTTGTTGACATCAAGGAAGACGAATGGCTACGATTCGCCAAACGCAATTCTGGTGGACGTTGCCGATATTCTTGGAGCCTTTGGCTCTGCTTCTGTGCACGTTGAAACGCTACTTCGGCTCGAATATCGGGCACAGGCAGAAATGGTAGTGGAAGCGCAGATTCTGTGGTCATATTTGTTCACTTTAATGATTTCAATTCCATCGAGGTGCTTTGTAAAATCAAGTAGGTATTCTTGAGCGGAGAATACTCTCTTAAAAAGTAAACTTATAAAATTTTGGTTGAATAACTTTGTGTACTACTACACTAAAAAGGCGCGTGCTCCCAAAGTTTACTGGCATGTAGCATGAAAGTTGTTTTGACAGCTGTTAGTGTTGCCACATGCTTTTTTAATTAAGTAATTATTAGAAAAAATAGAACCAAAAATTGCAATTTATTATCTAGTTTAATGATTAAATTAAGTTATAGTTAAAAAACACGTTTGTTAACTAAATAAATGTGCTGCAAACCAAAGTCAGATCAAAAAGTTATTTCAGCTGGTAGCACCCGTCACTTAAGTGGGGAAACCCTCTTTGACGAGTGGTGAGAATATCTCTTCATCTTCTTCGGCGTAAAAATACAAAAATGAGATCTTCTTCTTCCAGCGGTAAAAACAATACTAGCAACATATATATTGACATACATATATGGACTATTTATTTTAGTAAACGCGCTCGAGACTTTTAAGGGAACACTGAATTAGAGCTAGTTTTTCAGTGCTTGTTTAAACTTAGTTTAAACAAAGTTAAGTTAAACTAAGTTTTAAATTTAAACTTAGTTTTCTGGCGCTCAACAAAATTTGTTGCAACCAAACCAAAGTAGTCAGCAAACAGCGCCAAACGGTTTTCGAATAAACCAAAAACAACGTGATGAGTATTAGCCCATCCACACCAGGATAAAAAAAAAACAAAAAAAAAAAAAAAAAAAAAAAATAATAATAATTTAAATAGAATGAAATCAAATAATAAAAAAATCACTATTTACACCGGGGCGCTCCACCGTCAAGAGACGCGCCTCGTAGACACATGTGATGATGTATGCCACTCGCCCCCCACCAACCACAGTAATCAATATTTTACGTTTATTTTAAATTGTTCATCAATTTACAGAATGTCGCGCGTAATACAAACCCGGCAAAAGACGGAAAACCGCGACACACCATTCGAGATCCCGTGCCGGCTGTGCGACATGAGCCACGCGGTACGGCTGTGCCCCCGTTATACGGAAAAGAACACAGAAGAAAGGATGAGGGTAGTCCTCATCCATAAGTATTGCAGCAACTGCCTCTCGCCGTTCCATAACTTAAAAGAGTGCACCAGCCAAGCACGGTGCCGAAAGTGCGGGGAGCAGCACCACACGTCGCTTCATCTCGCGGCAGAGCCAAGCCAAGCGGAGGCAGAGTCGGAAGACTATTCTGACGTACTGTCACTGATGATGACGGAGCCGACGATGTCATGGGCCGATGACGAAGTCGAAGTAGCAGCGCCGCCAGTAGAAGGCGCCGAGCCCGAGACGCGCCGGTTCCGACCATCGCTCCAACACGAGCGCCGAACGCCAGCCGACCAAAGACAGGGCGCGTCAAGAACTAGTCCTTTGCGACCGCCCCGTCAGCGTTGGCAGCGTCGTCAAGACCGTCAACAACGCAACGCGGACCGCGCGTTACAACGGGCGCCTACCACCGGGTTCAGGTCAGGTAGATTGCCAAACACCATCGCCGTGACCACAATGCGATCGGTCATCCCTATCGCACCCACGGCAATTGTGCGGATAGAATCCGGCGGGCGACTCCATCTAGTTCGCGCGCTCGTTGACCCGTGCGCACCTACCTCCGCCATTGACGCCGGCCTAGCAGCAGAGTTGCATCTGCAACGCCTCGGAACTGGGCGCAACCCACAGTGCTCCCTCGTGCTACGAGGCAAGTATGGCGGGGCTGAGCGCGTCGTCACCCAGGCCGTGGTAGTAACGCGCCATGCTCGAATGAGCCCCCCTACCTCAGTTGATGCAACGGTCGCCACCGCTTTTGAATTCATGCGGCTGGCCGATCCAAAATTTTACCGAGCGTCGCCGGTTCGAATGACACTGGGCGTGGATGTATATGCACGAATCCTGGTAAGCGGGTCCCCGGCTACAACCGTCAACGGACTGCTCGCCCAAGCCACCATATTCGGCTTGGTGGTATCCGGCGCGCACCAGCAGTAGAAATATATACATATTTTTCACTTTTTTTTTGTTTAGTAGACGGGGCAGTCAAGAACTCGTCCTTTGCGACTGTCCCGTCAAGAACGCTACTATTAGCGCATTGGGTTTGTATAACACCTATATGAATAAGTATACATATTTTCTTATATTTTCTTTTTTTTCATATTATCTTTTTCTTGTTCTAAATAAAGTGCACTGAATTTTTAAAAACCACGTTTGTTTCCATCATAACCGTTTTTTAAATTCGTTTACAGCATAGGTATAAGCACTCCGGATGTAAACCGCTGACCTGGCGTGGTAGTTGCGATCTTTTTTCATTAACGTGGGTTGCTGACCGCAAGGGGGCCGGAATGTTTAGGCCGCCGGCCTAAATATTTCGCGCCACCCTAGTAGGCGGTTATAGTTTTTTACCACCCTCATGTGCGAACTGTGATGTGTTTTGCTTTGTGTATACGTACACACACACACATGCATAGACATAATTGCCTCAGCCGTTACTGAGCGCAGCCTGCCGTACCGTAACCAAGTTGAGGGGAAACTGGACGAAGGGTTACGGTCCGGCAGGTCAGATGTGTTTGCCGAGTTTTTGGTACCGGCACTTCTTTGAAGACCAAGCAAAAGATCGGAGCATCCAAGCCAGTTCACCGGTAAGACCACTCTTCCAATACCAATTACCTCAAAATAATTAAATATTATAATCACATTTGTACTTGAGTGAAATATTGAATAAAACATAGTACTAATTGTACCTGTCTGCATTTTATTCATTTCATATCTCAAACCCGATAATTTGCGCCGGAGCGTTCACCATTCCGTGGAAACGCGCCCCCGCAAACAATGAGTTTACGTCACACCCTATAGCATTGATGTGAGATTTATGAAACTTATTCTTATTCGGAGCGAAATTAATTCTTCTCTTTGTACGAGTATTTTAAATGCTTTTAAATTAAATAAATATAATTCTAGAATATTTAAAACTGAAAATACTTTTTGAATTAACCGCACACAAATATATTTATATAACTTGCTTTCTATTTGCAAGAAATTCAAAATATGGAAAAACAAAACCAATTCTTGTGGTGCTACCATATTTCTGAAATAACTATGTATTTGTGGAACGCAACTGTGTGCAAAACCTTAAACTGGTCTTAGCTAAGATTTGTGTAAATTAGAACTTAAGCTTGACTTAAGACTGGATTTTTAAACCGGCCCTTAGTATACCAATCTTTTTCTCCCGAATTCAGTAAGCTGTCTCAGTCTCTAATAGAGACCAAAGTCACAATTTTAGACCAGGTGGCATTCATTAGTTTCAAAATAAAGTCTCTAAATAGTGACCTGGTGGTGAGAAGGTAAAGCGAGGAAAAGCAATAATCTCTAGCTCATTTTGAGACTTGAGATGAGACTGAATTACTGAATTGTGGCATTAGTCTACAAAGATACACCTTTCAAAGAGGAACAACCTAGCTAGGAAAAAAAAGCAAAATATCATGCGTATTGATTGATATATCAAAATAAAAACTTGTTTTACTTTTTGTTTGGAATATTGTTAATAAATGATACAAATGTAACCTTTCAATTAATACTATGGGGAAACGACTCATTGAGCCACTACGACAACAAACTGTTCTTCGGAGTGAGAACAGCAAAACAGAAGATCTTCCGCTCTAACGAAGTTATCCCGGAGGCAAATGTCGAATACGCCAACCAGCTGTTGGGTGACATGAGCCTGAAGGGGGACGCCACCGAGGACGCTACTCGAAGTGCTGACCAGGTGTTAGCAGGCAACAAAAGTTCAGCAGAAGTCGATGAAGTTTGTACGGGCAAGTGTCGCTCACGACACCACCCACATATTCCGTTGGGTCTCCACAACCACAGCGGGATGCGCAGCCGGGACGGGCCGGCCCTCGGATCCTTAGCCTCACCCCCCTTAACGCGACAACCTTACCGAGACAAACGAGACTCTTACAGTTCAACGGCAACGGACTCTCGAGCAAGATCTCGGAGGTGGTTGCCTTCATGGCTCGGCACGGCTCAACCTTAACGAACTGCGACGGCTACAGTGTGCTTCGCAGAGATCGCGAGCAAGATAATGGTGGAGACCTAGCCTTCATTCTACACAACACCGTGCAGTACCGTCTCATCGATGTAGACATCGACCCAAGGGACAGCACCTTAGAATGTCAAGGGATTGCTGTCCGGTCAGGCGATGTCGAGCTCGAAATATTTAATATCTACATACCCCCTGTCTTCTGCTGCCCCGCTGCATATCACCCTGACATAGGTGCGCTCCTCAGTGGTGAAAACCGTTTGGTAGTTGGAGACTTCAACGCGCATCATGATCTTTGGTTCTCAAGCCTACCAAACGATCGTAGAGAAAATTTTTTAGCAGAGCAGATAGACGATTCGATATTATGCACCATGACCGACGAAGCCCCCACCAGGATTGTGGGTAGTTGCAGCAGCTCGCCAGATCTAACAATAGCTAGCGCGGGTCGGATAAATAGCATAACGTGGCGACCTATGCTATCGTTGCATCAGACAACCTACCCATAGTCATCTCCATTGACAGACCTGCCAACTATGTTGCCTCGGACCGCCACACCTATGTCAACTTCAAAAAAGCTGACTGGGAGCGGTTTGAGGATTTCACTGAAGACGCCTTCAGTGCTCTCTCAACTCCAACCGACGTTCGCGTAGGCGAGCGCTTGTTCCGCAGGGTGGTGAAGTCCGCTGCAGCCCGTTTCATTCCGGCAGGGAGGATCCCTGTGATCCGTCCTGACTTCCCGGGTGAGGCGGTGTCTCTAGCGGATGAACGCGACCACCTCCGGCAGGCGGACCCCGGTAATCCCCGTATTAGGCAACTAAACGGGGAGATCCAACGCCTGGTCAACGTTCACAAGCGGAACAAGTGGAGGGAGCACTTGAAGTCCTGCAACCTCGGTGCCGGAGTGGGCAAATTATGGTCGACCGTGAGGTCCCTGTCCAACCCGACGAGGCGTGATGATCGAACAGAAATCTCCTTTGGAGAACACGCCTCGTCGGACCCGAAGCGATGCGCGAACTATTTTAGTCGACAATTCACATTGCATCCTTCGGCTGACAGAACCAAACGGTCAGTCACCAGAAGGCTGCGCAAGTTAACACCAAGCGCACCAATTGTCCTCTCTAGCACTGAGGTGAAGGAAGCCATCGGGAAGGCGAAAGCCTCCAAATCCATTGGCCCAGACGGGTTAAGCATGTTGATGCTGAAAAAATTGGGCACCGCGGGAGTAGCATATCTCACCAGGGTCCTCAATCTGTCGCTATCCACCACGGTCATTCCGGATATCTGGAAGACCAGTAGGGTGATACCACTGCTGAAACCAGGGAAACCGGCCGGCCAAGGCGAGTCCTATCGGCCGATCTCCCTGCTTTCTCCAGTGGTTAAGACACTTGAGGCCCTGCTGCTCCCGCATTTCAACCACCACCTCAGCCCGGCGAAGCATCAACACGGCTTCCGGAAAGTGCATAGCACCACAACGGCACTTAACGCTATAAACACTCAGGTTAATCGGGGTCTCAACGGCAACCGCCCCTGTGAGAGAACCGTCCTCGTGGCTTTGGACTTGTCGAAGGCCTTCGAAACAGTCAGCCACTCCATCTTGCTGAAGGACGTGGAGGCCTCACCTCTCCCAGCGGCGTTGAAGCGATGGACCGCGAACTACCTGTGTGGTCGTCAAGCGTCGGTGTGCTACCGTGACTCAGTATCAAAAGCGAGAAGAATTAAGCAGGGGGTACCACAGGGTGGCGTCCTATCCCCCCTATTATTCAATTTATACATCTCGCGACTCCCTTCCCCGCCAGAGGGAGTCACACTGGTCTCGTACGCCGATGACTGCACGATAATGGCTACCGGCAATGGAATTGATGGCCTGTGTTCCAAAGTGAACAGCTACCTCCCAGACCTTGCTCATTACTTTACAGGACGGAATCTGACGCTGTCTCCTGCTAAGTCCACGGCGACCCTTTTCACATCCTGGACGAAGGAGGTCGGGCTCACCCTCGACATCCACATCGAGGGGAACCCCATTCCGACGGTTAACCACCCGAAGATCCTGGGAGTCACCCTCGACAGCCTGGTCTCCTTCTCAGCGCATACAACCGCAATCGTCAATAAGGTACAGAGCCGCAACAAAGTCCTCAAGTCGCTCGCCGGCAGCACTTGGGGCAAAGACAAAGAAACGTTGTTGGCAACATACAAGGCGATTGGCCGGCCGGTTCTAAATTATGCCGCGCCAATTTGGTCGCCTGGAACTAGCAGGACTCAGTGGTCAAGACTAGAGACCTGTCAGAACGCCGCACTCAGGACAGTGACGGGATGTCTCCTGATGACGCCTGTGGATCACCTCTACCATGAGGCTAACGTGCTCCCAGTGCAAGAGCACAACATTATGCTCACAAAGCAGTTTCTACTGGGATGCCACCGTCCGGGGCACCCCAATAGAGACCTGCTCGCGCTGGAGCCGGCACCCAGGCACATCAGGGGACATCTCTCACAACTGACGGACGAGGTCCAGACATACATACACCGACCGCTGGACCCAAGGACGTACCGACAGGCTCTGGACAGCATCCACAGGGAGTCGGTGTCCAAACACATCGACACCCGCCCTGTGAGCGCAGTCCTAGGAGTCCAACCACCACCCATTGCAGCTGAGGAGCTCCAGCTGCCTCGTGAGACCCGCGTTACTCTGGCTCAGCTCAGATCTGGATATTGTAGCAGGTTAAACTCCTAACTATCCAGGATCAACCCCGACACCCCCAACACGTGCCCGGCATGTGAAGAATCTCCGCACGACACCAATCACCTATTCACATGCCCGGCCAAACCTACTCAACTAACACCCCTTTCCCTATGGTCCGACCCTGTTGAAACAGCTCGTTTCCTGGACCTTTCAATAGTTGAGCTTGACGATAACGCTTGAGGGAGTCCGCCAGCCCAGTGGGGTGTAGCTAGCCGCTACAACAACAACAACAATCTATGATAGAGTGGTGTACTTGCAACGGTTTTTCTCTGAACTTCTCAAAGTGTAACATTATTTCATTTTCTCGGAAAAAGCTCTGTTTAATGAATAACTACACTTTTAACCACTGCGATTCTTTTAGCCGTAAAACCACCGTCAAGGATTTAGGGGTCTACTAAGACTCGAAACTTAATTTCGACTTTCTTAGAAAATATATATAGTCTGTGCAGCAAACTCTAAACTTGGCTTTCTCAAGCGAAACTCTAAGGACTTTTTAGATCCGCTTACGCTTAAAAGTCTATACACATCTTTGTTGAGATCTATTTTAGAATACGCGTGCATCGTTTGGGACTCGGATTTTGTCACACATTCGGACAGAATTGAAAGAGTTCAGATGAGTTTTACCAAATTCGCCCTTCGGCGCATGTTTTCTTCTGAATCTATGCCATCTTATAAACTGAGGTGTAAAATCGTGAACTTACAATTCCTTGCAAATCGGAGAAAAATGTGTGCTATTCTCTTCATCAAAGATATATGTGATAACAAAGTTGATTCGCCAGATCTACTTTCGCTTCTACCTTTTTATGCGCCGGAAAGCATCTTAGAGAGAAATGAGAAACAATGAGCCCATTCACAGGTCCATTTCATTGTGTAATTCTGTCTGCAATTGTGTCGATTTTTATTCATGTAGAGAACGTTTTAAGATTGGTATTTGTAATCACTTTCTTTTTAAATAATTGTGTTATTTCATTACTATATATTCGACATATGTATAAATGTAAGTCCTTTGATAAATTTTTGTATAGTTTGTTATGATTTCTTTTTTTCTCTTATCTGTGAGGGCATTTGTCCGGTAGATAAATAAAAAAATAAATTTTGTGAATTTGTGATTTCAATTTATTGATTATATCCCTTAGTTTAACTTGCAAAAAGTCGCGCACAAAAATCGTCAATAGTATTGTTTTGACAAGAATTGTAAAAGGAGGTCATTTTCCGGTCTTTAAAGTATAATACCCCCTTAATAAGGGCTTCCAATGATTCCATAGCTGTATCTGCCTACACCCCATCCTCCATCCTAATGAAGCTTGTATTTGAGTGCTCTTTTGACAAAATTTTACTCAGTCTGGCGGTATCCATACACGTCTAGGGATAAGCCGTATGCTCGTCAGGATTCTGTCTTGACATTTCTTACTGCTTTCTTGTATTGTTTCAATGAGTCTTTGTGTGGCTGGCACACTTTTAATATATAGCAATCGAAAGAATGTTTTCCTGACATGAGTTCCCTAAGTTCTCCAAACCACCAAGGAGGGAATTTAATCTTAAGGACACGGACAGGAGTGGACTTTTTAAAGGCTATATCGAGAGATTTCTCCATCATATCAACTGTTTCGTTTAGCTCTGTTGCCCTAATAATCTTTTAGATTTCACCGTTCCCTAGACTTTTCGAAGTGATTTTATTAAATATATTTTAATTTCTTCTTCGAGGGTTCCGAAATACAGAAGGGGTGTTGGATTTACCTCGCACGCTAAAGAGTATCCAACAGTGGCAAGACATGACCGATACCCTCCAGCCAGCAACGAGTATGCCATCGGTCTATAGCATTATCCAGCACCTCCTCCCTTCCTGAGAACCTTTCCGAACTGGGAAATATGAAAGCAGTTTTACTTCCCTTATTACATATACTTAGGTTGGTATTTAGCACAAAGTGCCGAAGAGACTAACCTTTTTCGTTTGTTGTGGAACTACCATAAATAGGATTCCTCGCGTTAGAATCGAATCCTCCGGTTTTGTTCGATGAAGTGCTTAAGTTCGTCTGGTGGAGCATCCCTGTCATGTGTCAAGTAGGCAGATACCAGAAATAGGTTCATGTTCCACGGTCTCAAGCTTCAATCTGCTGAACTGTAATTTGAACAGAGAAATGCATTTAAATCTTTTTTGATTAGAATACACGCCCTATGTTTACCTGCGTTACCACTATAGAAGAGGTTATGTGTTCTGCTGGTTAGGTATAGGTTCTGTAGGTCTTTTACCCACGGCTCCTGGATGAGGCAAACATCGATGCTTTCCTCACCGAGCAAGATCGACTGATTATCTATCGCACATTTAGAGTGCTGCAAATTTACCTGCACGCACTTTATCCTGTTCGGAGTCTTCATCTGTGATTGTGACATTCCGCAGCAACTGGCTCGCGTCGTCGGTTTCCTCAGTGTGGTCTTCATCCTGAGCCTTGTCGCCTCGAAAGATCTTCATCTTGGCCATGCGGATCCCAAAACGGATTCTTTTTTCGCTTTGGCGAGGGCCTCCAGCGACTCCTCGCAGATGGCCAAGAGTAGTGGTCGGCTTATTTTACTTGGCTGCTCAACTTTTATACGAAGATACGCGCACGTGGTCGCCTGGGGACCTCTCCGGCCGAAATTAGCCTTAGCTTAAGTCCAAGGAAGTTTGGTACGCACATCTGATCAACCTGTAACCTCGAAAGGTTTCGGAGGAGTCAAACCCCGGGTGGGGATTTGCAATAATGCTTTAAATGTCTCCTTAAATTGATAATATCAAATTAAAGTATAAGATTATCAGGTATGTGTTATCCTTTATTATTTCTAAAGAAACATAAACAACTTTAATTTGCCTCAAGAACCATGCGTTGTGTCTGGAGAGTTTGTTTTTATTAACATTTCGACTACTGTCTCATAAGCCATAATAAATGAGTTTACGTCACACCCTATAGCATTGATGTGAGATTTATGAAACTTCGACAAAGGGAAAAAATAAGACAGTTTGCCCCTAGATTACCCACCAAGTCAATCTTATTCGGAGCGAAATTACTTCTTCTCTTTGTACGAGTATTTTAAATGCTTTTAAATTAAATAAATATAATTCTGTAATATTTAAAACTGAAAATACTTTTTGAATTAACCGCACACAAATCTATTTATATAACTTGTTTTCTATTTGCAAGAATTTCAAAATATGGAAAAACAAAACCAATTCTTGTGGTGCTACCATATTTCTGAATTAACTATGTATTTGTGGAACGCAACTGTGTGCAAAACCTTAAACTGGTCTTAGCTAAGATTTGTGTAAATTAGAACTTAAGCCTGACGTAAGACTGGATTGTTAAACCGGCCCTTAGTATACCAATCTTTTTCTCCCGAATTCAGTAAGCTGTCTCAGTCTCTAATAGAGACCAAAGTCACAATTTTAGACCAGGTGGCATTCATTAGTTTCAAAATAAAGTCTCTAAATAGTGACCTGGTGGTGAGAAGGGAAAGCGAGGAAAAGCAATAATCTCTAGCTCATTTTGAGACTTGAGATGAGACTGAATTACTGAATTGTGGCATTAGTCTACAAAGATACACCTTTCAAAGAGGAACAACCTAGCTAGGAAAAAAAAGCAAAATATCATGCGTATTGATTGATATATCAAAATAAAAACTTGTTTTACTTTTTGTTTGGAATATTGTTAATAAATGATACAAATGTAACCTTTCAATTAATACTATGGGGAAACGACTCATTGAGCCACTACGACAACAAACTGTTCTTCGGAGTGAGAACAGCAAAACAGAAGATCTTCCGCTCTAACGAAGTTATCCCGGAGGCAAATGTCGAATACGCCAACCAGCTGTTGGGTGACATGAGCCTGAAGGGGGACGCCACCGAGGACGCTACTCGAAGTGCTGACCAGGTGTTAGCAGGCAACAAAAGTTCAGCAGAAGTCGATGAAGTTTGTACGGGCAAGTGTCGCTCACGACACCACCCACATATTCCGTTGGGTCTCCACAACCACAGCGGGATGCGCAGCCGGGACGGGCCGGCCCTCGGATCCTTAGCCTCACCCCCCTTAACGCGACAACCTTACCGAGACAAACGAGACTCTTACAGTTCAACGGCAACGGACTCTCGAGCAAGATCTCGGAGGTGGTTGCCTTCATGGCTCGGCACGGGCTGTTAATAGCTGCGGTCCAAGAAACGAAGCTACGTCGCAGCTCAACCTTAACGAACTGCGACGGCTACAGTGTGCTTCGCAGAGATCGCGAGCAAGATAATGGTGGAGACCTAGCCTTCATTCTACACAACACCGTGCAGTACCGTCTCATCGATGTAGACATCGACCCAAGGGACAGCACCTTAGAATGTCAAGGGATTGCTGTCCGGTCAGGCGATGTCGAGCTCGAAATATTTAATATCTACATACCCCCTGTCTTCTGCTGCCCCGCTGCATATCACCCTGACATAGGTGCGCTCCTCAGTGGTGAAAACCGTTTGGTAGTTGGAGACTTCAACGCGCATCATGATCTTTGGTTCTCAAGCCTACCAAACGATCGTAGAGAAAATTTTTTAGCAGAGCAGATAGACGATTCGATATTATGCACCATGACCGACGAAGCCCCCACCAGGATTGTGGGTAGTTGCAGCAGCTCGCCAGATCTAACAATAGCTAGCGCGGGTCGGATAAATAGCATAACGTGGCGACCTATGCTATCGTTGCATCAGACAACCTACCCATAGTCATCTCCATTGACAGACCTGCCAACTATGTTGCCTCGGACCGCCACACCTATGTCAACTTCAAAAAAGCTGACTGGGAGCGGTTCGAGGATTTCACTGAAGACGCCTTCGGTGCTCTTTCAACGCCTACCGACGTTCGCGTTGGCGAGCGCGAGTTCCGCAGGGTGGTGAAGTCCGCTGCAGCCCGCTTCATTCCGGCAGGCAGGATCCTTGTGATCCGTCCTGACTTCCCGGGTGAGGCGGTGTCTCTGGCGTATGAACGCGACCACCTTCGGCAGGCGGACCCCGGTAATCCCCGTATTAGGCAACAAAACGGGGAGATCCAACGCCTGCTCAACGTACACAAGCGTAACAAGTGGAGGGAGCATCTGAAGTCCTGCAACCTCGGTGCCGGAGTTGGCAAACTAACGAGGCGTGACGATCGAACAGAAATCTCATTTGGAGACCACGTCTCGTCGGACCCGAAGCGATGCGCGAAATATTTTAGTCGACAATTTACACTGCATCCTTCGACCGACAGGACCAAACGGTCAGTCACCAGAAGGCTGCGCGAGCAAACACCGAACGCACCAATTGTGCTCTCTACCACTGAGATGAAGGAAGCCATCGGGAAGGCAAAAGCCTCCAAATACATTGGCCCAGACGGGTTAAGCATGCTGATGCTGAAAAAATTGGGCACCTCGGGAGTAGCATATCTCACCAAGGTCCTCAATCTGTCCTTAACCACCCTGGTCATTCCGGATATCTGGAAGACGAGTAGGGTGATACCACTGCTGAAACCAGGGAAACCTGGCGGCCAAGGCGAGTCCTACCGGCCGATCTCCCTGCTTTCTCCAGTGGTCAAGACACTTGAGCCCTGCTGCTCCCGCATTTCAATCACTACCTCAGCCCGGCGAAGCATCAACACGGCTTCCAGAAAGTGCATGGCACTACAACGGCACTTAACGCCATAAATACACATTATTAACCGCGGTCTCAACGGCAACCGCCCCTGTGAGAGAACCGTCCTCGTGGCTCTGGACTTGTCGAAGGCCTTCGACACAGTCAGCCACTCCATCCTGCTGAAGGACGTGGAGGCCTCACCTCTCCCAGTGGCGTTGAGGCGATGGACTGCGAACTACCTGTGTGGTCGCCAGGCGTCGGTATGCTACCGTGACGCAGTGTCAAAAGCGAGAAGAATTAAACAGGGGGTACCACAGGGTGGCGTCTTATCCCCACTATTGTTCAACTTCTACATCTCGCGACTCCCCTCCCCGCCAGAGGGAGTCACACTGGTCTCGTATGCCGACGACTGCACGATAATGGCTACCGGCAATGGAATTGATGGCCTATGCTCTAAAGTGAACAGCTACCTCCCAGAGCTTGCTCACTACTTTACAGGACGGAATTTGGCGCTGTCTCCTGCAAAGTCCACGGCGACCCTGTTCACATCTTGGACGGAGGAGGTCGGGCTCACCCTCGACATACACATCGAGGGGACCCCCATTCCGACGGTTAACCACCCTAAGATCCTGGGAGTCACCCTCGACAGCCTGGTCTCCTTCTCAGCGCATACAACCGCAATCGTCAACAAGGTACAGAGCCGCAACAAAGTCCTCAAGTCGCTCGCCGGCAGCACTTGGGACAAAGACAAAGAAACGTTGTTGGCAACATACAAGACGATTGGCCGGCCAGTTCTAAATTATGCTGCGCCAATAAGGTCACCTGGAACTAGCAGGACTCAGTGGTCAAGACTGGAGACCTGTAAGAACGCCGCACTCAGGACAGTGACGGGATGTCTCCTGATGACGCCTGTGGATCACCTCTACCATGAGGCTAACGTGCTCCCAGTGCAAGAGCACAACATTATGCTCACAAAGCAGTTTCTACTGGGATGCCACCGTCCGGGGCACCCCAATAGAGACCTGCTCGCGCTGGAGCCGGCACCCAGGCACATCAGGGGACATCTCTCACAACTGACGGACGAGGTCCAGATATACATACACCGACCGCTGGACCCAAGGACGTACCGACAGGCTCTGGACAGCATCCACAGGGAGCCGGTGTCCAAACACATCGACACCCGCCCTGTGAGCGCAGTCCTAGGAGTCCAACCACCACCCATTGCAGCTGAGGAGCTCCAGCTGCCTCGTGAGACCCGCGTTACTCTGGCTCAGCTCAGATCTGGATATTGTAGCAGGTTAAACTCCTACCTATCCAGGATCAACCCCGACACCCCCAACACTTGCCCAGCATGTGGAGAGTCTCCGCACGACACCAATCACCTATTCACATGCCCAGCCAAACCTACTCAACTAACACCCCTCTCCCTATGGTCCGTCCCTGTTGAAACGGCTCGTTTCCTGGACCTTTCGTTAGTTGAGCTTGACGATAATGATTGAGGGAGCCCGCCAGCCCAGTGGGGTGTAGCTAGCCGCTACAACAACAACAACAACAACCTCGGTCGGCTCTCAACTCGTAGATGAATCTAGGAGAGTGAAGGCTTCAATCTCCAACAAATACGAAATTACCCTGATATGGGTCCCGGGGCATAGGGACATTTATGGAAACGAAACTGCGGATGAAATAGCGAGGTATGGTTCTGCACTGGAAAGGTCCAACGCGGTGAATATGGGCGTCTCGCTTAGAGAAATAAAAGGCAGAATCGCTGATATCTACCACCGAAAAGCCAAGCACAGGTGGAGTAATACAGGATCGTACAGGATTACACGGCAGGAAAATATATACAAACTTACAGCTGTTTGCACAGGTCACTGGCCTGTAGGAGTACATGCTGAAAGGATAGGCATAACCTTCAACCGGTTTTGCCGCAGCTGTGAAGACCCAAGCTCAAAGGAGAGAGTTGAGCATTTTATGTGCGAGTGCCCGGGCCTTGCTAGAATAAGGTTAAAGGCCCTCGGCAAACCATTCCTGCAGAGTATTTTAGAGTGCAGCCGCCTCTCTTTATATGATATACTGCAATTTATAAAAACCGCCAAATAGCTGTAGGTTGCACGAGATGTGGAATCATAATGGCATATTTGCTAATTCCTTGCCATCAGGGTGGCAATCCACTTTAACCAACCAACCAAGACAGATTCCAGTACCACTTCAGAGGGTTTCGAAAAATTTGTTTGAGTTCAAGTTTTGACCGCATCCCGGGAAGTGGGTGTTAAAGGGGTATTCAACTTTAGACGGTTCAAAAATTCAAGTTCTTATTTTATTTTCGTCGCACATTATATGTAAAATATGTTTGCAAAATATTATAACTCGATTTTAAATACTTTTCGAGATGCAAAGCCATTAATGTAATTATGCATGATGCACGGTGGTGTTTTCATGAATCTTTCATCGCGTTTTTCTCAGAATCATAATTTTCAAAACGGTCGCCACGATAACTACAAAAAAAATGAAATTTTACAGTTTACTCGCAATCCCATATTTCTAGCCGGAAAACGAATTATGCAAAACGCATTTGTTTAAATATTTTTTTCGTAAACAATATACACTGGAAAACATGGTAAAAATCGTATATCGTCATTTAACGTAGTGAACAATTGTCAATTTTAATTTTATTGACTATATTCTGGTTCCGGATATACCATAATCACAAGTCTACTGAATATAAAGAAGGTTGAATTTTCTATTTCAGATGATTTAAACGAGAAAAATCGTGCGAAGCTACCTATTTCTGCAAGGCTCAACTTTGAAGCGCCACTATTATGATTTGAATAAACTTTTTGGCAAAGTAAAACCGTCAACTTCTCTATATTTGCCTCTTGCAAAAATTTACAACAAATCTCTTGAAAATGGTTGCTTCCTTGAAGAATGGAAGATTTCGTTTATTGCCCCAATTTATAAATCTGGATTACGAAATTTAGTTGAAAACTATCGCCCCATTGTAAAAATGTCTATCATTCCAAAGCTGTTGGATAAAATTGTGAACAACCAGCTATTAAAGGCTTTTAAGAACTATATTGTTACTCAGCAATACGGTTTTTATCCGGGCGGATCCACCAATACAAATCTCGCTATATTCCTAAATTCTGTAATCAAAGTGATTGAAGAGGGCGATCAAGTTGATACTCTTTACACAGATTTTGTTAAAGCTTTTGACAGCCTAAACCATAATTTGCTTATTAAAAAGCTGGAGAAACTTGGGAGTTCATTCCAACGCGCTTAGGTGGCTGAAATCTTAGCTGACAAACAGAGAATTGGTGGTAAAAATTGGCAACAATATCTCTAATTCTATAAAAGTTACTTCAGGGGTTCCACAAGGAAGTCACTTGGGTCCCTTGCTTTTTTCTATATTTATAAATGACATCAGCCAAACATTGAAATTTTGCAACTGTTTGATGTATGCCGACGATTTGAAGTTGTATTACCGAATCCAAAACTTGGGCGATTGTTTTAGACTACAGCAAGATATTCTATCTATGATAGAGTGGTGTACTTGCAACGGTCTTTCTCTGAACTTCTCAAAGTGTAACATTATTTCATTTTCTCGGAAAAAGCTCTGTTAAATGAATAACTACACTTTTAACCACTGCGATTCTTTTAGCCGTAAAACCACCGTCAAGGATTTAGGGGTCTACTAAGACTCGAAACTTAATTTCGACTTTCTTAGAAAATATATATAGTCTGTGCAGCAAACTCTAAACTTGGCTTTCTCAAGCGAAACTCTAAGGACTTTTTAGATCCGCTTACGCTTAAAAGTCTATACACATCTTTGTTGAGATCTATTTTAGAATACGCGTGCATCGTTTTGTCACACATTCGGACAGAATAGAAACAGTTCAGAGGAGGTTTACCAAATTCGCCCTTCGGCGGATGTTTTCTTCTGAATCTATGCCATCTTATGAACTGAGGTGTAAAATCTTGAACTTACAATTCCTTGCAAATCGGAGAAAAATTTGTGCTATTCTCTTCATCAAAGATATATGTGATAACAAAGTTGATTCGCCAGATCTACTTTCGCTTCTACCTTTTTATGCGCCGGAAAGCATATTAGAGAGAAATGAGAAACAATGAGCCCATTCACAGGTCCATTTCATTGTGTAATTCTGTCTGCAATTGTGTCGATTTTTATTCATGTAGAGAACGTTTTAAGATTTGTATTTGTAATCACTTTCTTTTTAAATAATTGTGTTATTGCATTACTATTGATTCGACATATGTATACATGTAAGTCCTTTGATAAATTTTTGTATAGTTTGTTATGATTTCTTTTTTTCTCTTATCTGTGAGGGCATTTGTCCGGTAGATAAATAAATAAATAAATTTTGTGAATTTGTGAATTCAATTTATTGATTATATCCCTTAGTTCAACTTGCAAAAAGTCCCGCACAAAAATATTCAATAGTATTGTTTTGACAAGAATTGTAAAAGGAGGTCATTTTCCGGTCTTTAAAGTATAATACCCCCTTAATAAGGGCTTCCAATGATTCCATAGCTGTATCTGCCTACACCCCATCCTCCATCCTAATGAAGCTTGTATTTGAGTGCTCTTTTGACAGAATTTTACTCAGTCTGGCGGTATCCATACACGTCTAGGGATAAGCCGTATGCTCGCCAGGATTCTGTCTTGACATTTCTTACTGCTTTCTTGTATTGTTTCAATGAGTCTTTGTGTGGCTGGCACACTTTTAATATATAGCAATCGAAAGAATGTTTTCCTGACATGAGTTCCTTAAGTTCTCCAAACCACCAAGGAGGGAATTTAATCTTAAGGACACGGACAGGTGTGGACTTTTTAAAGGCTATATCGAGAGATTTCTCCATCATATCAACTGTTTCGTTTAGCTCTGTTGCCCTAATAATCTTTTAGATTTCACCGTTCCCTAGACTTTTCGAAGTGATTTTATTAAATATATTTTAATTTCTTCTTCGAGGGTTCCGAAATACAGAAGGGGTGTTGGATTTACCTCGCACGCTAAAGAGTATCCAACAGTGGCAAGACATGACCGATACCCTCCAGCCAGCTACGAGTATGCCATCGGTCGATAGCATTATCCAGCACCTCCTCCCTTCCCGAGAACCTTTCCGAACTGGGAAATATGAAAGCAGTTTTACTTCCCTTATTACATATACTTAGGTTGGTATTTAGCACAAAGTTCCGAAGAGACTAACCTTTTTCGTTTGTTGTGGAACTACCATAAATAGGATTCCTCTCTGTCCCTGTCATGTGTCAAGTAGGCAGATACCAGAAATAGGTTCATGTTCCACGGTCTCAAGCTTCAATCTGCTGAACTGTAATTTGAACAGAGAAATGCATTTAAATCTTTTTTGATTAGAATACACGCCCTATGTTTACCTGCGTTACCACTATAGAAGAGGTTATGTGTTCTGCTGGTTAGGTCTAGGTTCTGCAGGTCTTTTACCCACGGCTCCTGGATGAGGCAAACATCGATGCTTTCCTCACCGAGCAAGATCGACTGATTATCTATCGCACATTTAGAGTGCTGCAAATTTATCTGCACGCACTTTATCCTGTTCGGAGTCTTCATCTGTGATTGTGACATTCCGCAGCAACTGGCTCGCGTCGTCGACCTCCTCAGTGTCGTCTTCATCCTGAGCCTTGTCGCCTCGAAAGATCTTCATCTTGGCCATGCGGATCCCAAAACGGATTCTTTTTTCGCTTTGGCGAGGGCCTCCAGCGACTCCTCGCAGATGGCCAAGAGTAGTGGTCGGCTTATTTTACTTGGCTGCTCAACTTTTATACGAAGATACGCGCACGTGGTCGCCTGGGGACCTCTCCGGCCGAAATCGGGAGAGTTTGTTTTTACTAACATTTCGACTAATGTCTCATAAGCCATAATAAATGAGTTTACGTCACACCCTATAGCATTGATGTGAGATTTATGAACTTCGACAAAGGGAAAAAATAAGACAGTTTGCCCCTAGATTACCCACCAAGTCAATCTTATTCGGAGCGAAATTAATTCTTCTCTTTGTACGAGTATTTTAAATGCTTTTAAATTAAATAAATATAATTCTGTAATATTTAAAACTGAAAATACTTTTTGAATTAACCGCACACAAATCTATTTATATAACTTGCTTTCTATTTGCAAGAAATTCAAAATATGGAAAAACAAAACCAATTCTTGTGGTGCTACCATATTTCTGAATTAACTATGTATTTGTGGAACGCAACTGTGTGCAAAACCTTAAACTGGTCTTAGCTAAGATTTGTGTAAATTAGAACTTAAGCTTGACTTAAGACTGGATTGTTAAACCGGCCCTTAGTATACCAATCTTTTTCTCCCGAATTCAGTAAGCTGTCTCAGTCTCTAATAGAGACCAAAGTCACAATTTTAGACCAGGTGGCATTCATTAGTTTCAAAATAAAGTCTCTAAATAGTGACCTGGTGGTGAGAAGGGAAAGCTAGGAAAAGCAATAATCTCTAGCTCATTTTGAGACTTGAGATGAGACTGAATTGGGGCATTAGTCTACAAGAATACAACTTTCAAAGAGGAACTACCTAGCTAGGAAAAAAAAGCAAAATATCATGCGTATTGGTCTGGTGACGTCCGCAACCACAAAGTTCCAGTCCATTGCTCTTCATAACCCGAAGTCGACTTGTAGAATCTTTGCTCCGTATGTTTTGATCGGAGTTCCATTAGCTGCGTATAGAGTGTGAATTAAGTCTGGCTTGTCGGAATGTTGCGGTGGAACTACAGAGAAATCTGCGCCAGTATCGATGAGAAATCGACGATTGGTTTTGCGATCATTTAGAAAAAGACGACGACTTTCAGTCAAACCAGCTCTGTGCGTCGTCTCTGCTAACAGAGCTTCTTCTAGTTTTCCGTCATGTTGAGCTTCTTGAACTGACATGGTTCGACGCACTTTTTTGCTTTTACACCAAACCGCCAGTGATATTTACAGAAAGGAAAACGTGGACGCGATCGGCTTCTGTCACGAGATTATGATCTTTTATTATTACTACGGGATGCTCTAGATACACTGAGTTCGTCTATTTGAGCCTGCAGCCGTTGTATTTGCTTCTCCAATGAGGACTCACCACGAATAGCTGCTACATTTGAAAAGTTAAGCATTTCCATCATCTGATCGGCTTGCTTTGCCATGTCGGTTGAATCACCAGTGCCGATTGATATAACCGCACGTACATTGTCAGGCAATCGCTCAAGCCATAGCGATTTAAGTACATCATCGCTAAGCTTATCCCTGGCCAATTCCTTCATGCGTTTCAGTAGCTGCGTAGGCTTTAGGTCGCCGAGCTCACTTTCTTTAATCAGCTTGCGTATTTTACGTTGATCAGAGTCCGCATATTCAGCAATGAGTGCTTTTTTTACGGCCTCGTATTTGTTTGTAGCTGGGGGGTTGCTTACAATGTCGGCAATTTGCATTATTGCTTCCGAATCTAATGAACTTATTACATAATGATATTTCGTATCGTCGCTTCTTACATGCGAAATTGCAAAATTCGATTCCATTTGAATGAAATATAATTCGGGTCGCTGCTTGCAGAATGCTGGTGGTCTGATGCTAATGTGCTGTAATTCACCTGTAATGCGATTTTGTTGAGGAGGGCTGATTTGGCCTACGCCGCTATCCTGTTGATTTTCTTCATCAGCCATCTTTGTACAAAAACGCCACGCGCTTTAAGATTCTCGCAAAATCACGTCGGGGTCACCAATGTGGAAATCCTTCCATTGGAAATGTTTCTGCGGATTTCTCAGCTAAAATTCTTACCTCACACCGTATGTAAATAATTGTATACAGCGGTTTTGGTTACAATAAATTTATTCAGAAAATATATTAAAGTTTTTAATTATTGCAGTTTGCGTGAAGTTGCAATCAGTAGCACGCGTGTTCATTCTACGAATATCCAAAAAAAGTGAAAGAAAAAGATAGTCATGTATTATACATTCAAATTGACTTTCTAGAATGTTACAAGAATGACAATGTAAACAAAATATGGTGAACCGGTGCTACCAGATTCTATATAGAGAATACATATTAAATTAAATCGTAAAAACTAAGAAAACAAGGTGATTGCTTTATTTGACGCCACAAACTGAGGTGTAAAATCGTGAACTTACAATTCCTTGCAAATCGGAGAAAAATTTGTGCTATTCTCTTCATCAAAGATATATGTGATAACAAAGTTGATTCGCCAGATCTACTTTCGCTTCTACCTTTTTATGCGCCGGAAAGCATATTAGAGAGAAATGAGAAACAATGAGCCCATTCACAGGTCCATTTCATTGTGTAATTCTGTCTGCAATTGTGTCGATTTTTATTCATGTAGAGAACGTTTTAAGATTTGTATTTGTAATCACTTTCTTTTTAAATAATTGTGTTATTGCATTACTATTGATTCGACATATGTATACATGTAAGTCCTTTGATAAATTTTTGTATAGTTTGTTATGATTTCTTTTTTTCTCTTATCTGTGAGGGCATTTGTCCGGTAGATAAATAAATAAATAAATTTTGTGAATTTGTGAATTCAATTTATTGATTATATCCCTTAGTTCAACTTGCAAAAAGTCGCGCACAAAAATATTCAATAGTATTGTTTTGACAAGAATTGTAAAAGGAGGTCATTTTCCGGTCTTTAAAGTATAATACCCCCTTAATAAGGGCTTCCAATGATTCCATAGCTGTATCTGCCTACACCCCATCCTCCATCCTAATGAAGCTTGTATTTGAGTGCTCTTTTGACAAAATTTTACTCAGTCTGGCGGTATCCATACACGTCTAGGGATAAGCCGTATGCTCGTCAGGATTCTGTCTTGACATTTCTTACTGCTTTCTTGTATTGTTTCAATGAGTCTTTGTGTGGCTGGCACACTTTTAATATATAGCAATCGAAAGAATGTTTTCCTGACATGAGTTCCCTAAGTTCTCCAAACCACCAAGGAGGGAATTTAATCTTAAGGACACGGACAGGAGTGGACTTTTTAAAGGCTATATCGAGAGATTTCTCCATCATATCAACTGTTGCGTTTAGCTCTGTTGCCCTAATAATCTTTTAGATTTCACCGTTCCCTAGACTTTTCGAAGTGATTTTATTAAATATATTTTAATTTCTTCTTCGAGGGTTCCGAAATACAGAAGGGGTGTTGGATTTACCTCGCACGCTAAAGAGTATCCAACAGTGGCAAGACATGACCGATACCCTCCAGCCAGCTACGAGTATGCCATGGGTCTATAGCATTATCCAGCACCTCCTCCCTTCCCGAGAACCTTTCCGAACTGGGAAATATGAAAGCAGTTTTACTTCCCTTATTACATATACTTAGGTTGGTATTTAGCACAAAGTGTCGAAGAGACTAACCTTTTTCGTTTGTTGTGGAACTACCATAAATAGGATTCCTCGCGTTAGAATCGAATCCTCCGGTTTTGTTCGATGAAGTGCTTAAGTTCGTCTGGTGGAGCATCCCTGTCATGTGCCAAGTAGGCAGATACCAGAAATAGGTTCATGTTCCACGGTCTCAAGCTTCAATCTGCTGAACTGTAATTTGAACAGAGAAATGCATTTAAATCTTTTTTGATTAGAATACATGCCCTATGTTTACCTGCGTTACCACTATAGAAGAGGTTATGTGTTCTGCTGGTTAGGTCTAGGTTCTGCAGGTCTTTTACCCACGGCTCCTGGATGAGGCAAACATCGATGCTTTCCTCACCGAGCAAGATCGGCTGATTATCTATCGCACATTTAGAGTGCTGCAAATTTACCTGCACGCACTTTATCCTGTTCGGAGTCTTCATCTGTGATTGTGACATTCCGCAGCAACTGGCTCGCGTCGTCGGTTTCCTCAGTGTCGTCTTCATCCTGAGCCTTGTCGCCTCGAAAGATCTTCATCTTGGCCATGCGGATCCCAAAACGGATTCTTTTTTCGCTTTGGCGAGGGCCTCCAGCGACTCCTCGCAGATAGCCAAGAGCAGTGGTCGGCTTATTTTACTTGGCTTTACTTTTATACGAAGATACGCACACGTGGTCGCCTGGGGACCTCTCCGGCCGAAATTAGCCTTAGCTTAAGTCCAAGGAAGTTTGGTACGCACATCTGATCAACCGGTAACCTCGAAAGGTTTCGGAGGAGTCAAACCCCGGGTGGGGATTTGCAATAATGCTTTAAATGTCTCCTTAAATTGATAATATCAAATTAAAGTATAAGATTATCAGGTATGTGTTATCCTTTATTATTTCTAAAGAAACATAAACAACTTTAATTTGCCTCAAGAACCATGCGTTGTGTCTGGAGAGTTTGTTTTTATTAACATTTCGACTACGGTCTCATAAGCCATAATAAATGAGTTTACGTCACACCCTATAGCATTGATGTGAGATTTATGAAACTTCGACAAAGGGAAAAAATAAGACAGTTTGCCCCTAGATTACCCACCAAGTCAATCTTATTCGGAGCGAAATTACTTCTTCTCTTTGTACGAGTATTTTAAATGCTTTTAAATTAAATAAATATCATTCTGTAATATTTAAAACTGAAAATACTTTTTGAATTAACCGCACACAAATCTATTTATATAACTTGTTTTCTATTTGCAAGAATTTCAAAATATGGAAAAACAAAACCAATTCTTGTGGTGCTACCATATTTCTGAATTAACTATGTATTTGTGGAACGCAACTGTGTGCAAAACCTTAAACTGGTCTTAGCTAAGATTTGTGTAAATTAGAACTTAAGCCTGACGTAAGACTGGATTGTTAAACCGGCCCTTAGTATACCAATCTTTTTCTCCCGAATTCAGTAAGCTGTCTCAGTCACTAATAGAGACCAAAGTCACAATTTTAGACCAGGTGGCATTCATTAGTTTCAAAATAAAGTCTCTAAATAGTGACCTGGGGCAATAATCTCTAGCTCATTTTGAGACTTGAGATGAGACTGAATTGGGGCATTAGTCTATAAGAATACACCTTTCAAAGAGGAACTACCTAGCTAGGAAAAAAAAGCTAAATATCATGCGTATTGATTGATATATCAAAATAAAAACTTGTTTTACTTTTTGTTTGGAATATTGTTAATAAATGATACAAATGTAACCTTTCAATTAATACTATGGGGAAACGACTCATTGAGCCACTACGACAACAAGCTGTTCTTCGGAGTGAGAACAGCAAAACAGAAGATCTTCCGCTCTAACGAAGTTATCCCGGAGGCAAATGTCGAATACGCCAACCAGCTGTTGGGTGACATGAGCCTGAAGGGGGACGCCACCGAGGACGCTACTCGAAGTGCTGACCAGGTGTTAGCAGGCAACAAAAAATCAGCAGAAGTCGATGAAGTTTGTACGGGCAAGTGTCGCTCACGACACCACCCACATATTCCGTTGGGTCTCCACAACCACAGCGGGATGCGCAGCCAGGACGGGCCGGCCCTCGGATCCTGTGCCTCACCCCCCTTAACGCGACAACCTTACCGAGACAGACGAGACTCTTACAGTTCAACCGCAACGGACTCTCGAGCAAGATCTCGGAGGTGGTTGCCTTCATGGCTCGGCACGGGCTGTTAATAGCTGCGGTCCAAGAAACGAAGCTACGTCGCAGCTCAACCTTAACGAACTGCGACGGCTACAATGTGCTTCGCAGAGATCGCGAGCAAGATAATGGTGGAGGCCTAGCCTTCATTCTACACAACACCGTGCAGTATCGTCTCATCGATGTAGACATCGACCCAAGGGACAGCACCTTAGAATGTCAAGGGATTGCTGTCCGGTCAGGCGATGTCGAGCTCGAAATATTTAATATCTACATACCCCCTGTCTTCTGCTGCCCCGCTGCATATCACCCTGACATAGGTGCGCTCCTCAGATTTTTAAAACCGTTTGGTAGTTGGAGACTTCAACGCGCATCATGATCTTTGGTTCTCAAGCCTACCAAACGATCGTAGGGAAAATATTTTGGCAGGGCAGATAGACGATTCGACATTCTGCACCATGACCGACGAAGCCCCCACCAGGATTGTGGGTAGTTGCAGCAGCTCGCCAGATCTAACAATAGCTAGCGCGGGTCGGATAAATAGCATAACGTGGCGACCTATGCTATCGTTGCATCAGACAACCTACCCATAGTCATCTCGATTGACAGACCTGCCTACTATGTTGCCTCGGACCGCCACACCTATGTCAACTTCAAAAAAGCTGACTGGGAGCGGTTCGAGGATTTCACTGAAGACGCCTTCGGTGCTCTTTCAACGCCTACCGACGTTCGCGTTGGCGAGCGCGAGTTCCGCAGGGTGGTGAAGTCCGCTGCAGCCCGCTTCATTCCGGCAGGCAGGATCCTTGGCAATCGGGAAGGCAAAAGCCTCCAAATACATTGGCCCAGACGGGTTAAGCATGTTGATGCTGAAAAAATTGGGCACCTCGGGAGTAGCATATCTCACCAAGGTCCTCAATCTGTCCTTAACCACCCTGGTCATTCCGGATATCTGGAAGACGAGTAGGGTGATACCACTGCTGAAACCAGGGAAACCTGGCGGCCAAGGCGAGTCCTACCGGCCGATCTCCCTGCTTTCTCCAGTGGTCAAGACACTTGAGCCCTGCTGCTCCCGCATTTCAATCACTACCTCAGCTCGGCGAAGCATCAACACGGCTTCCAGAAAGTGCATGGCACTACAACGGCACTTAACGCCATAAATACACATTATTAACCGCGGTCTCAACGGCAACCGCCCCTGTGAGAGAACCGTCCTCGTGGCTCTGGACTTGTCGAAGGCCTTCGACACAGTCAGCCACTCCATCCTGCTGAAGGACGTGGAGGCCTCACCTCTCCCAGTGGCGTTGAGGCGATGGACTGCGAACTACCTGTGTGGTCGCCAGGCGTCGGTATGCTACCGTGACGCAGTGTCAAAAGCGAGAAGAATTAAACAGGGGGTACCACAGGGTGGCGTCTTATCCCCACTATTGTTCAACTTCTACATCTCGCGACTCCCCTCCCCGCCAGAGGGAGTCACACTGGTCTCGTATGCCGACGACTGCACGATAATGGCTACCGGCAATGGAATTGATGGCCTATGCTCTAAAGTGAACAGCTACCTCCCAGAGCTTGCTCACTACTTTACAGGACGGAATTTGGCGCTGTCTCCTGCAAAGTCCACGGCGACCCTGTTCACATCCTGGACGAAGGAGGTCGGGCTCACCCTCGACATACACATCGAGGGGACCCCCATTCCGACGGTTAACCACCCTAAGATCCTGGGAGTCACCCTCGACAGCCTGGTCTCCTTCTCAGCGCATACAACCGCAATCGTCAACAAGGTACAGAGCCGCAACAAAGTCCTCAAGTCGCTCGCCGGCAGCACTTGGGACAAAGACAAAGAAACGTTGTTGGCAACATACAAGACGATTGGCCGGCCAGTTCTAAATTATGCTGCGCCAATATGGTCACCTGGAACTAGCAGGACTCAGTGGTCAAGACTGGAGACCTGTCAGAACGCCGCACTTAGGACAGTGACGGGATGTCTCCTGATGACGCCTGTGGATCACCTCTACCATGAGGCTAACGCGCTTCCAGTGCAGGAGCACAATCTGATGCTCACAAAGCATCAGCCCCGGACGGTGGCACCCCAATAGAGACCTGCTCGCGCTGGAGCCGGCACCCAGGCACATCAGGGGACATCTCTCACAACTGACGGACGAGGTTCAGACTTACGTACGCTTACTTCTGGACCCAAGGACGTACCGACAGGCTCTGGACGACATTCACAGGGAGCCGGTATCTAAATATATCGACACCCGCCCTGTGAATGCAGTCCTGGGAGTCCAACCACCACCCATAGCAGCTGAGGAGCTCCAGCTGCCTCGTGAGACGCGCGTCACTCTGGCTCAACTCCGATCTGGATATTGTAGCAGGTTAAACTCCTACCTATCCAGAATCAACCCCGACACCCCCAACACTTGCCCAGCATGTGGAGAGTCTCCGCACGACACCAATCACCTATTCACATGCCCAGCCAAACCTACTCAACTAACACCCCTCTCCCTATGGTCCGACCCTGTTGAAACGGCTCGTTTCCTGGACCTTTCGTTAGTTGAGCTTGACGATAATGATTGAGGGAGCCCGCCAGCCCAGTGGGGTGTAGCTAGCCGCTACAACAACAACAACAACAACCTCGGTCGGCTCTCAACTCGTAGATGAATCTAGGAGAGTGAAGGCTTCAATCCCCAACAAATACGAAATTACCCTGATATGGGTCCCGGGGCATAGGGACATTTATGGAAACGAAACTGCGGATGAAATAGCGAGGTGTGGTTCTGCACTGGAAAGGTCCAACGCGGTGAATATGGGCGTCTCGCTTAGAGAAATAAAAGGCAGAATCGCTGATATCTACCACCGAAAAGCCAAGCACAGGTGGAGTAATACAGGATCGTACAGGATTACACGGCAGGAAAATATATACAAACTTACAGCTGTTTGCACAGGTCACTGGCCTGTAGGAGTACATGCTGAAAGGATAGGCATACCCTTCAACCGGTTTTGCCGCAGCTGTGAAGACCCAAACTCAAAGGAGAGAGTTGAGCATTTTATGTGCGAGTGCCCGGGCCTTGCTAGAATAAGGTTAAAGGCCCTCGGCAAACCATTCCTGCAGAGTATTTTAGAGTGCAGCCGCCTCTCTTTATATGATATACTGCAATTTATAAAAACCGCCAAATAGCTGTAGGTTGCACGAGATGTGGAATCATAATGGCATATTTGCTAATTCCTTGCCATCAGGGTGGCAATCCACTTTAACCAACCAACCAAGACAGATTCCAGTACCACTTCAGAGGGTTTCGAAAAATTTGTTTGAGTTCACGTTTTGACCGCATCCCGGGAAGTGGGTGTTAAAGGGGTATTCAACTTTAGACGGTTCAAAAATTCAATTTCTTATTTTACTTTCGTCGCACATTATATGTAAAATATGTTTGCAAAATATTATAACTCGATTTTAAATACTTTTCGAGATACAAAGCCATTAATGTAATTATGCATGATGCACGGTGGTGTTTTCATGAATCTTTCAACGCGTTTTTCTCAGAATCATAATATTAAAAACGGTCGCCACGATAACTACAAAAATACTGAAATTTTACAGTTTACTCGCAATCCCATATTTCTAGCCGGAACCAGAATTATGCAAAACGCATTTGTTTAAATATTTTTTTCGTAAACAATATACACTGGAAAACATGGTAAAAATCGTATATCGTCATTTAACGTAGTGAACAATTGTCAATTTTAATTTTATTGACTATATTTTGGTTCCGGATATACCATAATCACAAGTCTACTGAATATAAAGAAGGTTTAATTTTCTATTTCAGATGATTTAAACGAGAAAAATCGTGCGAAGCTACCTATTTCTGCAAGGCTCAACTTTGAAGCGCCACTATTATGATTTGAATAAACTTTTTGGCAAAGTAAAACCGTCAACTTCTCTATATTTGCCTTGTGCAAAAATTTACAACAAATCTCTTGAAAATGGTTGCTTCCTTGAAGAATGAAAGATTTCGTTCATTGCCCCAATTTATAAATGTAGATTTCGAAATTTAGTTGAAAACTATCGCCCCATTGTAAAAATGTCTATCATTCCAAAGCTGTTGGATAAAATTGTGAACAACCAGCTATTAAAGGCTTTTAAGAACTATATTGTTACTCAGCAATACGGGTTTTATCCGGGCAGATCCACCAATACAAATCTCGCTATATTCCTAAATTCTGTAATGAAAGTGATTGAAGAGGGCGATCAAGTGGATACTCTTTACACAGATTTTGTTAAAGCTTTTGACAGCCTAAACCATACTTTGCTTATTAAAAAGCTTTAGAAACTTGGGAGTTCATTCCAACGCGCTTAGGTGGCTGAAATCTTATCTGACAAACAGAAAATTGGTGGTAAAAATTGGCAACAATATCTCTAATTCTATAAAAGTTACTTCAGGGGTTCCACTAGGAAGTCACTTGGGTCCCTTGCTTTTTTCTATATTTATAAATGACATCAGCCAAACATTGAAATTTTGCAACTGTTTGATGTATGCCGACGATTTGAAGTTGTATTACCGAATCCAAAACTTGGGCGATTGTTTTAGACTACAGCAAGATATTCTATCTATGATAGAGTGGTGTACTTGCAACGGTCTTTCTCTGAACTTCTCAAAGTGTAACATTATTTCATTTTCTCGGAAAAAGCTCTGTTAAATGAATAACTACACTTTTAACCACTGCGATTCTTTTAGCCGTAAAACCACCGTCAAGGATTTAGGGGTCTACTAAGACTCGAAACTTAAGTTCGACTTTCTTAGAAAATATATATAGTCTGTGCAGCAAACTCTAAACTTGGCTTTCTCAAGCGAAACTCTAAGGACTTTTTAGATCCGCTTACGCTTAAAAGTCTATACACATCTTTGTTGAGATCTATTTTAGAATACGCGTGCATCGTTTGGGACTCGGATTTTGTCACACATTCGGACAGAATAGAAACAGTTCAGAGGAGGTTTACCAAATTCGCCCTTCGGCGCATGTTTTCTTCTGAATCTATGCCATCTTATGAACTGAGGTGTAAAATCTTGAACTTACAATTCCTTGCAAATCGGAGAAAAATTTGTGCTATTCTCTTCATCAAAGATATATGTGATAACAAAGTTGATTCGCCAGATCTACTTTCGCTTCTACCTTTTTATGCGCCGGAAAGCATCTTAGAGAGAAATGAGAAACAATGAGCCCATTCACAGGTCCATTTCATTGTGTAATTCTGTCTGCAATTGTGTCGATTTTTATTCATGTAGAGAACGTTTTAAGATTGGTATTTGTAATCACTTTCTTTTTAAATAATTGTGTTATTTCATTACTATTGATTCGACATATGTATACATGTAAGTCCTTTGATAAATTTTTGTATAGTTTGTTATGATTTCTTTTTTTCTCTTATCTGTGAGGGCATTTGTCCGGTAGATAAATAAATAAATAAATTTTGTGAATTTGTGAATTCAATTTATTGATTATATCCCTTAGTTCAACTTGTATTGTTTTCACAAGAATTGTAAAAGGAGGTCATTTTCCGGTCTTTAAAGTATAATACCCCCTTAATAAGGGCTTCCAATGATTCCATAGCTGTATCTGCCTACACCCCATCCTCCATCCTAATGAAGCTTGTATTTGAGTGCTCTTTTGACAGAATTTTACTCAGTCTGGCGGTATCCATACACGTCTAGGGATAAGCCGTATGCTCGTCAGGATTCTGTCTTGACATTTCTTACTGCTTTCTTGTATTGTTTCAATGAGTCTTTGTGTGGCTGGCACACTTTTAATATATAGCAATCGAAAGAATGTTTTCCTGACATGAGTTCCCTAAGTTCTCCAAACCACCAAGGAGGGAATTTAATCTTAAGGACACGGACAGGAGTGGACTTTTTAAAGGCTATATCGAGAGATTTCTCCATCATATCAACTGTTGCGTTTAGCTCTGTTGCCCTAATAATCTTTTAGATTTCACCGTTCCCTAGACTTTTCGAAGTGATTTTATTAAATATATTTTAATTTCTTCTTCGAGGGTTCCGAAATACAGAAGGGGTGTTGGATTTACCTCGCACGCTAAAGAGTATCCAACAGTGGCAAGACATGACCGATACCCTCCAGCCAGCTACGAGTATGCCATGGGTCTATAGCATTATCCAGCACCTCCTCCCTTCCCGAGAACCTTTCCGAACTGGGAAATATGAAAGCAGTTTTACTTCCCTTATTACATATACTTAGGTTGGTATTTAGCACAAAGTGTCGAAGAGACTAACCTTTTTCGTTTGTTGTGGAACTACCATAAATAGGATTCCTCGCGTTAGAATCGAATCCTCCGGTTTTGTTCGATGAAGTGCTTAAGTTCGTCTGGTGGAGCATCCCTGTCATGTGCCAAGTAGGCAGATACCAGAAATAGGTTCATGTTCCACGGTCTCAAGCTTCAATCTGCTGAACTGTAATTTGAACAGAGAAATGCATTTAAATCTTTTTTGATTAGAATACATGCCCTATGTTTACCTGCGTTACCACTATAGAAGAGGTTATGTGTTCTGCTGGTTAGGTCTAGGTTCTGCAGGTCTTTTACCCACGGCTCCTGGATGAGGCAAACATCGATGCTTTCCTCACCGAGCAAGATCGGCTGATTATCTATCGCACATTTAGAGTGCTGCAAATTTACCTGCACGCACTTTATCCTGTTCGGAGTCTTCATCTGTGATTGTGACATTCCGCAGCAACTGGCTCGCGTCGTCGGTTTCCTCAGTGTCGTCTTCATCCTGAGCCTTGTCGCCTCGAAAGATCTTCATCTTGGCCATGCGGATCCCAAAACGGATTCTTTTTTCGCTTTGGCGAGGGCCTCCAGCGACTCCTCGCAGATAGCCAAGAGCAGTGGTCGGCTTATTTTACTTGGCTTTACTTTTATACGAAGATACGCACACGTGGTCGCCTGGGGACCTCTCCGGCCGAAATTAGCCTTAGCTTAAGTCCAAGGAAGTTTGGTACGCACATCTGATCAACCGGTAACCTCGAAAGGTTTCGGAGGAGTCAAACCCCGGGTGGGGATTTGCAATAATGCTTTAAATGTCTCCTTAAATTGATAATATCAAATTAAAGTATAAGATTATCAGGTATGTGTTATCCTTTATTATTTCTAAAGAAACATAAACAACTTTAATTTGCCTCAAGAACCATGCGTTGTGTCTGGAGAGTTTGTTTTTATTAACATTTCGACTACGGTCTCATAAGCCATAATAAATGAGTTTACGTCACACCCTATAGCATTGATGTGAGATTTATGAAACTTCGACAAAGGGAAAAAATAAGACAGTTTGCCCCTAGATTACCCACCAAGTCAATCTTATTCGGAGCGAAATTACTTCTTCTCTTTGTACGAGTATTTTAAATGCTTTTAAATTAAATAAATATCATTCTGTAATATTTAAAACTGAAAATACTTTTTGAATTAACCGCACACAAATCTATTTATATAACTTGTTTTCTATTTGCAAGAATTTCAAAATATGGAAAAACAAAACCAATTCTTGTGGTGCTACCATATTTCTGAATTAACTATGTATTTGTGGAACGCAACTGTGTGCAAAACCTTAAACTGGTCTTAGCTAAGATTTGTGTAAATTAGAACTTAAGCCTGACGTAAGACTGGATTGTTAAACCGGCCCTTAGTATACCAATCTTTTTCTCCCGAATTCAGTAAGCTGTCTCAGTCACTAATAGAGACCAAAGTCACAATTTTAGACCAGGTGGCATTCATTAGTTTCAAAATAAAGTCTCTAAATAGTGACCTGGGGCAATAATCTCTAGCTCATTTTGAGACTTGAGATGAGACTGAATTGGGGCATTAGTCTATAAGAATACACCTTTCAAAGAGGAACTACCTAGCTAGGAAAAAAAAGCTAAATATCATGCGTATTGATTGATATATCAAAATAAAAACTTGTTTTACTTTTTGTTTGGAATATTGTTAATAAATGATACAAATGTAACCTTTCAATTAATACTATGGGGAAACGACTCATTGAGCCACTACGACAACAAGCTGTTCTTCGGAGTGAGAACAGCAAAACAGAAGATCTTCCGCTCTAACGAAGTTATCCCGGAGGCAAATGTCGAATACGCCAACCAGCTGTTGGGTGACATGAGCCTGAAGGGGGACGCCACCGAGGACGCTACTCGAAGTGCTGACCAGGTGTTAGCAGGCAACAAAAAATCAGCAGAAGTCGATGAAGTTTGTACGGGCAAGTGTCGCTCACGACACCACCCACATATTCCGTTGGGTCTCCACAACCACAGCGGGATGCGCAGCCAGGACGGGCCGGCCCTCGGATCCTGTGCCTCACCCCCCTTAACGCGACAACCTTACCGAGACAGACGAGACTCTTACAGTTCAACCGCAACGGACTCTCGAGCAAGATCTCGGAGGTGGTTGCCTTCATGGCTCGGCACGGGCTGTTAATAGCTGCGGTCCAAGAAACGAAGCTACGTCGCAGCTCAACCTTAACGAACTGCGACGGCTACAATGTGCTTCGCAGAGATCGCGAGCAAGATAATGGTGGAGGCCTAGCCTTCATTCTACACAACACCGTGCAGTATCGTCTCATCGATGTAGACATCGACCCAAGGGACAGCACCTTAGAATGTCAAGGGATTGCTGTCCGGTCAGGCGATGTCGAGCTCGAAATATTTAATATCTACATACCCCCTGTCTTCTGCTGCCCCGCTGCATATCACCCTGACATAGGTGCGCTCCTCAGATTTTTAAAACCGTTTGGTAGTTGGAGACTTCAACGCGCATCATGATCTTTGGTTCTCAAGCCTACCAAACGATCGTAGGGAAAATATTTTGGCAGGGCAGATAGACGATTCGACATTCTGCACCATGACCGACGAAGCCCCCACCAGGATTGTGGGTAGTTGCAGCAGCTCGCCAGATCTAACAATAGCTAGCGCGGGTCGGATAAATAGCATAACGTGGCGACCTATGCTATCGTTGCATCAGACAACCTACCCATAGTCATCTCGATTGACAGACCTGCCTACTATGTTGCCTCGGACCGCCACACCTATGTCAACTTCAAAAAAGCTGACTGGGAGCGGTTCGAGGATTTCACTGAAGACGCCTTCGGTGCTCTTTCAACGCCTACCGACGTTCGCGTTGGCGAGCGCGAGTTCCGCAGGGTGGTGAAGTCCGCTGCAGCCCGCTTCATTCCGGCAGGCAGGATCCTTGGCAATCGGGAAGGCAAAAGCCTCCAAATACATTGGCCCAGACGGGTTAAGCATGTTGATGCTGAAAAAATTGGGCACCTCGGGAGTAGCATATCTCACCAAGGTCCTCAATCTGTCCTTAACCACCCTGGTCATTCCGGATATCTGGAAGACGAGTAGGGTGATACCACTGCTGAAACCAGGGAAACCTGGCGGCCAAGGCGAGTCCTACCGGCCGATCTCCCTGCTTTCTCCAGTGGTCAAGACACTTGAGCCCTGCTGCTCCCGCATTTCAATCACTACCTCAGCTCGGCGAAGCATCAACACGGCTTCCAGAAAGTGCATGGCACTACAACGGCACTTAACGCCATAAATACACATTATTAACCGCGGTCTCAACGGCAACCGCCCCTGTGAGAGAACCGTCCTCGTGGCTCTGGACTTGTCGAAGGCCTTCGACACAGTCAGCCACTCCATCCTGCTGAAGGACGTGGAGGCCTCACCTCTCCCAGTGGCGTTGAGGCGATGGACTGCGAACTACCTGTGTGGTCGCCAGGCGTCGGTATGCTACCGTGACGCAGTGTCAAAAGCGAGAAGAATTAAACAGGGGGTACCACAGGGTGGCGTCTTATCCCCACTATTGTTCAACTTCTACATCTCGCGACTCCCCTCCCCGCCAGAGGGAGTCACACTGGTCTCGTATGCCGACGACTGCACGATAATGGCTACCGGCAATGGAATTGATGGCCTATGCTCTAAAGTGAACAGCTACCTCCCAGAGCTTGCTCACTACTTTACAGGACGGAATTTGGCGCTGTCTCCTGCAAAGTCCACGGCGACCCTGTTCACATCCTGGACGAAGGAGGTCGGGCTCACCCTCGACATACACATCGAGGGGACCCCCATTCCGACGGTTAACCACCCTAAGATCCTGGGAGTCACCCTCGACAGCCTGGTCTCCTTCTCAGCGCATACAACCGCAATCGTCAACAAGGTACAGAGCCGCAACAAAGTCCTCAAGTCGCTCGCCGGCAGCACTTGGGACAAAGACAAAGAAACGTTGTTGGCAACATACAAGACGATTGGCCGGCCAGTTCTAAATTATGCTGCGCCAATATGGTCACCTGGAACTAGCAGGACTCAGTGGTCAAGACTGGAGACCTGTCAGAACGCCGCACTTAGGACAGTGACGGGATGTCTCCTGATGACGCCTGTGGATCACCTCTACCATGAGGCTAACGCGCTTCCAGTGCAGGAGCACAATCTGATGCTCACAAAGCATCAGCCCCGGACGGTGGCACCCCAATAGAGACCTGCTCGCGCTGGAGCCGGCACCCAGGCACATCAGGGGACATCTCTCACAACTGACGGACGAGGTTCAGACTTACGTACGCTTACTTCTGGACCCAAGGACGTACCGACAGGCTCTGGACGACATTCACAGGGAGCCGGTATCTAAATATATCGACACCCGCCCTGTGAATGCAGTCCTGGGAGTCCAACCACCACCCATAGCAGCTGAGGAGCTCCAGCTGCCTCGTGAGACGCGCGTCACTCTGGCTCAACTCCGATCTGGATATTGTAGCAGGTTAAACTCCTACCTATCCAGAATCAACCCCGACACCCCCAACACTTGCCCAGCATGTGGAGAGTCTCCGCACGACACCAATCACCTATTCACATGCCCAGCCAAACCTACTCAACTAACACCCCTCTCCCTATGGTCCGACCCTGTTGAAACGGCTCGTTTCCTGGACCTTTCGTTAGTTGAGCTTGACGATAATGATTGAGGGAGCCCGCCAGCCCAGTGGGGTGTAGCTAGCCGCTACAACAACAACAACAACAACCTCGGTCGGCTCTCAACTCGTAGATGAATCTAGGAGAGTGAAGGCTTCAATCCCCAACAAATACGAAATTACCCTGATATGGGTCCCGGGGCATAGGGACATTTATGGAAACGAAACTGCGGATGAAATAGCGAGGTGTGGTTCTGCACTGGAAAGGTCCAACGCGGTGAATATGGGCGTCTCGCTTAGAGAAATAAAAGGCAGAATCGCTGATATCTACCACCGAAAAGCCAAGCACAGGTGGAGTAATACAGGATCGTACAGGATTACACGGCAGGAAAATATATACAAACTTACAGCTGTTTGCACAGGTCACTGGCCTGTAGGAGTACATGCTGAAAGGATAGGCATACCCTTCAACCGGTTTTGCCGCAGCTGTGAAGACCCAAACTCAAAGGAGAGAGTTGAGCATTTTATGTGCGAGTGCCCGGGCCTTGCTAGAATAAGGTTAAAGGCCCTCGGCAAACCATTCCTGCAGAGTATTTTAGAGTGCAGCCGCCTCTCTTTATATGATATACTGCAATTTATAAAAACCGCCAAATAGCTGTAGGTTGCACGAGATGTGGAATCATAATGGCATATTTGCTAATTCCTTGCCATCAGCGTGGCAATCCACTTTAACCAACCAACCAAGACAGATTCCAGTACCACTTCAGAGGGTTTCGAAAAATTTGTTTGAGTTCACGTTTTGACCGCATCCCGGGAAGTGGGTGTTAAAGGGGTATTCAACTTTAGACGGTTCAAAAATTCAATTTCTTATTTTACTTTCGTCGCACATTATATGTAAAATATGTTTGCAAAATATTATAACTCGATTTTAAATACTTTTCGAGATACAAAGCCATTAATGTAATTATGCATGATGCACGGTGGTGTTTTCATGAATCTTTCAACGCGTTTTTCTCAGAATCATAATATTAAAAACGGTCGCCACGATAACTACAAAAATACTGAAATTTTACAGTTTACTCGCAATCCCATATTTCTAGCCGGAACCAGAATTATGCAAAACGCATTTGTTTAAATATTTTTTTCGTAAACAATATACACTGGAAAACATGGTAAAAATCGTATATCGTCATTTAACGTAGTGAACAATTGTCAATTTTAATTTTATTGACTATATTTTGGTTCCGGATATACCATAATCACAAGTCTACTGAATATAAAGAAGGTTTAATTTTCTATTTCAGATGATTTAAACGAGAAAAATCGTGCGAAGCTACCTATTTCTGCAAGGCTCAACTTTGAAGCGCCACTATTATGATTTGAATAAACTTTTTGGCAAAGTAAAACCGTCAACTTCTCTATATTTGCCTTGTGCAAAAATTTACAACAAATCTCTTGAAAATGGTTGCTTCCTTGAAGAATGAAAGATTTCGTTCATTGCCCCAATTTATAAATGTAGATTTCGAAATTTAGTTGAAAACTATCGCCCCATTGTAAAAATGTCTATCATTCCAAAGCTGTTGGATAAAATTGTGAACAACCAGCTATTAAAGGCTTTTAAGAACTATATTGTTACTCAGCAATACGGGTTTTATCCGGGCAGATCCACCAATACAAATCTCGCTATATTCCTAAATTCTGTAATGAAAGTGATTGAAGAGGGCGATCAAGTGGATACTCTTTACACAGATTTTGTTAAAGCTTTTGACAGCCTAAACCATACTTTGCTTATTAAAAAGCTTTAGAAACTTGGGAGTTCATTCCAACGCGCTTAGGTGGCTGAAATCTTATCTGACAAACAGAAAATTGGTGGTAAAAATTGGCAACAATATCTCTAATTCTATAAAAGTTACTTCAGGGGTTCCACTAGGAAGTCACTTGGGTCCCTTGCTTTTTTCTATATTTATAAATGACATCAGCCAAACATTGAAATTTTGCAACTGTTTGATGTATGCCGACGATTTGAAGTTGTATTACCGAATCCAAAACTTGGGCGATTGTTTTAGACTACAGCAAGATATTCTATCTATGATAGAGTGGTGTACTTGCAACGGTCTTTCTCTGAACTTCTCAAAGTGTAACATTATTTCATTTTCTCGGAAAAAGCTCTGTTAAATGAATAACTACACTTTTAACCACTGCGATTCTTTTAGCCGTAAAACCACCGTCAAGGATTTAGGGGTCTACTAAGACTCGAAACTTAAGTTCGACTTTCTTAGAAAATATATATAGTCTGTGCAGCAAACTCTAAACTTGGCTTTCTCAAGCGAAACTCTAAGGACTTTTTAGATCCGCTTACGCTTAAAAGTCTATACACATCTTTGTTGAGATCTATTTTAGAATACGCGTGCATCGTTTGGGACTCGGATTTTGTCACACATTCGGACAGAATAGAAACAGTTCAGAGGAGGTTTACCAAATTCGCCCTTCGGCGCATGTTTTCTTCTGAATCTATGCCATCTTATGAACTGAGGTGTAAAATCTTGAACTTACAATTCCTTGCAAATCGGAGAAAAATTTGTGCTATTCTCTTCATCAAAGATATATGTGATAACAAAGTTGATTCGCCAGATCTACTTTCGCTTCTACCTTTTTATGCGCCGGAAAGCATCTTAGAGAGAAATGAGAAACAATGAGCCCATTCACAGGTCCATTTCATTGTGTAATTCTGTCTGCAATTGTGTCGATTTTTATTCATGTAGAGAACGTTTTAAGATTGGTATTTGTAATCACTTTCTTTTTAAATAATTGTGTTATTTCATTACTATTGATTCGACATATGTATACATGTAAGTCCTTTGATAAATTTTTGTATAGTTTGTTATGATTTCTTTTTTTCTCTTATCTGTGAGGGCATTTGTCCGGTAGATAAATAAATAAATAAATTTTGTGAATTTGTGAATTCAATTTATTGATTATATCCCTTAGTTCAACTTGTATTGTTTTCACAAGAATTGTAAAAGGAGGTCATTTTCCGGTCTTTAAAGTATAATACCCCCTTAATAAGGGCTTCCAATGATTCCATAGCTGTATCTGCCTACACCCCATCCTCCATCCTAATGAAGCTTGTATTTGAGTGCTCTTTTGACAGAATTTTACTCAGTCTGGCGGTATCCATACACGTCTAGGGATAAGCCGTATGCTCGCCAGGATTCTGTCTTGACATTTCTTACTGCTTTCTTGTATTGTTTCAATGAGTCTTTGTGTGGCTGGCACACTTTTAATATATAGCAATCGAAAGAATGTTTTCCTGACATGAGTTCCCTAAGTTCTCCAAACCACCAAGGAGGGAATTTAATCTTAAGGACACGGACAGGTGTGGACTTTTTAAAGGCTATATCGAGAGATTTCTCCATCATATCAACTGTTTCGTTTAGCTCTGTTGCCCTAATAATCTTTTAGATTTCACCGTTCCCTAGACTTTTCGAAGTGATTTTATTAAATATATTTTAATTTCTTCTTCGAGGGTTCCGAAATACAGAAGGGGTGTTGGATTTACCTCGCACGCTAAAGAGTATCCAACAGTGGCAAGACATGACCGATACCCTCCAGCCAGCTACAAGTATGCCATCGGTCGATAGCATTATCCAGCACCTCCTCCCTTCCCGAGAACCTTTCCGAACTGGGAAATATGAAAGCAGTTTTACTTCCCTTATTACATGGTATTTAGCACAAAGTGTCGAAGAGACTAACCTTTTTCGTTTGTTGTGGAACTACCATAAATAGGATTCCTCTCTGTCCCTGTCATGTGTCAAGTAGGCAGATACCAGAAATAGGTTCATGGTCCACGGTCTCAAGCTTCAATCTGCTGAACTGTAATTTGAACAGAGAAATGCATTTAAATCTTTTTTGATTAGAATACACGCCCTATGTTTACCTGCCTTACCACTAAAGAAGAGGTTATGTGTTCTGCTGGTTAGGTCTAGGTTCTGCAGGTCTTTTACCCACGGCTCCTGGATGAGGCAAAGATCGATGCTTTCCTCACCGAGCAAGATCGGCTGATTATCTATCGCACATTTAGAGTGCTGCAAATTTACCTGCACGCACTTTATCCTGTTCGGAGTCTTCATCTGTGATTGTGACATTCCGCAGCAACTGGCTCGCGTCGTCGGTTTCCTCAGTGTCGTCTTCATCCTGAGCCTTGTCGCCTCGAAAGATCTTCATCTTGGCCATGCGGATCCCAAAACGGATTCTTTTTTCGCTTTGGCGAGGGCCTCCAGCGACTCCTCGCAGATGGCCAAGAGTAGTGGTCGGCTTATTTTACTTGGCTGCTCAACTTTTATACGAAGATACGCGCACGTGGTCGCCTGGGGACCTCTCCGGCCGAAATTAGCCTTAGCTTAAGTCCAAGGAAGTTTGGTACGCACATCTGATCAACCTGTAACCTCGAAAGGTTTCGGAGGAGTCAAACCCCGGGTGGGGATTTGCAATAATGCTTTAAATGTCTCCTTAAATTGATAATATCAAATTAAAGTATAAGATTATCAGGTATGTGTTATCCTTTATTATTTCTAAAGAAACATAAACAACTTTAATTTGCCTCAAGAACCATGCGTTGTGTCTGGAGAGTTTGTTTTTATTAACATTTCGACTACGGTCTCATAAGCCATAATAAATGAGTTTACGTCACACCCTATAGCATTGATGTGAGATTTATGAAACTTCGACAAAGGGAAAAAATAAGACAGTTTGCCCCTAGATTACCCACCAAGTCAATCTTATTCGGAGCGAAATTACTTCTTCTCTTTGTACGAGTATTTTAAATGCTTTTAAATTAAATAAATATCATTCTGTAATATTTAAAACTGAAAATACTTTTTGAATTAACCGCACACAAATCTATTTATATAACTTGTTTTCTATTTGCAAGAATTTCAAAATATGGAAAAACAAAACCAATTCTTGTGGTGCTACCATATTTCTGAATTAACTATGTATTTGTGGAACGCAACTGTGTGCAAAACCTTAAACTGGTCTTAGCTAAGATTTGTGTAAATTAGAACTTAAGCCTGACGTAAGACTGGATTGTTAAACCGGCCCTTAGTATACCAATCTTTTTCTCCCGAATTCAGCAAGCTGTCTCAGTCTCTAATAGAGACCAAAGTCACAATTTTAGACCAGGTGGCATTCATTAGTTTCAAAATAAAGTCTCTAAATAGTGACCTGGGGCAATAATCTCTAGCTCATTTTGAGACTTGAGATGAGACTGAATTGGGGCATTAGTCTATAAGAATACACCTTTCAAAGAGGAACTACCTAGCTAGGAAAAAAAGCTAAATATCATGCGTATTGATTGATATATCAAAATAAAAACTTGTTTTACTTTTTGTTTGGAATATTGTTAATAAATGATACAAATGTAACCTTTCAATTAATACTATGGGGAAACGACTCATTGAGCCACTACGACAACAAGCTGTTCTTCGGAGTGAGAACAGCAAAACAGAAGATCTTCCGCTCTAACGAAGTTATCCCGGAGGCAAATGTCGAATACGCCAACCAGCTGTTGGGTGACATGAGCCTGAAGGGGGACGCCACCGAGGACGCTACTCGAAGTGCTGACCAGGTGTTAGCAGGCAACAAAAAATCAGCAGAAGTCGATGAAGTTTGTACGGGCAAGTGTCGCTCACGACACCACCCACATATTTCGTTGGGTCTCCACAACCACAGCGGGATGCGCAGCCGGGACGGGCCGGCCCTCGGATCCTGTGCCTCGCCCCCCTTAACGCGACAACCTTACCGAGACAGACGAGACTCTTACAGTTCAACCGCAACGGACTCTCGAGCAAGATCTCGGAGGTGGTTGCCTTCATGGCTCGGCACGGGCTGTTAATAGCTGCGGTCCAAGAAACGAAGCTACGTCGCAGCTCAACCTTAACGAACTGCGACGGCTACAATGTGCTTCGCAGAGATCGCGAGCAAGATAATGGTGGAGGCCTAGCCTTCATTCCACACAACACCGTGCAGTATCGTCTCATCGATGTAGACATCGACCCAAGGGACAGCACCTTAGAATGTCAAGGGATTGCTGTCCGGTCAGGCGATGTCGTGCTCGAAATATTTAATATCTACATACCCCCTGTCTTCTGCTGCCCCGCTGCATATCACCCTGACATAGGTGCGCTCCTCAGATTTTTAAAACCGTTTGGTAGTTGGAGACTTCAACGCGCATCATGATCTTTGGTTCTCAAGCCTACCAAACGATCGTAGGGAAAATATTTTGGCAGGGCAGATAGACGACTCGACATTCTGCACCATGACCGACGAAGCCCCCACCAGGATTGTGGGTAGTTGCAGCAGCTCGCCAGATCTAACAATAGCTAGCGCGGGTCGGATAAATAGCATAACGTGGCGACCTATGCTATCGTTGCATCAGACAACCTACCCATAGTCATCTCGATTGACAGACCTGCCTACTATGTTGCCTCGGACCGCCACACCTATGTCAACTTCAAAAAAGCTGACTGGGAGCGGTTCGAGGATTTCACTGAAGACGCCTTCGGTGCTCTTTCAACGCCTACCGACGTTCGCGTTGGCGAGCGCGAGTTCCGCAGGGTGGTGAAGTCCGCTGCAGCCCGCTTCATTCCGGCAGGCAGGATCCTTGTGATCCGTCCTGACTTCCCGGGTGAGGCGGTGTCTCTGGCGGATGAACGCGACCACCTTCGGCAGGCGGACCCCGGTAATCCCAGGTCCAGACTTACGTACGCTTACTTCTGGACCCAAGGACGTACCGACAGGCTCTGGACGACATTCACAGGGAGCCGGTATCTAAATATATCGACACCCGCCCTGTGAATGCAGTCCTGGGAGTCCAACCACCACCCATAGCAGCTGAGGAGCTCCAGCTGCCTCGTGAGACGCGCGTCACTCTGGCTCAACTCCGATCTGGATATTGTAGCAGGTTAAACTCCTACCTATCCAGAATCAACCCCGACACCCCCAACACTTGCCCAGCATGTGGAGAGTCTCCGCACGACACCAATCACCTATTCACATGCCCAGCCAAACCTACTCAACTAACACCCCTCTCCCTATGGTCCGACCCTGTTGAAACGGCTCGTTTCCTGGACCTTTCGTTAGTTGAGCTTGACGATAATGATTGAGGGAGCCCGCCAGCCCAGTGGGGTGTAGCTAGCCGCTACAACAACAACAACAACAACCTCGGTCGGCTCTCAACTCGTAGATGAATCTAGGAGAGTGAAGGCTTCAATCCCCAACAAATACGAAATTACCCTGATATGGGTCCCGGGGCATAGGGACATTTATGGAAACGAAACTGCGGATGAAATAGCGAGGTGTGGTTCTGCACTGGAAAGGTCCAACGCGGTGAATATGGGCGTCTCGCTTAGAGAAATAAAAGGCAGAATCGCTGATATCTACCACCGAAAAGCCAAGCACAGGTGGAGTAATACAGGATCGTACAGGATTACACGGCAGGAAAATATATACAAACTTACAGCTGTTTGCACAGGTCACTGGCCTGTAGGAGTACATGCTGAAAGGATAGGCATACCCTTCAACCGGTTTTGCCGCAGCTGTGAAGACCCAAGCTCAAAGGAGAGAGTTGAGCATTTTATGTGCGAGTGCCCGGGCCTTGCTAGAATAAGGTTAAAGGCCCTCGGCAAACCATTCCTGCAGAGTATTTTAGAGTGCAGCCGCCTCTCTTTATATGATATACTGCAATTTATAAAAACCGCCAAATAGCTATAGGTTGCACGAGATGTGGAATCATAATGGCATATTTGCTAATTCCTTGCCATCAGGGTGGCAATCCACTTTAACCAACCAACCAAGACAGATTCCAGTACCACTTCAGAGGGTTTCGAAAAATTTGTTTGAGTTCACGTTTTGACCGCATCCCGGGAAGTGGGTGTTAAAGGGGTATTCAACTTTAGACGGTTCAAAAATTAAATTTCTTATTTTATTTTCGTCGCCATTATATGTAAAATATGTTTGCAAAATATTATAACTCGATTTTAAATACTTTTCGAGATACAAAGCCATTAATGTAATTATGCATGATGCACGGTGGTGTTTTCATGAATCTTTCATCGCGTTTTTCTCAGAATCATAATTTTCAAAACGGTCGCCACGATAACTACAAAAAAAAATGAAATTTTACAGTTTACTCGCAATCCCATATTTCTAGCCGGAAAACGAATTATGCAAAACGCATTTGTTTAAATATTTTTTTCGTCAACAATATACACTGGAAAACATGGTAAAAATCGTATATCGTCATTTAACGTAGTGAACAATTGTCAATTTTAATTTTATTGACTATATTCTGGTTCCGGATATACCATAATCACAAGTCTACTGAATATAAAGAAGGTTGAATTTTCTATTTCAGATGATTTAAACGAGAAAAATCGTGCGAAGCTACCTATTTCTGCAAGGCTCAACTTTGAAGCGCCACTATTATGATTTGAATAAACTTTTTGGCAAAGTAAAACCGTCAACTTCTCTATATTTGCCTCTTGCAAAAATTTACAACAAATCTCTTGAAAATGGTTGCTTCCTTGAAGAATGGAAGATTTCGTTTATTGCCCCAATTTATAAATCTGGATTACGAAATTTAGTTGAAAACTATCGCCCCATTGTAAAAATGTCTATCATTCCAAAGCTGTTGGATAAAATTGTGAACAACCAGCTATTAAAGGCTTTTAAGAACTATATTGTTACTCAGCAATACGGTTTTTATCCGGGCGGATCCACCAATACAAATCTCGCTATATTCCTAAATTCTGTAATCAAAGTGATTGAAGAGGGCGATCAAGTGGATACTCTTTACACAGATTTTGTTAAAGCTTTTGACAGCCTAAACCATAATTTGCTTATTAAAAAGCTGGAGAAACTCGGGAGTTCATTCCAACGCGCTTAGGTGGCTGAAATCTTATCTGACAAACAGAGAATTGGTGGTAAAAATTGGCAACAATATCTCTAATTCTATAAAAGTTACTTCAGGGGTTCCACAAGGAAGTCACTTGGGTCCCTTGCTTTTTTCTATATTTATAAATGACATCAGCCAAACATTGAAATTTTGCAACTGTTTGATGTATGCCGACGATTTGAAGTTGTATTACCGAATCCAAAACTTGGGCGATTGTTTTAGACTACAGCAAGATATTCTATCTATGATAGAGTGGTGTACTTGCAACGGTCTTTCTCTGAACTTCTCAAAGTGTAACATTATTTCATTTTCTCGGAAAAAGCTCTGTTAAATGAATAACTACACTTTTAACCACTGCGATTCTTTTAGCCGTAAAACCACCGTCAAGGATTTAGGGGTCTACTAAGACTCGAAACTTAATTTCGACTTTCTTAGAAAATATATATAGTCTGTGCAGCAAACTCTAAACTTGGCTTTCTCAAGCGAAACTCTAAGGACTTTTTAGATCCGCTTACGCTTAAAAGTCTATACACATCTTTGTTGAGATCTATTTTAGAATACGCGTGCATCGTTTGGGACTCGGATTTTGTCACACATTCGGACAGAATAGAAACAGTTCAGAGGAGGTTTACCAAATTCGCCCTTCGGCGCATGTTTTCTTCTGAATCTATGCCATCTTATGAACTGAGGTGTAAAATCTTGAACTTACAATTCCTTGCAAATCGGAGAAAAATTTGTGCTATTCTCTTCATCAAAGATATATGTGATAACAAAGTTGATTCGCCAGATCTACTTTCGCTTCTACCTTTTTATGCGCCGGAAAGCATCTTAGAGAGAAATGAGAAACAATGAGCCCATTCACAGGTCCATTTCATTGTGTAATTCTGTCTGCAATTGTGTCGATTTTTATTCATGTAGAGAACGTTTTAAGATTGGTATTTGTAATCACTTTCTTTTTAAATAATTGTGTTATTTCATTACTATTGATTCGACATATGTATACATGTAAGTCCTTTGATAAATTTTTGTATAGTTTGTTATGATTTCTTTTTTTCTCTTATCTGTGAGGGCATTTGTCCGGTAGATAAATAAATAAATAAATTTTGTGAATTTGTGAATTCAATTTATTGATTATATCCCTTAGTTCAACTTGTATTGTTTTCACAAGAATTGTAAAAGGAGGTCATTTTCCGGTCTTTAAAGTATAATACCCCCTTAATAAGGGCTTCCAATGATTCCATAGCTGTATCTGCCTACACCCCATCCTCCATCCTAATGAAGCTTGTATTTGAGTGCTCTTTTGACAGAATTTTACTCAGTCTGGCGGTATCCATACACGTCTAGGGATAAGCCGTATGCTCGCCAGGATTCTGTCTTGACATTTCTTACTGCTTTCTTGTATTGTTTCAATGAGTCTTTGTGTGGCTGGCACACTTTTAATATATAGCAATCGAAAGAATGTTTTCCTGACATGAGTTCCCTAAGTTCTCCAAACCACCAAGGAGGGAATTTAATCTTAAGGACACGGACAGGTGTGGACTTTTTAAAGGCTATATCGAGAGATTTCTCCATCATATCAACTGTTTCGTTTAGCTCTGTTGCCCTAATAATCTTTTAGATTTCACCGTTCCCTAGACTTTTCGAAGTGATTTTATTAAATATATTTTAATTTCTTCTTCGAGGGTTCCGAAATACAGAAGGGGTGTTGGATTTACCTCGCACGCTAAAGAGTATCCAACAGTGGCAAGACATGACCGATACCCTCCAGCCAGCTACAAGTATGCCATCGGTCGATAGCATTATCCAGCACCTCCTCCCTTCCCGAGAACCTTTCCGAACTGGGAAATATGAAAGCAGTTTTACTTCCCTTATTACATGGTATTTAGCACAAAGTGTCGAAGAGACTAACCTTTTTCGTTTGTTGTGGAACTACCATAAATAGGATTCCTCTCTGTCCCTGTCATGTGTCAAGTAGGCAGATACCAGAAATAGGTTCATGTTCCACGGTCTCAAGCTTCAATCTGCTGAACTGTAATTTGAACAGAGAAATGCATTTAAATCTTTTTTGATTAGAATACACGCCCTATGTTTACCTGCGTTACCACTATAGAAGAGGTTATGTGTTCTGCTGGTTAGGTCTAGGTTCTGCAGGTCTTTTACCCACGGCTCCTGGATGAGGCAAACATCGATGCTTTCCTCACCGAGCAAGATCGGCTGATTATCTATCGCACAAATTTACCTGCACGCACTTTATCCTGTTCGGAGTCTTCATCTGTGATTGTGACATTCCGCAGCAACTGGCTCGCGTCGTCGGTTTCCTCAGTGTCGTCTTCATCCTGAGCCTTGTCGCCTCGAAAGATCTTCATCTTGGCCATGCGGATCCCAAAACGGATTCTTTTTTCGCTTTGGCGAGGGCCTCCAGCGACTCCTCGCAGATGGCCAAGAGTAGTGGTCGGCTTATTTTACTTGGCTGCTCAACTTTTATACGAAGATACGCGCACGTGGTCGCCTGGGGACCTCTCCGGCCGAAATTAGCCTTAGCTTAAGTCCAAGGAAGTTTGGTACGCACATCTCATCAACCTGTAACCTCAAAAGGTTTCAGAGGAGTCAAACCCCGGGTGGGGATTTGCAATAATGCTCTAAATGTCTCCTTAAATTGATAATATCAAATTAAAGTATAAGATTATCCGGTATGTGTTATCCTTTATTATTTCTAAAGAAACATAAACAACTTTAATTTGCCTCAAGAACCATGCGTTGTGTCTGGAGAGTTTGTTTTTATTAACATTTCGACCACTGTCTCATAAGCCATAATAAATGAGTTTACGTCACACCCTATAGCATTGATGTGAGATTTACGAAACTTCGACAAAGGGAAAAAATAAGACAGTTTGCCCCTAGATTACCCACCAAGTCAATCTTATTCGGAGCGAAATTACTTCTTCTCTTTGTACGAGTATTTTAAATGCTTTTAAATTAAATAAATATAATTCTGTAATATTTAAAACTGAAAATACTTTTTGAATTAACCGCACACAAATCTATTTATATAACTTGTTTTCTATTTGCAAGAATTTCAAAATATGGAAAAACAAAACCAATTCTTGTGGTGCTACCATATTTCTGAATTACTATGTATTTGTGGAACGCAACTGTGTGCAAAACCTTAAACTGGTCTTAGCTAAGATTTGTGTAAATTAGAACTTAAGCTTGACTTAAGACTGGATTGTTAAACCGGCCCTTAGTATACCAATCTTTTTCTCCCGAATTCAGTAAGCTGCCTCAGTCTCTAATAGAGACTAAAGTCACAATTTTAGACCAGGTGGCATTCATTAGTTTCAAAATAAAGTCTCTATATAGTGACCTGGTGGTGAGCAGGTCACAAATAATTGAAATAAAAACAAAAGAAAAACCCGTGAAAGCGAGGAAAAGCAATAATCTCTAGCTCATTTTGAGACTTGAGATGAGACTGAATTACTGAATTGGGGCATTAGTCTACAAGAATACACCTTTCAAAGAGAAACAACCTAGCTAGAAAAAAAAAAAAGCAAAATATCATACGTATTGATTGATATATCAAAATAAAAACTTGTTTTACTTTTTGTTTGGAATATTGTTAATAAATGATACAAATGTAACCTTTCAATTAATACTATGGGGAAACGACTCATTGAGCTACTACGACAACAAGCTGTTCTTCGGAGTGAGAACAGCAAAACAGAAGATCTTCCGCTCTAACGAAGTTATCCCGGAGGCAAATGTCGAATACGCCAACCAGCTGTTGGGTGACATGAGCCTGAAGGGGGACGCCACCGAGGACGCTACTCGAAGTGCTGACCAGGTGTTAGCAGGCAACAAAAGTTCAGCAGAAGTCGATGAAGTTTGTACGGGCAAGTGTCGCTCACGACACCACCCACATATTCCGTTGGGTCTCCACAACCACAGCGGGATGCGCAGCCGGGACGGGCCGGCCCTCGGATCCTGTGCCTCGCCCCCCTTAACGCGACAACCTTACCGAGACAGACGAGACTCTTACAGTTCAACCGCAACGGACTCTCGAGCAAGATCTCGGAGGTGGTTGCCTTCATGGCTCGGCACGGGCTGTTAATAGCTGCGGTCCAAGAAACGAAGCTACGTCGCAGCTCAACCTTAACGAACTGCGACGGCTACAATGTGCTTCGCAGAGATCGCGAGCAAGATAATGGTGGAGGCCTAGCCTTCATTCCACACAACACCGTGCAGTATCGTCTCATCGATGTAGACATCGACCCAAGGGACAGCACCTTAGAATGTCAAGGGATTGCTGTCCGGTCAGGCGATGTCGAGCTCGAAATATTTAATATCTACATACCCCCTGTCTTCTGCTGCCCCGCTGCATATCACCCTGACATAGGTGCGCTCCTCAGATTTTTAAAACCGTTTGGTAGTTGGAGACTTCAACGCGCATCATGATCTTTGGTTCTCAAGCCTACCAAACGATCGTAGGGAAAATATTTTGGCAGGGCAGATAGACGACTCGACATTCTGCACCATGACCGACGAAGCCCCCACCAGGATTGTGGGTAGTTGCAGCAGCTCGCCAGATCTAACAATAGCTAGCGCGGGTCGGATAAATAGCATAACGTGGCGACCTATGCTATCGTTGCATCAGACAACCTACCCATAGTCATCTCGATTGACAGACCTGCCTACTATGTTGCCTCGGACCGCCACACCTATGTCAACTTCAAAAAAGCTGACTGGGAGCAGTTCGAGGATTTCACTGAAGACGCCTTCGGTGCTCTTTCAACGCCTACCGACGTTCGCGTTGGCGAGCGCGAGTTCCGCAGGGTGGTGAAGTCCGCTGCAGCCCGCTTCATTCCGGCAGGCAGGATCCTTGTGATCCGTCCTGACTTCCCGGGTGAGGCGGTGTCTCTGGCGGATGAACGCGACCACCTTCGGCAGGCGGACCCCGGTAATCCGAGGTCCAGACTTACGTACGCTTACTTCTGGACCCAAGGACGTACCGACAGGCTCTGGACGACATTCACAGGGAGCCGGTATCTAAATATATCGACACCCGCCCTGTGAATGCAGTCCTGGGAGTCCAACCACCACCCATAGCAGCTGAGGAGCTCCAGCTGCCTCGTGAGACGCGCGTCACTCTGGCTCAACTCCGATCTGGATATTGTAGCAGGTTAAACTCCTACCTATCCAGAATCAACCCCGACACCCCCAACACTTGCCCAGCATGTGGAGAGTCTCCGCACGACACCAATCACCTATTCACATGCCCAGCCAAACCTACTCAACTAACACCCCTCTCCCTATGGTCCGACCCTGTTGAAACGGCTCGTTTCCTGGACCTTTCGTTAGTTGAGCTTGACGATAATGATTGAGGGAGCCCGCCAGCCCAGTGGGGTGTAGCTAGCCGCTACAACAACAACAACAACAACCTCGGTCGGCTCTCAACTCGTAGATGAATCTAGGAGAGTGAAGGCTTCAATCCCCAACAAATACGAAATTACCCTGATATGGGTCCCGGGGCATAGGGACATTTATGGAAACGAAACTGCGGATGAAATAGCGAGGTGTGGTTCTGCACTGGAAAGGTCCAACGCGGTGAATATGGGCGTCTCGCTTAGAGAAATAAAAGGCAGAATCGCTGATATCTACCACCGAAAAGCCAAGCACAGGTGGAGTAATACAGGATCGTACAGGATTACACGGCAGGAAAATATATACAAACTTACAGCTGTTTGCACAGGTCACTGGCCTGTAGGAGTACATGCTGAAAGGATAGGCATACCCTTCAACCGGTTTTGCCGCAGCTGTGAAGACCCAAGCTCAAAGGAGAGAGTTGAGCATTTTATGTGCGAGTGCCCGGGCCTTGCTAGAATAAGGTTAAAGGCCCTCGGCAAACCATTCCTGCAGAGTATTTTAGAGTGCAGCCGCCTCTCTTTATATGATATACTGCAATTTATAAAAACCGCCAAATAGCTGTAGGTTGCACGAGATGTGGAATCATAACGGCATATTTGCTAATTCCTTGCCATCAGGGTGGCAATCCACTTTAACCAACCAACCAAGACAGATTCCAGTACCACTTCAGAGGGTTTCGAAAAATTTGTTTGAGTTCACGTTTTGACCGCATCCCGGGAAGTGGGTGTTAAAGGGGTATTCAACTTTAGACGGTTCAAAAATTAAATTTCTTATTTTATTTTCGTCGCCATTATATGTAAAATATGTTTGCAAAATATTATAACTCGATTTTAAATACTTTTCGAGATACAAAGCCATTAATGTAATTATGCATGATGCACGGTGGTGTTTTCATGAATCTTTCATCGCGTTTTTCTCAGAATCATAATTTTCAAAACGGTCGCCACGATAACTACAAAAAAAATGAAATTTTACAGTTTACTCGCAATCCCATATTTCTAGCCGGCAAACGAATTATGCAAAACGCATTTGTTTAAATATTTTTTTCGTAAACAATATACACTGGAAAACATGGTAAAAATCGTATATCGTCATTTAACGTAGTGAACAATTGTCAATTTTAATTTTATTGACTATATTCTGGTTCCGGATATACCATAATCACAAGTCTACTGAATATAAAGAAGGTTGAATTTTCTATTTCAGATGATTTAAACGAGAAAAATCGTGCGAAGCTACCTATTTCTGCAAGGCTCAACTTTGAAGCGCCCCTATTATGATTTGAATAAACTTTTTGGCAAAGTAAAACCGTCAACTTCTCTATATTTGCCTCTTGCAAAAATTTACAACAAATCTCTTGAAAATGGTTGCTTCCTTGAAGAATGGAAGATTTCGTTTATTGCACCAATTTATAAATCTGGATTACGAAATTTAGTTGAAAACTATCGCCCCATTGTAAAAATGTCTATCATTCCAAAGCTGTTGGATAAAATTGTGAACAACCAGCTATTAAAGGCTTTTAAGAACTATATTGTTACTCAGCAATACGGTTTTTATCCGGGCGGATCCACCAATACAAATCTCGCTATATTCCTAAATTCTGTAATCAAAGTGATTGAAGAGGGCGATCAAGTGGATACTCTTTACACAGATTTTGTTAAAGCTTTTGACAGCCTAAACCATAATTTGCTTATTAAAAAGCTGGAGAAACTCGGGAGTTCATTCCAACGCGCTTAGGTGGCTGAAATCTTATCTGACAAACAGAGAATTGGTGGTAAAAATTGGCAACAATATCTCTAATTCTATAAAAGTTACTTCAGGGGTTCCACAAGGAAGTCACTTGGGTCCCTTGCTTTTTTCTATATTTATAAATGACATCAGCCAAACATTGAAATTTTGCAACTGTTTGATGTATGCCGACGATTTGAAGTTGTATTACCGAATCCAAAACTTGGGCGATTGTTTTAGACTACAGCAAGATATTCTATCTATGATAGAGTGGTGTACTTGCAACGGTCTTTCTCTGAACTTCTCAAAGTGTAACATTATTTCATTTTCTCGGAAAAAGCTCTGTTAAATGAATAACTACACTTTTAACCACTGCGATTCTTTTAGCCGTAAAACCACCGTCAAGGATTTAGGGGTCTACTAAGACTCGAAACTTAATTTCGACTTTCTTAGAAAATATATATAGTCTGTGCAGCAAACTCTAAACTTGGCTTTCTCAAGCGAAACTCTAAGGACTTTTTAGATCCGCTTACGCTTAAAAGTCTATACACATCTTTGTTGAGATCTATTTTAGAATACGCGTGCATCGTTTGGGACTCGGATTTTGTCACACATTCGGACAGAATAGAAACAGTTCAGAGGAGGTTTACCAAATTCGCCCTTCGGCGCATGTTTTCTTCTGAATCTATGCCATCTTATGAACTGAGGTGTAAAATCTTGAACTTACAATTCCTTGCAAATCGGAGAAAAATTTGTGCTATTCTCTTCATCAAAGATATATGTGATAACAAAGTTGATTCGCCAGATCTACTTTCGCTTCTACCTTTTTATGCGCCGGAAAGCATCTTAGAGAGAAATGAGAAACAATGAGCCCATTCACAGGTCCATTTCATTGTGTAATTCTGTCTGCAATTGTGTCGATTTTTATTCATGTAGAGAACGTTTTAAGATTGGTATTTGTACTCACTTTCTTTTTAAATAATTGTGTTATTTCATTACTATTGATTCGACATATGTATACATGTAAGTCCTTTGATAAATTTTTGTATAGTTTGTTATGATTTCTTTTTTTCTCTTATCTGTGAGGGCATTTGTCCGGTAGATAAATAAATAAATAAATTTTGTGAATTTGTGAATTCAATTTATTGATTATATCCCTTAGTTCAACTTGTATTGTTTTCACAAGAATTGTAAAAGGAGGTCATTTTCCGGTCTTTAAAGTATAATACCCCCTTAATAAGGGCTTCCAATGATTCCATAGCTGTATCTGCCTACACCCCATCCTCCATCCTAATTAAGCTTGTATTTGAGTGCTCTTTTGACAGAATTTTACTCAGTCTGGCGGTATCCATACACGTCTAGGGATAAGCCGTATGCTCGCCAGGATTCTGTCTTGACATTTCTTACTGCTTTCTTGTATTGTTTCAATGAGTCTTTGTGTGGCTGGCACACTTTTAATATATAGCAATCGAAAGAATGTTTTCCTGACATGAGTTCCCTAAGTTGTCCAAACCACCAAGGAGGGAATTTAATCTTAAGGACACGGACAGGTGTGGACTTTTTAAAGGCTATATCGAGAGATTTCTCCATCATATCAACTGTTTCGTTTAGCTCTGTTGCCCTAATAATCTTTTAGATTTCACCGTTCCCTAGACTTTTCGAAGTGATTTTATTAAATATATTTTAATTTCTTCTTCGAGGGTTCCGAAATACAGAAGGGGTGTTGGATTTACCTCGCACGCTAAAGAGTATCCAACAGTGGCAAGACATGACCGATACCCTCCAGCCAGCTACAAGTATGCCATCGGTCGATAGCATTATCCAGCACCTCCTCCCTTCCCGAGAACCTTTCCGAACTGGGAAATATGAAAGCAGTTTTACTTCCCTTATTACATATACTTAGGTTGGTATTTAGCACAAAGTTCCGAAGAGACTAACCTTTTTCGTTTGTTGTGGAACTACCATAAATAGGATTCCTCTCTGTCCCTGTCATGTGTCAAGTAGGCAGATACCAGAAATAGGTTCATGTTCCACGGTCTCAAGCTTCAATCTGCTGAACTGTAATTTGAACAGAGAAATGCATTTAAATCTTTTTTGATTAGAATACACGCCCTATGTTTACCTGCGTTACCACTATAGAAGAGGTTATGTGTTCTGCTGGTTAGGTCTAGGTTCTGCAGGTCTTTTACCCACGGCTCCTGGATGAGGCAAACATCGATGCTTTCCTCACCGAGCAAGATCGGCTGATTATCTATCGCACAAATTTACCTGCACGCACTTTATCCTGTTCGGAGTCTTCATCTGTGATTGTGACATTCCGCAGCAACTGGCTCGCGTCGTCGGTTTCCTCAGTGTCGTCTTCATCCTGAGCCTTGTCGCCTCGAAAGATCTTCATCTTGGCCATGCGGATCCCAAAACGGATTCTTTTTTCGCTTTGGCGAGGGCCTCCAGCGACTCCTCGCAGATGGCCAAGAGTAGTGGTCGGCTTATTTTACTTGGCTGCTCAACTTTTATACGAAGATACGCGCACGTGGTCGCCTGGGGACCTCTCCGGCCGAAATTAGCCTTAGCTTAAGTCCAAGGAAGTTTGGTACGCACATCTGATCAACCTGTAACCTCGAAAGGTTTCGGAGGAGTCAAACCCCGGGTGGGGATTTGCAATAATGCTTTAAATGTCTCCTTAAATTGATAATATCAAATTAAAGTATAAGATTATCAGGTATGTGTTATCCTTTATTATTTCTAAAGAAACATAAACAACTTTAATTTGCCTCAAGAACCATGCGTTGTGTCTGGAGAGTTTGTTTTTATTAACATTTCGACTACGGTCTCATAAGCCATAATAAATGAGTTTACGTCACACCCTATAGCATTGATGTGAGATTTATGAAACTTCGACAAAGGGAAAAAATAAGACAGTTTGCCCCTAGATTACCCACCAAGTCAATCTTATTCGGAGCGAAATTACTTCTTCTCTTTGTACGAGTATTTTAAATGCTTTTAAATTAAATAAATATCATTCTGTAATATTTAAAACTGAAAATACTTTTTGAATTAACCGCACACAAATCTATTTATATAACTTGTTTTCTATTTGCAAGAATTTCAAAATATGGAAAAACAAAACCAATTCTTGTGGTGCTACCATATTTCTGAATTAACTATGTATTTGTGGAACGCAACTGTGTGCAAAACCTTAAACTGGTCTTAGCTAAGATTTGTGTAAATTAGAACTTAAGCCTGACGTAAGACTGGATTGTTAAACCGGCCCTTAGTATACCAATCTTTTTCTCCCGAATTCAGTAAGCTGTCTCAGTCTCTAATAGAGACCAAAGTCACAATTTTAGACCAGGTGGCATTCATTAGTTTCAAAATAAAGTCTCTAAATAGTGACCTGGGGCAATAATCTCTAGCTCATTTTGAGACTTGAGATGAGACTGAATTGGGGCATTAGTCTATAAGAATACACCTTTCAAAGAGGAACTACCTAGCTAGGAAAAAAAAGCTAAATATCATGCGTATTGATTGATATATCAAAATAAAAACTTGTTTTACTTTTTGTTTGGAATATTGTTAATAAATGATACAAATGTAACCTTTCAATTAATACTATGGGGAAACGACTCATTGAGCCACTACGACAACAAGCTGTTCTTCGGAGTGAGAACAGCAAAACAGAAGATCTTCCGCTCTAACGAAGTTATCACGGAGGCAAATGTCGAATACGCCAACCAGCTGTTGGGTGACATGAGTCTGAAGGGGGACGCCACCGAGGACGCTACTCGAAGTGCTGACCAGGTGTTAGCAGGCAACAAAAGTTCAGCAGAAGTCGATGAAGTTTGTTCGGGCAAGTGTCGCTCACGACACCACCCACATATTCCCCCTTAACGCGACAACCTTACCGAGACAGACGAGACTCTTACAGTTCAACCGCAACGGACTCTCGAGCAAGATCTCGGAGGTGGTTGCCTTCATGGCTCGGCACGGGCTGTTAATAGCTGCGGTCCAAGAAACGAAGCTACGTCGCAGCTCAACCTTAACGAACTGCGACGGCTACAATGTGCTTCGCAGAGATCGCGAGCAAGATAATGGTGGAGGCCTAGCCTTCATTCTACACAACACCGTGCAGTATCGTCTCATCGATGTAGACATCGACCCAAGGGACAGCACCTTAGAATGTCAAGGGATTGCTGTCCGGTCAGGCGATGTCGAGCTCGAAATATTTAATATCTACATACCCCCTGTCTTCTGCTGCCCCGCTGCATATCACCCTGACATAGGTGCGCTCCACAGATTTTTTAAACCGTTTGGTAGTTGGAGACTTCAACGCGCATCATGATCTTTGGTTCTCAAGCCTACCAAACGATCGTAGGGAAAATATTTTGGCAGGGCAGATAGACGACTCGACATTCTGCACCATGACCGACGAAGCCCCCACCAGGATTGTGGGTAGTTGCAGCAGCTCGCCAGATCTAACAATAGCTAGCGCGGGTCGGATAAATAGCATAACGTGGCGACCTATGCTATCGTTGCATCAGACAACCTACCCATAGTCATCTCGATTGACAGACCTGCCTACTATGTTGCCTCGGACCGCCACACCTATGTCAACTGCAAAAAAGCTGACTGGGAGCGGTTCGAGGATTTCACTGAAGACGCCTTCGGTGCTCTTTCAACGCCTACCGACGTTCGCGTTGGCGAGCGCGAGTTCCGCAGGGTGGTGAAGTCCGCTGCAGCCCACTTCATTCCGGCAGGCAGGATCCTTGTGATCCGTCCTGACTTCCCGGGTGAGGCGGTGTCTCTGGCGGATGAACGCGACCACCTTCGGCAGGCGGACCCCGGTAATCCCCGTATTAGGCAACAAAACGGGGAGATCCAACGCCTGCTCAACGTACACAACCGGAACAAGTGGAGGGAGCACCTGAAGTCCTGCAACCTCGGTGCCGGAGTGGGCAAACTAACGAGGCGTGACGATCGAACAGAAATCTCATTTGGAGACCACGTCTCGTCGGACCCGAAGCGATGCGCGAACTATTTTAGTCGACAATTTACACTGCATCCTTCGACCGACAGGACCAAACGGTCAGTCACCAGAAGGCTGCGCGAGCAAACACCGAACGCACCAATTGTGCTCTCTACCACTGAGATGAAGGAAGCCATCGGGAAGGCACAAGCCTCCAAATACATTGGCCCAGACGGGTTAAGCATGTTGATGCTGAAAAAATTGGGCACCGCGGGAGTAGCATATCTCACCAAGGTCCTCAATCTGTCCTTAACCACCCTGGTCATTCCGGATATCTGGAAGACGAGTAGGGTGATACCACTGCTGAAACCAGGGAAACCTGGCGGCCAAGGCGAGTCCTACCGGCCGATCTCCCAGCTTTCTCCAGTGGTCAAGACACTTGAGCCCTGCTGCTCCCGCATTTCAATCACTACCTCAGCCCGGCGAAGCATCAACACGGCTTCCAGAAAGTGCATGGCACTACAACGGCACTTAACGCCATAAATACACATTATTAACCGCGGTCTCAACGGCAACCGCCCCTGTGAGAGAACCGTCCTCGTGGCTCTGGACTTGTCGAAGGCCTTCGACACAGTCAGCCACTCCATCCTGCGGAAGGACGTGGAGGCCTCACCTCTCCCAGTGGCGTTGAGGCGATGGACTGCAAAATACCTGTGTGGTCGCCAGGCGTCGGTATGCTACCGTGACGCAGTGTCAAAAGCGAGAAGAATTAAACAGGGGGTACCACAGGGTGGCGTCTTATCCCCACTATTGTTCAACTTCTACATCTCGCGACTCCCCTCCCCGCCAGAGGGAGTCACACTGGTCTCGTATGCCGACGACTGCACGATAATGGCTACCGGCAATGGAATTGATGGCCTATGCTCTAAAGTGAACAGCTACCTCCCAGAGCTTGCTCACTACTTTACAGGACGGAATTTGGCGCTGTCTCCTGCAAAGTCCACGGCGACCCTGTTCACATCTTGGACGAAGGAGGTCGGGCTCACCCTCGACATACACATCGAGGGGACCCCCATTCCGACGGTTAACCACCCTAAGATCCTGGGAGTCACCCTCGACAGCCTGGTCTCCTTCTCAGCGCATGCGGTCGCTTTAACTCAAAAGCTTAGCCTTGATTTAATTACAAATACCTTTGATGCTAAATTGAAAGACTTGTCAAAGGAATTCGATGCTCTAAAAAATCTAATAACTTCTATGCATTATACCAACAATGATATGAGTGCGAATAACCTAACTGCTGGGAACAACAACAGAAACAAGAAAAACGGTTTGCCTACGAAGGAGAAAACATCAACATTGGGTACGCGTACTCGACTGTTATCACCGTCTCCACTTGCTGTAAACAATGATTCTTGTTCTGCTTTGTCTTCTGCTTCTAAGCAAATATCAACTGAGTTGCCTGTTGCTGAGAGAGTTGTCTCCAATACTTCTATCGCCGGCATCAATGCTGCTGCTGCTAAACCTTCGCCAATAGCTGCTGTTTGTAATGCTGATAATGCTCAATTATTGAGTCTGTTCGCTAAAACAAGTTCGCAGAGTGTAATGACTCTCACCCCATCATCTTATGTGCAAGCTGTTGTTGGTGACAATGCTACTGCTTCGACTTCTTCGTCTACTTATTCGCATGTGGTTGTTGCTGATAAAACTACTGCTTCGAATTATTTAGCTAGTGGTCCTGTTACTGCTTCGACTTCTTCATCTTCGGTTTCAGTTTCGTCACAGCCAAATGCAGTGGCTAGTGGACATGATACATCATCTGTATTACCCACCCATGCGGATTGGAAGAAAGTGGTGAATAACAAACGGCGCAAACGAATGAGTGTTTCTGGTATGAGCACTAACTCTGATTTAGAGGTGGCAGACGTGAAGAAATGGTTTCACTTATCATCATTCCTCCCCACCGTATCCGCAGATAACATAATAGACTATGTTAACAAGCACACTGGTATTGACAGAAATAATCTGTCTTGTTATGCATTAGTTAAGAAACAAACTCCGCCTGCTAAAATTAATCATGTTAATTTTAAGTTAGGAGTGTCGGCGGCGCTGTACAACAACTTGCTTTCACCTCAGATTTGGCCTGCCAATGTTAATTTACGCCCTTTTCGTTTTTTTCGAAAAGAGGAATTGCAACAGAGAGTCGGGTAATTGTTAACAAGCCTATTAGCGTAAATTGTGGTTTGAAGGTGTATTTCCAGAATATTTCTGGCCTTCGAACAAAATCAGAAGCTGTTCGTTCATTTAGTTCTCAGTTGGATTATGACATTTTTGTTCTTGTTGAGACTTGGCTTAATCCGGATTTCCGTGACGAGGAATTTTTTGACTGCAATTTGTACAGTGTATATCGAAAGGACAGAGATGCGGCGAAAACTGGATGTATGAGAGGTGGTGGAGTTCTTATCGCAGTTCAACGAAAGATATGCGCTCATTTTGTGGAATTAGCTAATAATGATTCTGTTATCGATCAGCTCTGTATTTGTGTTCGTGGGTCCTCTTCTAAGGGCTCTCTTTTTTTATTGGTATCTTATATTCCTCCAAGTGGCAATGATGACCTTTATCGTGCGCATGCTGATAATATAACATCTTTAGTTTTAAATAAGCTAGGCGATAACCATTTGTGTGTGTTAGGCGACTTTAACTTATCCAACGTGACATGGTGCGGTTCATTTTCAAATTTTGGCCTTACGCCAATAAATGTTACTGCCTCTTTTGAGACGTATCTGCTTGACAATCTTTTAAGTCTTAATTTATTGCAAATTAATAATTTTGTTAATCAACTGAATAGAGTTCTTGATCTCATATTTATAAGTGATAATATAAGTTGCAATGTGGAGGAATGTTACTTTCCAATATCGGTTTGTGATAAACATCATGTACCTTTGGTTCTAAAATTTGAGTTTTACGAATTTTCTGTTAATCAGTCCGCTGAAATAGTTGGCTTTAACTACTCAGCCTGTGATTACTCTAAATTTAATGATTTAATATCTGACATTGATTGGGAAGAAGTTTTTAATGGCTCTGACGTTGCAAAATCTTTCTTAATTTTTAAAACGCTTTTAATCGATTTATGTATTACTAATATTCCAGTCTTAAAAAAAAGACCTTATAAGCAACCTTGGTACAATCGGGAGTTAAAAAAACTAAAAAACCTCAGAAATAAATTTTTTAAGAAATTTAAGTCAACTAGGAACCAGTTCTTTCGTCTTAAATATGAAGCCTATCAGAAGCAATTTAATTGCTTAGACAAATTTCTTTACAGAAACTACATTCTTGATGTAGAGTCTAAATTAAAATCAAATCCGAAGACCTTTTGGCAGTTTATAAAGTCTAAGAATTCAAGTGCCAATATACCTTCATCAGTTTTCTTTCAAGGTAAATTTGCACGTTGCCCAGCTGACGTTTCCAATATGTTTGCTACATTTTTCAGTTCGAACTTCACCAGTGATGTGGGCGCTTCGCCACTTAATTATGATTTCATGGTGAATTCATCTTTTAGTTTTGGATCCTTAAATTTGTCCCTCGAAGACGTTGCTAATGGTATCTCCAAATTGAAACCGTCTTTTAAGGCCGATGTTGATGGTTTGTCAGGCATTTTGCTAAGGAATTGCCCAGCTTTAGTGCTCCCGTTGCAACTCATTTTTAATAAGTCATTAGCTTCAGGGGTTTTTATCGACGATTGGAAATTGACCTCTGTTACTCCGCTTTTCAAAAGCGGGAATAAAAGTGATGTGTGCAATTATAGGCCAATTTCAAAGTTATCTTCAGTATCAAAAGTATTTGAGAGTATTATTGTAGAAAAAATGTATTTTGTATCTAAGAGCTTAATTTCGCCAAATCAACATGGCTTCGTCTCCAATCGGTCGACTGCTTCTAATCTAGCGGTCTTTAGTGAGTACTGTATTAATTCCTTTTTGGATGGTTTTCAAGTTGATTGTGTCTATACAGATTTCTCCAAGGCTTTTGATAAAGTTTCTCATTGGATCTTAGTTAGCAAGTTATCTTGCATGGGCTTCCATTCTAATTTTTTGCAGTGGATTAAATCTTATTTGCTGAATAGACGCTGTGTAGTCATGGTAGATGGTGCAACATCTAATCCTTTTATAGCGTCTTCTGGGGTTCCTCAGGGGAGTATTTTAGGCCCTTTACTTTTTGTGCTATTTATAAATGACATTACCAATTGCTTCACATTTGCTAATTTTCTGCTGTACGCTGATGATTTAAAAGTATTTTCGGTTATAAAAAGCTCAGCTGATGCAATTAAGCTTCAGGCTGATTTAGACAAGCTGCAATGCTGGTGCATTAAATCCCGACTTCCTTTGAATATCAGCAAATGCTTTAAAGTCACTTTTGCTAAAATTCACAATATTGTGCCTACGTGTTATAGTATTGCTTCATCAGTCTTAGAATCTCTCAATGAAATCAAGGATCTTGGCGTAATTTTTTCTTCTAATTTTACTTTTAACAGTCATATTTCGCATATTGTTGCAAAGTCTTATGCGATGTTAGGTTATGTGAGGCGTAATAGCACGAAATTTTCTGATCCCTACACTCTTAAATTATTATATACGTCTTTTGTACGCTCTAACTTAGAATATGCAACGATCATTTGGAGACCATACCATGCCAATTTAGTAAACAGAATTGAACGTGTCCAAAAAGTATTCCTTAAGTTTGCTTTACGCTCTTTAAATTTTTCGGAACCAGTACCTTCGTATAGTTCACGCCTACTTTTAATAAATTTGAAATCGTTGGATTCCAGAAGATCCATACTCTCTTTGTCTTTTATTTTTAATTTGGTTAATGGCGCTATTGATTGCCCCATTCTATTAGTAAAACTTAATTTTAACATTCCTCAGCGCAGTTTACGCAATTTTTTGCCGTTTTATGGTGTTAATTACAAAACTGAATATGCTCGTAATGCCCCTATTGCCCGTGCCATTGGTGAATTTAATATGATATCGAACAAGGTATTATTAGATTTTTCTTATGCAAAAAATGTTTTTAAAAATCTTTTGGATTCAACTTTTTAAATTTTTAAATTTTCTTTTCTTAGTTATTAAGCATAATATTGTTAATAGTCTGTAAGGAAATTATTGTTCAATAGACTCAATAAATAAATAAATAAATATATCGACACCCGCCCTGTGAATGCAGTCCTGGGAGTCCAACCCCCACCCATAGCAGCTGAGGAGCTCCAGCTGCCTCGTGAGACGCGCGTCACTCTGGCTCAACTCCGATCTGGATATTGTAGCAGGTTAAACTCCTACCTATCCAGAATCAACCCCGACACCCCCAACACTTGCCCAGCATGTGGAGAGTCTCCGCACGACACCAATCACCTATTCACATGCCCAGCCAAACCTACTCAACTAACACCCCTCTCCCTATGGTCCGACCCTGTTGAAACGGCTCGTTTCCTGGACCTTTCGTTAGTTGAGCTTGACGATAATGATTGAGGGAGCCCGCCAGCCCAGTGGGGTGTAGCTAGCCGCTACAACAACAACAACAACAACCTCGGTCGGCTCTCAACTCGTAGATGAATCTAGGAGAGTGAAGGCTTCAATCCCCAACAAATACGAAATTACCCTGATATGGGTCCCGGGGCATAGGGACATTTATGGAAACGAAACTGCGGATGAAATAGCGAGGTGTGGTTCTGCACTGGAAAGGTCCAACGCGGTGAATATGGGCGTCTCGCTTAGAGAAATAAAAGGCAGAATCGCTGATATCTACCACCGAAAAGCCAAGCACAGGTGGAGTAATACAGGATCGTACAGGATTACACGGCAGGAAAATATATACAAACTTACAGCTGTTTGCACAGGTCACTGGCCTGTAGGAGTACATGCTGAAAGGATAGGCATACCCTTCGACCGGTTTTGCCGCAGCTGTGAAGACCCAAGCTCAAAGGAGAGAGTTGAGCATTTTATGTGCGAGTGCCCGGGCCTTGCTAGAATAAGGTTAAAGGCCCTCGGCAAACCATTCCTGCAGAGTATTTTAGAGTGCAGCCGCCTCTCTTTATATGATATACTGCAATTTATAAAAACCGCCAAATAGCTGTAGGTTGCACGAGATGTGGAATCATAATGGCATATTTGCTAATTCCTTGCCATCAGGGTGGCAATCCACTTTAACCAACCAACCAAGACAGATTCCAGTACCACTTCAGAGGGTTTCGAAAAATTTGTTTGAGTTCACGTTTTGACCGCATCCCGGGAAGTGGGTGTTAAAGGGGTATTCAACTTTAGACGGTTCAAAAATTAAATTTCTTATTTTATTTTCGTCGCCATTATATGTAAAATATGTTTGCAAAATATTATAACTCGATTTTAAATACTTTTCGAGATACAAAGCCATTAATGTAATTATGCATGATGCACGGTGGTGTTTTCATCGCGTTTTTCTCAGAATCATAATTTTCAAAACGGTCGCCACGATAACTACAAAAATACTGAAATTTTACAGTTTACTCGCAATCCCATATTTCTAGCCGGAAAACGAATTATGCAAAACGCATTTGTTTAAATATTTTTTTCGAAAACAATATACACTGGAAAACATGGTAAAAATCGTATATCGTCATTTAACGTAGTGAACAATTGTGAATTTTAATTTTATTGACTATATTCTGGTTCCGGATATACCATAATCACAAGTCTACTGAATATAAAGAAGGTTGAATTTTCTATTTCAGATGATTTAAACGAGAAAAATCGTGCGAAGCTACCTATTTCTGCAAGGCTCAACTTTGAAGCGCCACTATTATGATTTGAATAAACTTTTTGGCAAAGTAAAACCGTCAACTTCTCTATATTTGCCTCTTGCAAAAATTTACAACAAATCTCTTGAAAATGGTTGCTTCCTTGAAGAATGGAAGATTTCGTTTATTGCCCCAATTTATAAATCTGGATTACGAAATTTAGTTGAAAACTATCGCCCCATTGTAAAAATGTCTATCATTCCAAAGCTGTTGGATAAAATTGTGAACAACCATCTATTAAAGGCTTTTAAGAACTATATTGTTACTCAGCAATACGGTTTTTATCCGGGCGGATCCACCAATACAAATCTCGCTATATTCCTAAATTCTGTAATCAAAGTGATTGAAGAGGGCGATCAAGTGGATACTCTTTACACAGATTTTGTTAAAGCTTTTGACAGCCTAAACCATAATTTGCTTTTTAAAAAGCTGGAGAAACTCGGGAGTTCATTCCAACGCGCTTAGGTGGCTGAAATCTTATCTGACAAACAGAGAATTGGTGGTAAAAATTGGCAACAATATCTCTAATTCTATAAAAGTTACTTCAGGGGTTCCACAAGGAAGTCACTTGGGTCCCTTGCTTTTTTCTATATTTATAAATGACATCAGCCAAACATTGAAATTTTGCAACTGTTTGATGTATGCCGACGATTTGAAGTTGTATTACCGAATTCAAAACTTGGGCGATTGTTTTAGACTACAGCAAGATATTCTATCTATGATAGAGTGGTGTACTTGCAACGGTCTTTCTCTGAACTTCTCAAAGTGTAACATTATTTCATTTTCTCGGAAAAAGCTCTGTTAAATGAATAACTACACTTTTAACCACTGCGATTCTTTTAGCCGTAAAACCACCGTCAAGGATTTAGGGGTCTACTAAGACTCGAAACTTAATTTCGACTTTCTTAAAAAATATATATAGTCTGTGCAGCAAACTCTAAACTTGGCTTTCTCAAGCGAAACTCTAAGGACTTTTTAGATCCGCTTACGCTTAAAAGTCTATACACATCTTTGTTGAGATCTATTTTAGAATACGCGTGCATCGTTTGGGACTCGGATTTTGTCACACATTCGGACAGAATAGAAACAGTTCAGAGGAGGTTTACCAAATTCGCCCTTCGGCGCATGTTTTCTTCTGAATCTATGCCATCTTATGAACTGAGGTGTAAAATCTTGAACTTACAATTCCTTGCAAATCGGAGAAAAATTTGTGCTATTCTCTTCATCAAAGATATATGTGATAACAAAGTTGATTCGCCAGATCTACTTTCGCTTCTACCTTTTTATGCGCCGGAAAGCATCTTAGAGAGAAATGAGAAACAATGAGCCCATTCACAGGTCCATTTCATTGTGTAATTCTGTCTGCAATTGTGTCGATTTTTATTCATGTAGAGAACGTTTTAAGATTGGTATTTGTAATCACTTTCTTTTTAAATAATTGTGTTATTTCATTACTATTGATTCGACATATGTATACATGTAAGTCCTTTGATAAATTTTTGTATAGTTTGTTATGATTTCTTTTTTTCTCTTATCTGTGAGGACATTTGTCCGGTAGATAAATAAATAAATAAATTTTGTGAATTTGTGAATTCAATTTATTGATTATATCCCTTAGTTCAACTTGTATTGTTTTCACAAGAATTGTAAAAGGAGGTCATTTTCCGGTCTTTAAAGTATAATACCCCCTTAATAAGGGCTTCCAATGATTCCATAGCTGTATCTGCCTACACCCCATCCTCCATCCTAATGAAGCTTGTATTTGAGTGCTCTTTTGACAGAATTTTACTCAGTCTGGCGGTATCCATACACGTCTAGGGATAAGCCGTATGCTCGCCAGGATTCTGTCTTGACATTTCTTACTGCTTTCTTGTATTGTTTCAATGAGTCTTTGTGTGGCTGGCACACTTTTAATATATAGCAATCGAAAGAATGTTTTCCTGACATGAGTTCCCTAAGTTCTCCAAACCACCAAGGAGGGAATTTAATCTTAAGGACACGGACAGGTGTGGACTTTTTAAAGGCTATATCGAGAGATTTCTCCATCATATCAACTGTTTCGTTTAGCTCTGTTGCCCTAATAATCTTTTAGATTTCACCGTTCCCTAGACTTTTCGAAGTGATTTTATTAAATATATTTTAATTTCTTCTTCGAGGGTTCCGAAATACAGAAGGGGTGTTGGATTTACCTCGCACGCTAAAGAGTATCCAACAGTGGCAAGACATGACCGATACCCTCCAGCCAGCTACAAGTATGCCATCGGTCGATAGCATTATCCAGCACCTCCTCCCTTCCCGAGAACCTTTCCGAACTGGGAAATATGAAAGCAGTTTTACTTCCCTTATTACATGGTATTTAGCACAAAGTTCCGAAGAGACTAACCTTTTTCGTTTGTTGTGGAACTACCATAAATAGGATTCCTCTCTGTCCCTGTCATGTGTCAAGTAGGCAGATACCAGAAATAGGTTCATGTTCCACGGTCTCAAGCTTCAATCTGCTGAACTGTAATTTGAACAGAGAAATGCATTTAAATCTTTTTTGATTAGAATACACGCCCTATGTTTACCTGCGTTACCACTATAGAAGAGGTTATGTGTTCTGCTGGTTAGGTCTAGGTTCTGCAGGTCTTTTACCCACGGCTCCTGGATGAGGCAAACATCGATGCTTTCCTCACCGAGCAAGATCGACTGATTATCTATCGCACATTTAGAGTGCTGCAAATTTATCTGCACGCACTTTATCCTGTTCGGAGTCTTCATCTGTGATTGTGACATTCCGCAGCAACTGGCTCGCGTCGTCGACCTCCTCAGTGTCGTCTTCATCCTGAGCCTTGTCGCCTCGAAAGATCTTCATCTTGGCCATGCGGATCCCAAAACGGATTCTTTTTTCGCTTTGGCGAGGGCCTCCAGCGACTCCTCGCAGATGGCCAAGAGTAGTGGTCGGCTTATTTTACTTGGCTGCTCAACTTTTATACGAAGATACGCGCACGTGGTCGCCTGGGGACCTCTCCGGCCGAAATCTGGAGAGTTTGTTTTTATTAACATTTCGACTAATGTCTCATAAGCCATAATAAATGAGTTTACGTCACACCCTATAGCATTGATGTGAGATTTATGAAACTTCGACAAAGGGAAAAAATAAGACAGTTTGCCCCTAGATTACCCACCAAGTCAATCTTATTCGGAGCGAAATTAATTCTTCTCTTTGTACGAGTATTTTAAATGCTTTTAAATTAAATAGATATAATTCTAGAATATTTAAAACTGAAAATACTTTTTGAATTAACCGCACACAAATCTATTTATATAACTTGCTTTCTATTTGCAAGAAATTCAAAATATGGAAAAACAAAACCAATTCTTGTGGTGCTACCATATTTCTGAAATAACTATGTATTTGTGGAACGCAACTGTGTGCAAAACCTTAAACTGGTCTTAGCTAAGATTTGTGTAAATTAGAACTTAAGCTTGACTTAAGACTGGATTTTTAAACCGGCCCTTAGTATACCAATCTTTTTCTCCCGAATTCAGTAAGCTGTCTCAGTCTCTAATAGAGACCAAAGTCACAATTTTAGACCAGGTGGCATTCATTAGTTTCAAAATAAAGTCTCTAAATAGTGACCTGGTGGTGAGAAGGGAAAGCGAGGAAAAGCAATAATCTCTAGCTCATTTTGAGACTTGAGATGAGACTGAATTGGGGCATTAGTCTACAAGAATACAACTTTCAAAGAGGAACTACCTAGCTAGGAAAAAAAGCTAAATATCATGCGTATTGATTGATATATCAAAATAAAAATTTGTTTTACTTTTTGTTTGGAATATTGTTAATAAATGATACAAATTTAACCTTTCAATTAATACTATGGGGAAACGACTCATTGAGCCACTACGACAACAAGCTGTTCTTCGGAGTGAGAACAGCAAAACAGAAGATCTTCCGCTCTAACGAAGTTATCCCGGAGGCAAATGTCGAATACGCCAACCAGCTGTTGGGTGACATGAGCCTGAAGGGGGACGCCACCGAGGACGCTACTCGAAGTGCTGACCAGGTGTTAGCAGGCAACAAAAAATCAGCAGAAGTCGATGAAGTTTGTACGGGCAAGTGTCGCTCACGACACCACCCACATATTCCGTTGGGTCTCCACAACCACAGCGGGATGCGCAGCCGGGACGGGCCGGCCCTCGGATCCTGTGCCTCACCCCCCTTAACTCGACAATCTTACCGAGACAGACGAGACTCTTACAGTTCAACTGCAACGGACTCTCGAGCAAGATCTCGGAGGTGGTTGCCGTCATGGCTCGGCACGGGCTGTTACTAGCTGCGGTCCAAGAACCGAAGCTACGTCGCAGCTCAACCTTAACGAACTGCGACGGCTACAATGTGCTTCGCATAGATCGCGAGCAAGATAATGGTGGAGGCCTAACCTTCATTCTACACAACACCGTGAAGTATCGTCTCATCGATGTAGACATCGACCCAAGGGACAGCACCTTAGAATGTCAAGGGATTGCTGTCCGGTCAGGCGATGTCGAGCTCGAAATATTTAATATCTACATACCCCCTGTCTTCTGCTGCCCCGCTGCATATCACCCTGACATAGGTGCGCTCCTCAGATTTTTTAAACCGTTTGGTAGTTGGAGACTTCAACGCGCATCATGGTTCTCAAGCCTACCAAACGATCGTAGGGAAAATATTTTGGCAGAGCAGATAGACGATTCGACATTCTGCACCACGACCGACGAAGCCCCCACCAGGATTGTGGGTAGTTGCAGCAGCTCGCCAGATCTAACAATAGCTAGCGCGGGTCGGATAAATAGCATAACGTGGCGACCTATGCTATCGTTGCATCAGACAACCTACCCATAGTCATCTCGATTGACAGACCTGCCTACTATGTTGCCTCGGACCGCCACACCTATGTCAACTTCAAAAAAGCTGACTGGGAGCGGTTCGAGGATTTCACTGAAGACGCCTTCGGTGCTCTTTCAACGCCTACCGACGTTCGCGTTGGCGAGCGCGAGTTCTGCAGGGTGGTGAAGTCCGCTGCAGCCCGCTTCATTCCGGCAGGCAGGATCCTTGTGATCGTCCTGACTTCCCGGGTGAGGCGGTGTCTCTGGCGGATGAACGCGACCACCTTCGGCAGGCGGACCCCGGTAATCCCCGTATTAGGCAACAAAACGGGGAGATCCAACGCCTGCTCAACGTACACAAGCGGAACAAGTGGAGGGAGCACCTGAAGTCCTGCAACCTCGGTGCCGGAGTGGGCAAACTAACGAGGCGTGACGATCGAACAGAAATCTCATTTGGAGACCACGTCTCGTCGGACCCGAAGCGATGCGCGAACTATTTTAGTCGACAATTTACACTGCATCCTTCGACCGACAGGACCAAACGGTCAGTCGCCAGAAGGCTGCGCGAGCAAACACCGAACGCACCAATTGTGCTCTCTACCACTGAGATGAAGGAAGCCATCGGGAAGGCGAAAGCCTCCAAACCCATTGGCCCAGACGGGTTTAGCATGTTGATGCTGAAAAAATTGGGCACCGCGGGAGTAGCATATCTCACCAAGGTCCTCAATCTGTCCTTAACCACCCTGTTCATTCCGGATATCTGCAAGACGAGTAGGGTGATACCACTGCTGAAACCAGGGAAACCTGCCGGCCAAGGCGAGTCCTACCGGCCGATCTCCCTGCTTTCTCTAGTGGTCAAGACACTTGAGGCCCTGCTGCTCCCGCATTTCAATCACTACCTCAGCCCGGCGAAGCATCAACACGGCTTCCGGAAAGTGCATAGCACTACAACGGCACTTAACGATATAAACACTCAGGTTAATTGTGGTCTCAACGGCAACCGCCCCTGTGAGAGAACCGTCCTCGTGGCTCTGGAGTTGTCGAAGGCCTTCGACACAGTCAGCCACTCCATCCTGCTGAAGGACGTGGAGGCCTCACCTCTCCCAGCGGCGTTAAGGTGTGGTACCGTGACGCAGTGTCAAAAGCGAGAAGAATTAAGCAGGGGGAACCACAGGGTGGCGTCCTATCCCCCCTATTGTTCAACTTCTACATCTCGCGACTCCCCTCCCCGCCAGAGGCAGTCACACTGGTCTCGTATGCCGACGACTGCACGATAATGGCTACCGGCAATGTAATTGATGGCCTTTCCTCTAAAGTGAACATCTATCTCCCAAAGCTTGCTCACTACTTTACAGGACGGAATTTGGCGCTGTCTCCTGTAAAGTCCACGGCGACCCTATTCACATCTTGGACGAAGGAGGCCGGGCTCACCCTCGACATACACATCGAAGGGACCCGCAATCCGACGGTTAACCACCCTAAGATCTTGGGGGTCACCATCGACAGCCTGGTCTCCTTCTCAGCGCATACAACCGCAATCGTCAACAAGGTACAGAGCCGCAACAAAGTCCTCAATTCGCTCGCCGGCAGCACTTGGGACAAAGACAAAGAAACGTTGTTGGCAACATACAAGACGATTGGCCGGCCGGTTCTAAATTATGCTGCGCCAATATGGTCACCTGGAACTAGCAGGACTCAGTGGTCAAGACTGGAGACCTGTCAGAACACCGCACTCAGGACAGTGACGGGATGTCTCCTGATGACGCCTGTGGATCACCTCTACCATGAGGCTAACGTGCTCACAAAGCATCAGGCCCGGACGGTGGCACCCCAATAGAGACCTGCTCGCGCTGGAGCCGGCACCCAGGCACATCAGGGGACATCTCTCACAACTGACGGACGAGGTCCAGACTTACGTATGCTTACTTCTGGACCCAAGGTTGTACCGACAGGCTCTGGACGACATTCACAGGGAGCCGGTATCTAAATATATCGACACCCGCCCTGTGAATGCAGTCCTGGGAGTCCAACCACCACCCATAGCAGCTGAGGAGCTCCAGCTGCCTCGTGAGACGCGCGTCACTCTGGCTCAACTGCGATCTGCATATTGTAGCAGGTTAAACTCCTACCTATCCAGAATCAACCCCGACACCCCCAACACTTGCCCAGCATGTGGAGAGTCTCCGCACGACACCAATCACCTATTCACATGCCCGGCAAAACCTACTCAACTAACACCCCTTTATCTATGGTCCGACCCTGTTGAAACGGCTCGTTTCCTGGACCTTTCGTTAGTTGAGCTTGACGATAATGATTGAGGGAGCCCGCCAGCCCAGTGGGGTGTAGCTAGCCGCTACAACAACAACAACAACAACCTCGGTCGGCTCTCAACCCGTAGATGAATCTAGGAGAGCGAAGGCTTCAGGGTCATAGGGACATTTATGGAAACGAAACTGCGGATGAATTAGCGAGGTGTGGTTCTGCACTGGAAAGGTCCAACGCGGTGAATATGGGCGTCTCGCTTAGAGAAATAAAGGGCAGAATCGCTGATATCTACCACCGAAAAGCCAAGCACAGGTGCAGTCATACAGGATCGTACAGGATTACACGGCAGGAAAATATATACAAACTTACAGCTGTTTGCACAGGTCACTGGCCTGTAGGAGTACATGCCCTTCAACCGGTTTTGCCGCAGCTGTGAAGACCTAAGCTCAAAGGAGAGAGTTGAGCATTTTATGTGCGAATGCCCGGGCCTTGCTAGAATAAGGTTAAAGGCCCTCGGCAAACCATTCCTGCAGAGTATTTTAGAGTGCAGCCGCCTCTCTTTATATGATATACTGCAATTTATAAAAACCGCCAAATAGCTGTAGGTTGCACGAGATGTGGAATCATAATGGCATATTTGCTAATTCCTTGCCATCAGGGTGGCAATCCACTTTAACCAACCAACCAAGACAGATTCCAGTACCACTTCAGAGGGTTTCGAAAAACTTGTTCGAGTTCACGTTTTGACCGCATCCCGGGAAGTGGGTGTTAAAGGGGTATTCAACTTTAGACGGTTCAAAAATTCAATTTCTTATTTATTTTCGTCGCACATTATATGTAAAATATGTTTGCAAAATATTATAACTCGATTTTAAATACTTTTCGAGATACAAAGCCATTAATGTAATTATGCATGATGCACGGTGGTGTTTTCATGAATCTTTCATCGCTTTTTTCTCAGAATCATAATTTTCAAAACGGTCGCCACGATAACTACAAAAATACTGAAATTTTACAGTTTACTCGCAATCCCATATTTCTAGCCGGAAAACGAATTATGCAAAACGCATTTGTTTAAATATTTTTTTCGTAAACAATATACACTGGAAAACATGGTAAAAATCGTATATCGTCATTTAACGTAGTGAACAATTGTCAATTTTAATTTTATTGACTATATTCTGGTTCCGGATATACCATAATCACAAGTCTACTGAATATAAAGAAGGTTGAATTTTCTATTTCAGATGATTTAAACGAGAAAAATCGTGCGAAGCTACCTATTTCTGCAAGGCTCAACTTTGAAGCGCCACTATTATGATTTGAATAAACTTTTTGGCAAAGTAAAACCGTCAACTTCTCTATATTTACCTCTTGCAAAAATGTACAACAAATCTCTTGAAAATGGTTGCTTCCTTGAAGAATGGAAGATTTCGTTCATTGCCCCAATTTATAAATCTGGATTACGAAATTTAGTTGAAAACTATCGCCCCATTGTAAAAATGTCTATCATTCCAAAGCTGTTGGATAAAATTGTGAACAACCAGCTATTAAAGGCTTTTAAGAACTATATTGTTACTCAGCAATACGGTTTTTATCCGGGCAGATCCACCAATACAAATCTCGCTATATTCCTAAATTCTGTAATCAAAGTGATTGAAGAGGGCGATCAAGTGGATACTCTTTACACAGATTTTGTTAAAGCTTTTGACAGCTTAAACCATAATTTGCTTATTAAAAAGCTGGAGAAACTTGGGAGTTCATTCCAACGCGCTTAGGTGGCTGAAATCTTATCTGACAAACAGAAAATTGGTGGTAAAAATTGGCAACAATATCTCTAATTTTATAAAAGTTACTTCAGGGGTTCCACAAGGAAGTCACTTAGGTCCCTTGCTTTTTTCTATATTTATAAATGACATCAGCCAAACATTGAAATTTTGCAACTGTTTGATGTATGCCGACGATTTGAAGTTGTATTACCGAATCCAAAACTTGGGCGATTGTTTTAGACTACAGCAAGATATTATATCTATGATAGAGTGGTGTACTTGCAACGGTCTTTCTCTGAACTTCTCAAAGTGTAACATTATTTCATTTTCTCGGAAAAAGCTCTGTTTAATGAATAACTACACTTTTAACCACTGCGATTCTTTTAGCCGTAAAACCACCGTCAAGGATTTAGGGGTCTACTAAGACTCGAAACTTAATTTCGACTTTCTTAGAAAATATATATAGTCTGTGCAGCAAACTCTAAACTTGGCTTTCTCAAGCGAAACTCTAAGGACTTTTTAGATCCGCTTACGCTTAAAAGTCTATACACATCTTTGTTGAGATCTATTTTAGAATACGCGTGCATCGTTTGGGACTCGGATTTTGTCACACATTCGGACAGAATTGAAAGAGTTCAGAGGAGTTTTACCAAATTCGCCCTTCGGCGCATGTTTTCTTCTGAATCTATGCCATCTTATAAACTGAGGTGTAAAATCTTGAACTTACAATTCCTTGCAAATCGGAGAAAAATTAGGGCTATTCTCTTGATCAACGATATATGTGATAACAAAGTTGATTCGCCAGATCTACTTTCGCTTCTACCTTTTTATGCGCCGGAAAGCATCTTAGAGAGAAATGAGAAACAATGAGCCCATTCACAGGTCCATTTCATTGTGTAATTCTGTCTGCAATTGTGTCGATTTTTATTCGTGTAGAGAACGTTTTAAGATTGGTATTTGTAATCACTTTCTTTTTAAATAATTGTGTTATTTCATTACTATTGATTCGACATATGTATACATGTAAGTCCTTTGATAAATTTTTGTATAGTTTGTTATGATTTCTTTTTTTCTCTTATCTGTGAGGGCATTTGTCCGGTAGATAAATAAATAAATAAATTTTGTGAATTTGTGAATTCAATTTATTGATTATATCCCTTAGTTCAACTTGCAAAAAGTCGCGCACAAAAATATTCAATAGTATTGTTTTGACAAGAATTGTAAAAGGAGGTCATTTTCCGGTCTTTAAAGTATAATACCCCCTTAATAAGGGCTTCCAATGATTCCATAGCTGTATCTGCCTACACCCCATCCTCCATCCTAATGAAGCTTGTATTTGAGTGCTCTTTTGACAGAATTTTACTCAGTCTGGCGGTATCCATACACGTCTAGGGATAAGCCGTATGCTCGCCAGGATTCTGTCTTGACATTTCTTACTGCTTTCTTGTATTGTTTCAATGAGTCTTTGTGTGGCTGGCACACTTTTAATATATAGCAATTGAAAGAATGTTTTCCTAACATGAGTTCCCTAAGTTCTCCAAACCACCAAGGAGGGAATTTAATCTTAAGGACACGGACAGGTGTGGACTTTTTAAAGGCTATATCGAGAGATTTCTCCATCATATCAACTGTTTCGTTTAGCTCTGTTGCCCTGAAAATCTTTTAGATTTCACCGTTCCCTAGACTTTTCGAAGTGATTTTATTAAATATATATTTTTTTTATTTCTTCTTCGAGGGTTCCGAAATACAGAAGGGGTGTTGGATTTACCTCGCACGCTAAAGAGTATCCAACAGTGGCAAGACATGACCGATACCCTCCAGCCAGCTACGAGTATGCCATCGGTCGATAGCATTATCCAGCACCTCCTCCCTTCCCGAGAACCTTTCCGAACTGGGAAATATGAAAGCAGTTTTACTTCCCTTATTACATATACTTAGGTCGGTATTTAGCACAAAGTTCCGAAGAGACTAACCTTTTTCGTTTGTTGTGGAACTACCATAAATAGGATTCCTCTCTGTCCCTGTCATGTGTCAAGTAGGCAGATACCAGAAATAGGTATTTTACCCACGGCTCCTGGATGAGGCAAACATCGATGCTTTCCTCACCGAGCAAGATCGGCTGATTATCTATCGCACATTTAGAGTGCTGCAAATTTACCTGCACGCACTTTATCCTGTTCGGAGTCTTCATCTGTGATTGTGACATTCCGCAGCAACTGGCTCGCGTCGTCGGTTTCCTCAGTGTCGTCTTCATCCTGAGCCTTGTCGCCTCGAAAGATCTTCATCTTGGCCATGCGGATCCCAAAACGGATTCTTTTTTCGCTTTGGCGAGGGCCTCCAGCGACTCCTCGCAGATGGCCAAGAGTAGTGGTCGGCTTATTTTACTTGGCTGCTCAACTTTTATACGAAGATACGCACACGTGGTCGCCTGGGGACCTCTCCGGCCGAAATTAGCCTTAGCTTAAGTCCAAGGAAGTTTGGTACGCACATCTGATCAACCTGTAACCTCGAAAGGTTTCGGAGGAGTCAAACCCCGGGTGGGGATTTGCAATAATGCTTTAAATGTCTCCTTAAATTGATAATATCAAATTAAAGTATAAGATTATCAGGTATGTGTTATCCTTTATTATTTCTAAAGAAACATAAACAACTTTAATTTGCCTCAAGAACCATGCGTTGTGTCTGGAGAGTTTGTTTTTATTAACATTTCGGCTAACGTCTCATAAGCCATAATAAATGAGTTTACGTCACACCCTATAGCATTGATGTGAGATTTATGAAACTTCGACAAAGGGAAAAAATAAGACAGTTTGCCCCTAGATTACCCACCAAGTCAATCTTATTCGGAGCGAAATTAATTCTTCTCTTTGTACGAGTATTTTAAATGCTTTTAAATTAAATAAATATAATTCTGTAATATTTAAAACTGAAAATACTTTTTGAATTAACCGCACACAAATCTATTTATATAACTTGCTTTCTATTTGCAAGAATTTCAAAATATGGAAAAACAAAACCAATTCTTGTGGTGCTACCATATTTCTGAATTAACTATGTATTTGTGGAACGCAACTGTGTGCAAAACCTTAAACTGGTCTTAGCTAAGATTTGTGTAAGTTAGAACTTAAGCTTGACTTAAGACTGGATTGTTAAACCGGCCCTTAGTATACCAATCTTTTTCTCCCGAATTCAGTAAGCTGTCTCAGTCTCTAATAGAGACCAAAGTCACAATTTTAGACCAGGTGGCATTCATTAGTTTCAAAATAAAGTCTCTAAATAGTGACCTGGTGGTGAGAAGGGAAAGCGAGGAAAAGCAATAATCTCTAGCTCATTTTGAGACTTGAGATGAGACTGAATTGGGGCATTAGTCTACAAGAATACACCTTTCAAAGAGGAACTACCTAGCTAGGAAAAAAAAAGCAAAATATCATGCGTATTGATTGATATATCAAAATTAAAACTTGTTTTACTTTTTGTTTGGAATATTGTTAATAAATTATACAAATGTAACCTTTCAATTAATACTATGGGGAAACGACTCATTGAGCCACTACGACAACAAGCTGTTCTTCGGAGTGAGAACAGCAAAACAGAAGATCTTCCGCTCTAACGAAGTTATCCCGGAGGCAAATGTCGAATACGCCAACCAGCTGTTAGGTGACATGAGCCTGAAGGGGGACGCCACCGAGGACGCTACTCGAAGTGCTGACCAGGTGTTAGCAGGCAACAAAAGTTCAGCAGAAGTCGATGAAGTTTGTACGGGCAAGTGTCGCTCACGACACCACCCACATATTCCGTTGGGTCTCCACAACCACAGCGGGATGCGCAGCCGGGACGGGCCGGCCCTCGGATCCTGTGCCTCACCCCCCTAAACGCGACAACCTTACTGAGACAGACAAGACTCTTACAGTTCAACTGCAACGGACTCTCGAGCAAGATCTCGGAGGTGGTTGCCTTCATGGCTCGGCACGGGCTGTTAATAGCTGCGGTCCAAGAAATGAAGCTACGTCGCAGCTCAACCTTAACGAACTGCGACGGCTACAATGTGCTTCGCAGAGATCGCGAGCAAGATAATAGTGGAGGCCTAGCCTTCATTCTACACAACACCGTGCAGTACCGTCTCATCGATGTAGACATCGACCCAAGGGACAGCACCTTAGAATGTCAAGGGATTGCTGTCCGGTCAGGCGATGTCGAGCTCGAAATATTTAATATCTACATATCCCCTGTCTTCTGCTGCCCCGCTGCATATCACCCTGACATAGGTGCGCTCCTCAGTTTTTTAAAACCGTTTGGTAGTTGGAGACTTCAACGCGCATCATGGTTCTCAAGCCTACCAAACGATCGTAGGGAAAATATTTTGGCAGAGCAGATAGACGATTCGACATTCTGCACCATGACCGACGAAGCCCCCACCAGGATTGTGGGTAGTTGCAGCAGCTCGCCAGATCTAACAATAGCTAGCGCGGGTCGGATAAATAGCATAACGTGGCGACCTATGCTATCGCTTGCATCAGACAACCTACCCATAGTCATCTCGATTGACAGACCTGCCAACTATGTTGCCTCGGATCGCCACACCTATGTCAACTTCAAAAAAGCTGACTGCGAGCGGTTCCAGGATTTCACTGAAGACGCCTTCGGTGCTCTTTCAACGCCTACCGACGTTCGCGTTGGCGAGCGCGAGTTCCGCAGGGTGGTGAAGTCCGCTGCAGCCCGCTTCATTCCGGCAGGCAGGATCCTTGTGATCCGTCCTGACTTCCCGGGTGAGGCGGTGTCTCTGGCGGATGAACGCGACCACCTTCGGCAGGCGGACCCCGGTAATCCCCGTATTAGGCAACAAAACGGGGAGATCCAACGCCTGCTCAACGTACACAAGCGGAACAAGTGGAGGGAGCACCGGAAGTCCTGCAATCTCGGTGCCGGAGTGGGAAAACTAACGAGGCGTGACGATCGAACAGAAATCTCATTTGGAGACCACGTCTCGTCGGACTCGAAGCGATGCGCTAACTATTTTAGTCGACAATTTACACTGCATCCTTCGACCGACAGGACCAAACGGTCAGTCACCAGAAGGCTGCGCGAGCAAACACCGAACGCACCAATTGTGCTCTCTACCACTGAGATGAAGGAAGCCATCGGGAAGGCGAAAGCCTCCAAACCCATTGGCCCAGACGGGTTTAGCATGTTGATGCTGAAAAAATTGGGCACCGCGGGAGTAGCATATCTCACCAAGGTCCTCAATCTGTCCTTAACCACCCGGTTCATTCCGGATATCTGCAAGACGAGTAGGGTGATACCACTGCTGAAACCAGGGAAACCTGCCGGCCAAGGCGAGTCCTACCGGCCGTTCTCCCTGCTTTCTCTAGTGGTCAAGACACTTGAGGCCCTGCTGCTCCCGCATTTCAATCACTACCTCAGCCCGGCGAAGCATCAACACGGCTTCCGGAAAGTGCATAGCACTACAACGGAACTTAACGATATAAACACTCAGGTTAATTGTGGTCTCAACGGCAACCGCCCCTGTGAGAGAACCGTCCTCGTGGCTCTGGAGTTGTCGAAGGCCTTCGACACAGTCAGCCACTTCATCCTGCTGAAGGACGTGGAGGCCTCACCTCTCCCAGCTGCGTTAAGGTGTGGTACCGTGACGCAGTGTCAAAAGCGAGAAGAATTAAGCAGGGGGAACCACAGGGTGGCGTCCTATCCCCCCTATTGTTCAACTTCTACATCTCGCGACTCCCCTCCCCGCCAGAGGCAGTCACACTGGTCTCGTATGCCGACGACTGCACGATAATGGCTACCGGCAATGTAATTGATGGCCTTTGCTCTAAAGTGAACAGCTATCTCCCAAAGCTTGCTCACTACTTTACAGGACGGAATTTGGCGCTGTCTCCTGTAAAGTCCACGGCGACCCTGTTCACATCTTGGACGAAGGAGGCCGGGCTCACCCTCGACATACACATCGAAGGGACCCCTATTCCGACGGTTAACCTCCCTAAGATCTTGGGGGTCACCCTCGACAGCCTGGTCTCCTTCTCAGCGCATACAACCGCAATCGTCAACAAGGTACAGAGCCGCAACAAAGTCCTCAAGTCGCTCGCCGGCAGCACTTGGGACAAAGACAAAGAAACGTTGTTGGCAACATACAAGACGATTGGCCGGCCGGTTCTAAGTTATGCTGCGCCAATATGGTCACCTGGAACTAGCAGGACTCAGTGGTCAAGACTGGAGACCTGTCAGAACACCGCACTCAGGACAGTGACGGGATGTCTCCTGATGACGCCTGTGGATCACCTCTACCATGAGGCTAACGTGCTCACAAAGCATCAGCCCCGGACGGTGGCACCCCAATAGAGACCTGCTCGCGCTGGAGCCGGCACCCAGGCACATCAGGGGACATCTCTCACAACTGACGGACGAGGTCCAGACTTACGTACGCTTACTTCTGGACCCAAGGACGTACCGACAGGCTCTGGACGACATTCACAGGGAGCCGGTATCTAAATATATCGACACCCGCCCTGTGAATGCAGTCCTGGGAGTCCAACCACCACCCATAGCAGCTGAGGAGCTCCAGCTGCCTCGTGAGACGCGCGTCACTCTGGCTCAACTCCGATCTGGATATTGTAGCAGGTTAAACTCCTACCTATTCAGAATCAACCCCGACTCCCCCAACACTTGCCCAGCATGTGGAGAGTCTCCGCACGACACCAATCACCTATTCACATGCCCGGCCAAACCTACTCAACTAACACCCCACTCCCTATGGTCCGACCCTGTTGAAACGGCTCGTTTCCTGGACCTTTCGTTAGTTGAGCTTGACGATAATGATTGAGGGAGCCCGCCAGCCCAGTGGGGTGTAGCTAGCCGCTACAACAACAACAACAACAACCTCGGTCGGCTCGCAACTCGTAGATGAATCTAGCAGAGTGAAGGCTTCAATCTCCAACAAATACAAAATTACCCTGATATGGGTCCCGGGGCATAGGGACATTTATGGAAACGAAACTGCGGATGAACTAGCGAGGTGTGGTTCTGCACTGGAAAGGTCCAACGCGGTGAATATGGGCGTCTCGCTTAGAGAAATAAAGGGCAGAATCGCCGATATCTACCACCGAAAAGCCAAGCACAGGTGGAGTAATACAGGATCGTACAGGATTACACGGCAGGAAAATATATACAAACTTACAGCTGTTTCCACAGGGCACTGGCCTGTAGGAGTACATGCTGAAAGGATAGGCATACCCTTCAACCGGTTCTGCCGCAGCTGTGAAGACCCAAGCTCAAAGGAGAGAGTTGAGCATTTTATGTGCGAGTGCCCGGGCCTTGCTAGAATAAGGTTAAAGGCCCTCGGCAAACCATTCCTGCAGAGTATTTTAGAGTGCAGCCGCCTCTCTTTATATGATATACTGCAATTTATAAAAAACCCAAATAGCTGTAGGTTGCACGAGATGTGGAATCATAATGGCATATTTGCTAATTCCTTGCCATCAGGGTGGCAATCCACTTTAACCAACCAACCAAGACAGATTCCAGTACCACTTCAGAGGGTTTCGAAAAATTTGTTTGAGTTCACATTTTGACCGCATCCCGGGAAGTGGGTGTTAAAGGGGTATTCAACTTTAGACGGTTCAAAAATTAAATTTCTTATTTTATTTTCGTCGCACATTATATGTAAAATATGTTTGCAAAATATTATAACTCGATTTTAAATACTTTTCGAGATACAAAGCCATTAATGTAATTATGCATGATGCACGGTGGTGTTTTCATGAATCTTTCATCGCGTTTTTCTCAGAATCATAATTTTCAAAACGGTCGCCACGATAACTACAAAAATACTGAAATTTTACAGTTTACTCGCAATCCCATATTTCTAGCCGGAAACAGAATTATGCAAAACGCATTGTTTAAATATTTTTTTCGTAAACAATATACACTGGAAAACATGGTAAAAATCGTATATCGTCATTTAACGTAGTGAACAATTGTCAATTTTAATTTTATTGACTATATTCTGGTTCCGGATATACCATAATCACAAGTCTACTGAATATAAAGAAGGTTGAATTATCTATTTCAGATGACTTAAACGAGAAAAATCGTGCGAAGCTACGTATTTCTGCAAGGCTCAACTTTGAAGCGCCACTATTATGATTTGAATAAACTTTTTGGCAAAGTAAAACCGTCAACTTCTCTATATTTGCCTCTTGCAAAAATTTACAACAAATCTCTTGAAAATGGTTGCTTCCTTGAAGAATGGAAGATTTCGTTCATTGCCCCAATTTATAAATCTGGATTACGAAATTTAGTTGAAAACTATCGCCCCATTGTAAAAATGTCTATCATTCCAAAGCTGTTGGATAAAATTGTGAACAACCAGCTATTATAGGCTTTTAAGAACTACATATATTGTTACTCAGCAATACGGTGTTTATCCGGGCAGATCCACCAATACAAATCTCGCTATATTCCTAAATTCTGTAATCAAAGTGATTGAAGAGGGCGATCAAGTGGATACTCTTTACACAGATTTTGTTAAAGCTTTTGACAGCCTAAACCATAATTTGCTTATTAAAAAGCTGGAGAAATTTGGGAGTTCATTCCAACGCGCTTAGGTGGCTGAAATCTTATCTGACAAACAGAAAATTGGTGGTAAAAATTGGCAACAATATCTCTAATTCTATAAAAGTTACTTCAGGGGTTCCACAAGGAAGTCACTTGGGTCCCTTGCTTTTTTCTATATTTATAAATGACATCAGCCAAACATTGAAATTTTGCAACTGTTTGATGTATGCCGACGATTTGAAGTTGTATTACCGAATCCAAAACATGGGCGATTGTTTTAGACTACAGCAAGATATTCTATCTATGATAGAGTGGTGTACTTGCAACGGTCTTTCTCTGAACTTCTCAAAGTGTAACATTATTTCATTTTCTCGGAAAAAGCTCTGTTAAATGAATAACTACACTTTTAACCACTGCGATTCTTTTAGCCGTAAAACCACCGTCAAGGATTTAGGGGTCTACTAAGACTCGAAACTTAATTTCGACTTTCTTAGAAAATATATATAGTCTGTGCAGCAAACTCTAAACTTGGCTTTCTCAAGCGAAACTCTAAGCACTTTTTAGATCCGCTTACGCTTAAAAGTCTATACACATCTTTGTTGAGATCTATTTTAGAATACGCGTGCATCGTTTGGGACTCGGATTTTGTCACACATTCGGACAGAATTGAAAGAGTTTAGAGGAGTTTTACCAAATTCGCCCTTCGGCGCATGTTTTCTTCTGAATCTATGCCATCTTATAAACTGAGGTGTAAAATCTTGAACTTACAATTCCTTGCAAATCGGAGAAAAATTAGTGCTATTCTCTTCATCAAAGATATATGTGATAACAAAGTTGATTCGCCAGATCTACTTTCGCTTCTACCTTTTTATGCGCCGGAAAGCATCTTAGAGAGAAATGAGAATAAATGAGCCCATTCACAGGTCCATTTCATTGTGTAATTCTGTCTGCAATTGTGTCGATTTTTATTCAAGTAGAGAACATTTTAAGATTGGTATTTGTAATCACTTTCTTTTTAAATAATTGTGTTATTTCATTACTATTGATTCGACATATGTATACATGTAAGTCCTTTGATAAATTTTTGTATAGTTTGTTATGATTTCTTTTTTTCTCTTATCTGTGAGGGCATTTGTCCGGTAGATAAATAAATAAATAAATTTTGTGAATTTGTGAATTCAATTTATTGATTATATCCCTTAGTTCAACTTGCAAAAAGTCGCGCACAAAAATATTCAATAGTATTGTTTTGACAAGAATTGTAAAAGGAGGTCCTTTTCCGGTCTTTAAAGTATAATACCCCCTTAATAAGGGCTTCCAATGATTCCATAGCTGTATCTGCCTACACCCCATCCTCCATCCTAATGAAGCTTGTATTTGAGTGCTCTTTTGACAAAATTTTACTCAGTCTGGCGGTATCCATACACGTCTAGGGATAAGCCGTATGCTCGTCAGGATTCTGTCTTGACATTTTTTACTGCTTTCTTGTATTGTTTCAATGAGTCTTTGTGTGGCTGGCACACTTTTAATATATAGCAATCGAAAGAATGTTTTCCTGACATGAGTTCCCTAAGTTCTCCAAACCACCAAGGAGGGAATTTAATCTTAAGGACACGGACAGGTGTGGACTTTTTAAAGGCTATATCGAGAGATTTCTCCATCATATCAACTGTTTCGTTTAGCTCTGTTGCCCTAATAATCTTTTAGATTTCACCGTTCCCTAGACTTTTCGAAGTGATTTTATTAAATATATTTTAATTTCTTCTTCGAGGGTTCCGAAATACAGAAGGGGTGTTGGATTTACCTCGCACGCTAAAGAGTATCCAACAGTGGCAAGACATGACCGATACCCTCCAGCCAGCTACAAGTATGCCATCGGTCGATAGCATTATCCAGCACCTCCTCCCTTCCCGAGAACCTTTCCGAACTGGGAAATATGAAAGCAGTTTTACTTCCCTTATTACATATACTTAGGTTGGTATTTAGCACAAAGTTCCGAAGAGACTAACCTTTTTCGTTTGTTGTGGAACTACCATAAATAGGTTCATGTTCCACGGTCTCAAGCTTCAATCTGCTGAACTGTAATTTGAACAGAGAAATGCATTGAAATCTTTTTTGATTAGAATACACGCCCTATGTTTACCTGCGTTACCACTATAGAAGAGGTTATGTGTTCTGCTGGTTAGGTCTAGGTTCTGCAGGTCTTTTACCCACGGCTCCTGGATGAGGCAAACATCGATGCTTTCCTCACCGAGCAACATCGACTGATTATCTATCGCACATTTGGAGTGCTGCAGATTTATCTGCACGCACTTTATCCTGTTCGGAGTCTTCATCTGTGATTGTGACATTCCGCAGCAACTGGCTCGCGTCGTCGACCTCCTCAGTGTCGTCTTCATCCTGAGCCTTGTCGCCTCGAAAGATCTTCACCTTGGCCATGCGGATCCCAAAACGGATTCTTTTTTCGCTTTGGCGAGGGCCTCCAGCGACTCCTCGCAGATGGCCAAGAGTAGTGGTCGGCTTATTTTACTTGGCTGCTCAACTTTTATACGAAGATACGCGCACGTGGTCGCCTGGGGACCTCTCCGGCCGAAATTAGCCTTAGCTTAAGTCCAAGGAAGATTGGTACGCACATCTGATCAACCTGTAACCTCGAAAGGTTTCGGAGGAGTCAAACCCCGGGTGGGGATTTGCAATAATGCTTTAAATGTCTCCTTAAATTGATAATATCAAATTAAAGTATAAGATTATCAGGTATGTGTTATCCTTTATTATTTCTAAAGAAACATAAACAACTTTAATTTGCCTCAAGAACCATGCGTTGTGTCTGGAGAGTTTGTTTTTATTAACATTTCGACTACTGTCTCATAAGCCATAATAAATGAGTTTACGTCACACCCTATAGCATTGATGTGAGATTTATGAAACTTCGACAAAGGGAAAAAATAAGACAGTTTGCCCCTAGATTACCCACCAAGTCAATCTTATTCGGAGCGAAATTAATTCTTCTCTTTGTACGAGTATTTTAAATGCTTTAAATTAAATAAATATAATTCTGTAATATTTAAAACTGAAAATACTTTTTGAATTAACCGCACACAAATCTATTTATATAACTTGTTATCTATTTGCAAGAATTTCCAAAATATGGAAAAACAAAACCAATTCTTGTGGTGATACCATATTTTTGAATTAACTATGTATTTGTGGAACGCAACTGTGTGCAAAACCTTAAACTGGTCTTAGCTAAGATTTGTGTAAATTAGAACTTAAGCTTGACTTAAGACTGGATTGTTAAACCAGCCCTTAGTATACCAATCTTTTTCTCCCGAATTCAGTAAGCTGTCTCAGTCTCTAATAGAGACCAAAGTCACAATTTTAGACCAGGTGGCATTCATTACTTTCAAAATAAAGTCTCTAAATAGTGACTTGGTGGTGAGCAGGGAAAGCGAGCAAAAGCAATAATCTCTAGCTCATTTTGAGACTTGAGATGAGACTGAATTGGGGCATTAGTCTACAAGAATACACCTTTCAAAGAGGAACTACCTAGCTAGGAAAAAAAAGCAAAATATCATGCGTATTGATTGATATATCAAGAGTGAGAACAGCAAAACAGAAGATCTTCCGCTCTAACGAAGTTATCCCGGAGGCAAATCTCGAATACGCCAACCAGCTGTTGGGTGACATGAGCCTGAAGGGAGACGCCACCGAGGACGCTACTCGAAGTGCTGACCAGGTGTTAGCAGGCAACAAAAGTTCAGCAGAAGTCGATGAAGTTTGTACGGGCAAGTGTCGCTCACGACACCACCCACATATTCCGTTGGGTCTCCACAACCACAGCGGGATGCGCAGCCGGGACGGGCCGGCCCTCGGATCCTGTGCCTCACCCCCCTAAACGCGACAACCTTACCGAGACAGACGAGACTCTTACAGTTCAACTGCAACGGACTCTCGAGCAAGATCTCGGAGGTGGTTGCCTTCATGGCTCGGCACGGGCTGTTAATAGCTGCGGTCCAAGAAACGAAGCTACGTCGCAGCTCAACCTTAAGGAACTGCGACGGCTACAATGTGCTTCGCAGAGATCGCGAGCGAGATAATAGTGGAGGCCTAGCCTTCATTCTACACAACACCGTGCAGTACCGTCTCATCGATGTAGACATCGACCCAAGGGACAGCACCTTAGAATGTCAAGGGATTGCTGTCCGGTCAGGCGATGTCGAGCTCGAAATATTTAATATCTACATATCCCCTGTCTTCTGCTGCCCCGCTGCATATCACCCTGACATAGGTGCGCTCCTCAGTTTTTTAAAACCGTTTGGTAGTTGGAGACTTCAACGCGCATCATGGTTCTCAAGCCTACCAAACGATCGTAGGGAAAATATTTTGGCAGAGCAGATAGACGATTCGACATTCTGCACCATGACCGACGAAGCCCCCACCAGGATTGTGGGTAGTTGCAGCAGCTCGCCAGATCTAACAATAGCTAGCGCGGGTCGGATAAATAGCATAACGTGGCGACCTATGCTATCGCTTGCATCAGACAACCTACCCATAGTCATCTCGATTGACAGACCTGCCAACTATGTTGCCTCGGATCGCCACACCTATGTCAACTTCAAAAAAGCTGACTGCGAGCGGTTCCAGGATTTCACTGAAGACGCCTTCGGTGCTCTTTCAACGCCTACCGACGTTCGCGTTGGCGAGCGCGAGTTCCGCAGGGTGGTGAAGTCCGCTGCAGCCAGCTTCATTCCGGCAGGCATTTGTCCTGACTTCCCTTGTGAGGCGGTGTCTCTGGCGGATGAACGCGACCACCTTCGGCAGGCGGACCCCGGTAATCCCCGTATTAGGCAACAAAACGGGGAGATCCAACGCCTGCTCTACGTACACAAGCGGAACAAGTGGAGGGAGCACCTGAAGTCCTGCAACCTCGGTGCCGGAGTGGGCAAACTAACGAGGCGTGACGATCGAACAGAAATCTCATTTGGAGACCACGTCTCGTCGGACCCGAAGCGATGCGCGAACTATTTTAGTCGACAATTTACACTGCATCCTTCGACCGACAGGACCAAACGGTCAGTCACCAGAAGGCTGCGCGAGCAAACACCGAACGCACCAATTGTGCTCTCTACCACTGAGATGAAGGAAGCCATCGGGAAGGCGAAAGCCTCCACACCCATTGGCCCAGACGGGTTTAGCATGTTGATGCTGAAAAAATTGGGCACCTCGGGAGTAGCATATCTCACCAAGGTCCTCAATCTGTCCTTAACCACCCTGTTCATTCCGGATATCTGCAAGACGAGTAGGGTGATACCACTGCTGAAACCAGGGAAACCTGCCGGCCAAGGCGAGTCCTACCGGCCGATCTCCCTGCTTTCTCTAGTGGTCAAGACACTTGAGGCCCTGCTGCTCCCGCATTTCAATCACTACCTCAGCCCGGCGAAGCATCAACACGGCTTCCGGAAAGTGCATAGCACTACAACGGCACTTAACGATATAAACACTCAGGTTAATTGTGGTCTCAACGGCAACCGCCCCTGTGAGAGAACCGTCCTCGTGGCTCTGGAGTTGTCGAAGGCCTTCGACACAGTCAGCCACTCCATCCTGCTGAAGGACGTGGAGGCCTCACCTCTCCCAGCGGCGTTAAGGTGTGGTACCGTGACGCAGTGTCAAAAGCGAGAAGAATTAAGCAGGGGGAACCACAGGGTGGCGTCCTATCCCCCCTATTGTTCAACTTCTACATCTCGCGACTCCCCTCCCCGCCAGAGGGAGTCACACTGGTCTCGTATGCCGACGACTACACGATAATGGCTACCGGCAATGTAATTGATGGCCTTTGCTCTAAAGTGAACAGCTATCTCCCAAAGCTTGCTCACTACTTTACAGGACAGAATTTGGCGCTGTCTCCTGTAAAGTCCACGGCGACCCTGTTCAAATCTTGGACGAAGGAGGCCGGGCTCACCCTCGACATACACATCGAATGGACCCACATTCCGACGGTTAACCTTCCTAAGATCTTGGTGGTCACCCTCGACAGCCTGGTCTCCTTCTCAGCGCATACAACCGCAATCGTCAACAAGGTACAGAGCCGCAACAAAGTCCTCAATTCGCTCGCCGGCAGCACTTGGGACAAAGACAAAGAAACGTTGTTGGCAACATACAAGACGATTGGCCGGCCGGTTCTAAATTATGCTGCGCCAATATGGTCACCTGGAACTAGCAGGACTCAGTGGTCAAGACTGGAGACCTGTCAGAACACCACACTCAGGACAGTGACGGGATGTCTCCTGATGACGCCTGTGGATCACCTCTACCATGAGGTTAACGTGCTCACAAAGCATCAGCCCCGGACGGTGGCACCCCAATAGAGACCTGCTCGCGCTGGAGCCGGCACCCAGGCACATCAGGGGACATCTCTCACAACTGACGGACGAGGTCCAGACTTACGTACGCTTACTTCTGGACCCAAGGACGTACCGACAGGCTCTGGACGACATTCACAGGGAGCCGGTATCTAAATATATCGACACCCGCCCTGTGAATGCAGTCCTGGGAGTCCAACCACCACCCATAGCAGCTGAGGAGCTCCAGCTGCCTCGTGAGACGCGCGTCACTCTGGCTCAACTCCGATCTGAATATTGTAGCAGGTTAAACTCCTACCTATCCAGAATCAACCCCAGCATGTGGAGAGTCTCCGCACGACACCAATCACCTATTCACATGCCCGGCCAAACCTACTCAACTAACACCCCTCTCCCTATGGTCCGACCCTGTTGAAACGGCTCGTTTCCTGGACCTTTCGTTAATTGAGCTTGACGATAATGATTGAGGGAGCCCGCCAGCCCAGTGGGGTGTAGCTAGACGCTACAACAACAACAACAACAACCTCGGTCGGCTCTCAACTCGTAGATGAATCTAGGAGAGTGAAGGCTTCAATCTCCAACAAATACGAAATTTCCCTGATATGGGTCCCGGGGCATAGGGACATTTATGGAAACGAAACTGCGGATGAAATAGCGAGGTGTGGTTTTGCACTGGAAAGGTCCAACGCGGTGAATATGGGCGTCTCGCTTAGAGAAATAAAGGGCAGAATCGCTGATATCTACCACCGAAAAGCCAAGCACAGGTGCAGTAATACAGGATCGTACAGGATTACACGGCAGGAAAATATATACAAACTTACAGCTGTTTGCACAGGTCACTGGCCTGTAGGAGTACATGCTGAAAGGATAGGCATACCCTTCAACCGGTTTTGCCGCAGCTGTGAAGACCCAAGCTCAAAGGAGAGAGTTGAGCATTTTATGTGCGAGTGCCCGGGCCTTGCTAGAATAAGGTTAAAGGCCCTCGGCAAACCATTCCTGCAGAGTATTTTAGAGTGCAGCCGCCTCTCTTTATATGATATACTGCAATTTATAAAAACCGCCAAATAGCTGTAGGTTGCACGAGATGTGGAATCATAATGGCATATTTGCTTATTCCTTGCCATCAGGGTGGCAATCCACTTTAACCAACCAACCAAGACAGATTCCAGTACCACTTCAGAGGGTTTCGAAAAATTTGTTTGAGTTCACGTTTTGACTGCATCCCGCGAAGTGGGTGTTAAAGGGGTATTCAACTTTAGACGGTTCAAAAATTCAATTTCTTATTTATTTTCGTCGCACATTATATGTAAAATATGTTTGCAAAATATTATAACTCGATTTTAAATACTTTTCGAGATACAAAGCCATTAATGTAATTATGCATGATGCACGGTGGTGTTTTCATGAATCTTTCATCGCGTTTTTCTCAGAATCATAGTTTTCAAAACGGTCGCCACGATAACTACAAAAAAAAAGAAATTTTACAGTTTACTCGCAATCCCATATTTCTAGCCGGAAAACGAATTATGCAAAACGCATTTGTTTAAATATTTTTTTCGTAAACAATATACACTGGAAAACATGGTAAAAATCGTATATCGTCATTTAACGTAGTGAACAATTGTCAATTTTAATTTTATTGACTATATTCTGGTTCCGGATATACCATAATCACAAGTCTACTGAATATAAAGAAGGTTGAATTTTCTATTTCAGATGATTTAAACGAGAAAAATCATGCGAAGCTACCTATTTCTGCAAGGCTCAACTTTGAAGCGCCACTATTATGATTTGAATAAACTTTTTGGCAAAGTAAAACCGTCAACTTCTTTATATTTGCCTCGTACAAAAATTTACAAAAAATCTCTTGAAAATGGTTGCTTCCTTGAAGAATGGAAGATTTCGTTCATTGCCCCAATTTATAAATCTGGATTACGAAATTTAGTTGAAAACTATCGCCCCATTGTAAAAATGTCTATCATTCCAAAGCTGTTGGATAAAATTGTGAACAACCAGCTATTAAAGGCTTTTAAGAACTATATTGTTACTCAGCAATACGGTTTTTATCCGGGCAGATCCACCAATACAAATCTCGCTATACTCTTTACACATATTTTGTAAAAGCTTTTGACAGCCTAAACCATAATTTGCTTATTAAAAAGCTGGAGAAACTTGGGAGTTCATTCCAACGCGCTTAGGTGGCTGAAATCTTATCTGACAAACAGAAAATTGGTGGTAAAAATTGGCAACAATATCTCTAATTCTATAAAAGTTACTTCAGGGGTTCCACAAGGAAGTCACTTGGGTCTCTTGCTTTTTTCTATATTAATAAATGACATCAGCCAAACATTGAAATTTTGCAACTGTTTGATGTATGCCGACGATTTGAAGTTGTATTACCGAATCCAAAACTTGGGCGATTGTTTTAGACTACAGCAAGATATTCTATCTATGATAGAGTGGTGAACTTGCAACGGTCTTTCTCTGAACTTCTCAAAGTGTAATATTATTTCATTTTCTCGGAAAAAGCTCTGTTTAATGAATAACTACACTTTTAACTACTGCGATTCTTTTAGCCGTAAAACCACCGTCAAGGATTTAGGGGTCTAACTTAATTTCGACTTTCTTAGAAAATATATATAGTCTGTGCAGCAAACTCTAAACTTGGCTTTCTCAAGCGAAACTCTAAGGACTTTTTAGATCCGCTTACGCTTAAAAGTCTATACACATCTTTGTTGAGATATATTTTAGAATACGCGTGCATCGTTTGGGACTCGGATTTTGTCACACATTCGGTCAGAATAGAAACAATTCAGAGGAGGTTTACCAAATTCGCCCTTCGGCGCATGTTTTCTTCTGAATCTATGCCATCTTATGAACTGAGGTGTAAAATCTTGAACTTACAATTCCTTGCAAATCGGAGAAAAATTTGTGCTATTCTCTTCATCAAAGATATATGTGATAACAAAGTTGATTCGCCAGATCTACTTTCGCTTCTACCTTTTTATGCGCCGGAAAGCATCTTAGAGAGAAATACATTTTCTACGTTCATATGCGTAAAACAAAGTTTGCTAACAACGAGCCCATTCACAGGTCCATTTAATTGTGTAATTCTATCTGCAATTGTGTCGATTTTAATTCATGTAGAGAACGTTTTAAGATTGATATTTGTAATCACTTTCTTTTTAAATAATTGTGTTATTTTATTACTATTGATTCGACATATGTATACATGTAAGTCCTTTGATAAAGTATAGTATAGTATAGTTTGTTATGATTTCTTTTTTTCTCTTATCTGTGAGGGCATTTGTCCGGTAGATAAATAAATAAATAAATTTTGTGAATTTGTGAATTCAATTTATTGATTATATCCCTTAGTTCAACTTGCAAAAAGTCCCGCACCAAAATATTCAATAGTATTGTTTTGACAAGAATTGTAAAAGGAGGTCATTTTCCGGTCTTTAAAGTAGAATACCCCCTTAATAAGGGCTTCCAATGATTCCATAGCTGTATCTGCCTACACCCCATCCTCCATCCTAATGAAGCTTGTATTTGAGTGCTCTTTTGACAGAATTTTACTCAGTCTGGCGGTATCCATACACGTCTAGGGATAAGCCGTATGCTCGCCAGGATTCTGTCTTGACATTTCTTACTGCTTTCTTGTATTGTTTCAATGAGTCTTTGTGTGGCTGGCACACTTTTAATATATAGCAATCGAAAGAATGTTTTCCTGACATGAGTCCCCTAAGTTCTCCAAACCACCAAGGAGGGAATTTAATCTTAAGGACACGGACAGGTGTGGACTTTTTAAAGGCTATATCGAGAGATTTCTCCATCATATCAACTGTTTCGTTTAGCTTTGTTGCCCTAATAATCTTTTAGATTTCACCGTTCCCTAGACTTTTCGAAGTGATTTTATTAAATATATTTTAATTTCTTCTTCGAGGGTTCCGAAATACAGAAGGGGTGTTGGATTTACCTCGCACGCTAAAGAGTATCCAACAGTGGCAAGACATGACCGATACCCTCCAGCCAGCTACGAGTATGCCATCGGTCGATAGCATTATCCAGCACCTCCTCCCTTCCCGAGAACCTTTCCGAACAGGGAAATATGAAAGCAGTTTTACTTCTCTTATTACATATACATAGGTTGGTATTTAGCACAAAGTTCCAAAGAGACTAACCTTTTTCGTTTGTTGTGGAACTACCATAAATAGGATTCCTCCCTGTCCCTGTCATGTGTCAAGTAGGCAGATACCAGAAATAGGTTCATGTTCCACGGTCTCAAGCTTCAATCTGCTGAACTGTAATTTGAACAGAGAAATGCATTTAAATCTTTTTTGATTAGAATACACGCCCTATGTTTACCTGCGTTACCACTATAGAAGAGGTTATGTGTTCTGCTGGTTAGGTCTAGGTTCTGTAGGTCTTTTACCCACGGCTCCTGGATGAGGCAAACATCGATGCTTTCCTCACCGAGCAAGATCGACTGATTATCTATCGCACATTTAGAGTGCTGCAAATTTATCTGCACGCACTTTATCCTGTTCGGAGTCTTCATCTGTGATTGTGACATTCCGCAGCAACTGGCTCGCGTCGTCGGTTTCCTCAGTGTGGTCTTCATCCTGAGCCTTGTCGCCTCGAAAGATCTTCATCTTGGCCATGCGGATCCCAAAACGGATTCTTTTTTCGCTTTGGCGAGGGCCTCCAGCGACTCCTCGCAGATGGCCAAGAGTAGTGGTCGGCTTATTTTACTTGGCTGCTCAACTTTTATACGAAGATACGCACACGTGGTCGCCTGGGGACCTCTCCGGCCGAAATTAGCCTTAGCTTAAGTCCAAGGAAGTTTGGTACGCACATCTGATCAACCTGTAACCTCGAAAGGTTTCGGAGGAGTCAAACCCCGGGTGGGGATTTGCAATAATGCTTTAAATGTCTCCTTAAATTGATAATATCAAATTAAAGTATAAGATTATCAGGTATGTGTTATCCTTTATTATTTCTAAAGAAACATAAACAACTTTAATTTGCCTCAAGAACCATGCGTTGTGTCTGGAGAGTTTGTTTTTATTAACATTTCGACTACTGTCTCATAAGCCATAATAAATGAGTTTACGTCACACCCTATAGCATTGATGTGAGATTTATGAAACTTCGACAAAGGGAAAAAATAAGACAGTTTGCCCCTAGATTACCCACCAAGTCAATCTTATTCGGAGCGAAATTACTTCTTCTCTTTGTACGAGTATTTTAAATGCTTTTAAATTAAATAAATATAATTCTGTAATATTTAAAACTGAAAATACTTTTTGAATTAACCGCACACAAATCTATTTATATAACTTGTTTTCTATTTGCAAGAATTTCAAAATATGGAAAAACAAAACCAATTCTTGTGGTGCTACCATATTTCTGAATTAACTATGTATTTGTGGAACGCAACTGTGTGCAAAACCTTAAACTGGTCTTAGCTAAGATTTGTGTAAATTAGAACTTAAGCCTGACGTAAGACTGGATTGTTAAACCGGCCCTTAGTATACCAATCTTTTTCTCCCGAATTCAGTAAGCTGTCTCAGTCTCTAATAGAGACCAAAGTCACAATTTAAGACCAGGTGGCATTCATTAGTTTCAAAATAAAATCTCTAAATAGTGACCTGGTGGTGAGCAGGTCACAAATAATTGAAATAAAAACAAAAGAAAAACCCGTGAAAGCGAGGAAAAGCAATAATCTCTAGCTCATTTTGAGACTTGAGATGAGATTGAATTACTGAATTGGGGCATTAGTCTACAAGAATACACCTTTCAAAGAGAAACAACCTAGCTAGAAAAAAAAAAGCAAAATATCATGCGTATTGATTGATATATCAAAATAAAAACTTGTTTTACTTTTTGTTTGGAATATTGTTAATAAATGATACAAATGTAACCTTTCAATTAATACTATGGGGAAACGACTCATTGAGCTACTACGACAACAAGCTGTTCTTCGGAGTGAGAACAGCAAAACAGAAGATCTTCCGCTCTAACGAAGTTATCCCGGAGGCAAATGTCGAATACGCCAACCAGCTGTTGGGTGACATGAGCCTGAAGGGGGACGCCACCGAGGACGCTACTCGAAGTGCTGACCAGGTGTTAGCAGCCAACAAAAGTTCAGCAGAAGTCGATGAAGTTTGTACGGGCAAGTGTCGCTCACGACACCACCCACATATTCCGTTGGGTCTCCACAACCACAGCGGGATGCGCAGCCCGGACGGGCCGGCCCTCGGATCCTGTGCCTCACCCCCCTAAACGCGACAACCTTACCGAGACAGACGAGACTCTTACAGTTCAACTGCAACGGACTCTCGAGCAAGATCTCGGAGGTGGTTGCCTTCATGGCTCGGCACGGGCTGTTAATAGCTGCGGTCCAAGAAACGAAGCTACGTCGCAGCTCAACCTTAACGAACTGCGACGGCTACAATGTGCTTCGCAGAGATCGCGAGCAAGATAATAGTGGAGGCCTAGCCTTCATTCTACACAACACCGTGCAGTACCGTCTCATCGATGTAGACATCGACCCAAGGGACAGCACCTTAGAATGTCAAGGGATTGCTGTCCGATCAGGCGATGTCGAGCTCGAAATATTTAATATCTACATATCCCCTGTCTTCTGCTGCCCCGCTGCATATCACCCTGACATTGGTGCGCTCCTCAGTTTTTTAAAACCGTTTGGTAGTTGGAGACTTCAACGCGCATCATGGTTCTCAAGCCTACCAAACGATCGTAGAGAAAATATTTTGGCAGAGCAGATAGACGATTCGACATTCTGCACCATGACCGACGAAGCCCCCACCAGGATTGTGGGTAGTAGCAGCAGCTCGCCAGATCTAACAATAGCTAGCGCGGGTCGGATAAAAAGCATAACGTGGCGACCTATGCTATCGCTTGCATCAGACAACCTACCCATAGTCATCTCGATTGACAGACCTGCCAACTATGTTGCCTCGGATCGCCACACATATGTCAACTTCAAAAAAGCTGACTGGGAGCGGTTCGAGGATTTCACTGAAGACGCCTTCGGTGCTCTTTCAACGCCTACCGACGTTCGCGTTGGCGAGCGCGAGTTCCGCTGGGTGGTGAAGTCCGCTGCAGCCCGCTTCATTCCGGCAGGCAGGATCCTTGTGATCTGTCCTGACTTCCCGGGTGAGGCGGTGTCTCTGGCGGATGAACGCGACCACCTTCGGCAGGCGGACCCCGGTAATCCCCGTATTAGGCAACAAAACGGGGAGATCCAACGCCTGCTCAACGTACACAAGCGGAACAAGTGGAGGGAGCACCGGAAGTCCTGCAATCTCGGTGCCGGAGTGGGAAAACTAACGAGGCGTGACGATCGAACAGAAATCTCATTTGGAGACCACGTCTCGTCGGACCCGAAGCGATGCGCGAACTATTTTAGTCGACAATTTACACTGCATCCTTCGACCGACAGGACCAAACGGTCAGTCACCAGAAGGCTGCGCGAGCAAACACCGAACGCACCAATTGTGCTCTCTACCACTGAGATGAAGGAAGCCATCGGGAAGGCGGAAGCCTCCAAACCCATTGGCCCAGACGGGTTTAGCATGTTGATGCTGAAAAAATTGGGCACCGCGGGAGTAGCATATCTCACCAAGGTCCTCAATCTGTCCTTAACCACCCTGTTCATTCCGGATATCTGCAAGACGAGTAGGGTGATACCACTGCTGAAACCAGGGAAACCTGCCGGCCAAGGCGAGTCCTACCGGCCGATCTCCCTGCTTTCTCTAGTGGTCTAGACACTTGAGGCCCTGCTGCTCCCGCATTTCAATCACTACCTCAGCCCGGCGAAGCATCAACACGGCTTCCGGAAAGTGCATAGCACTACAACGGCACTTAACGATATAAACACTCAGGTTAATTGTGGTCTCAACGGCAACCGCCCCTGTGAGAAAACCGTCCTCGTGGCTCTGGAGTTGTCGAAGGCCTTCGACACAGTCAGCCACTCCATCCTGCTGAAGGACGTGAAGGCCTCACCTCTCCCAGCGGCGTTAAGGTGTGGTACCGTGACGCAGTGTCAAAAGCGAGAAGAATTAAGCAGGGGGAACCACAGGGTGGCGTCCTATCCCCCCTATTGTTCAACTTCTACATCTCGCGACTCCCCTCCCCGCCAGAGGCAGTCACACTGGTCTCGTATGCCGACGACTGCACGATAATGGCTACCGGCAATGTAATTGATGGCCTTTGCTCTAAAGTGAACAGCTATCTCCAAAAGCTTGCTCACTACTTTACAGGACAGAATTTGGCGCTGTCTCCTGTAAAGTCCACGGCGACCCTGTTCAAATCTTGGACGAAGGAGGCCGGGCTCACCCTCGACATACACATCGAAGGGACCCCCATTCCGACGGTTAACCTTCCTAAGATCTTGGGACAGCCTGGTCTCCTTCTCAGCGCATACAACCGCAATCGTCAACAAGGTACAGAGCCGCAACAAAGTCCTCAATTTGCTCGCCGCCAGCACTTGGGACAAAGACAAAGAAACGTTGTTGGCAACATACAAGACGATTGGCCGGCCGGTTCTAAATTATGCTGCGCCAATATGGTCACCTGGAACTAGCAGGACTCAGTGGTCAAGACTGGAGACCTGTCAGAACACCGCACTCAGGACAGTGACGGGATGTCTCCTGATGACGCCTGTGGATCACCTCTACCATGAGGCTAACGTGCTCACAAAGCATCAGCCCCGGACGGTGGCACCCCAATAGAGACCTGCTCGCGCTGGAGCCGGCACCCAGGCACATCAGGGGGCATCTCTCACAACTGACGGACGAGGTCCAGACTTACGTACGCTTACTTCTGGACCCAAGGACGTACCGACAGGCTCTGGACGACATTCGCAGGGAGCCGGTATCTAAATATATCGACACCCGCCCTGTGAATGCAGACGCTACAAAAACAACAACAACCTCGGTCGGCTCTCAACTCGTAGATGAATCTAGGAGAGTGAAGGCTTCAATCTCCAACAAATACGAAATTTCCCTGATATGGGTCCGGGGCATAGGGACATTTATGGAAACGAAACTGCGGATGAAATAGCGAGGTGTGGTTTTGCACTGGAAAGGTCCAACGCGGTGAATATGGGCGTCTCGCTTAGAGAAATAAAGGGCAGAATCGCTGATATCTACCACCGAAAAGCCAAGCACAGGTGCAGTAATACAGGATCGTACAGGATTACACGGCAGGAAAATATATACAAACTTACAGCTGTTTGCACAGGTCACTTTCCTGTAGGAGTACATGCTGAAAGGATAGGCATACCCTTCAACCGGTTTTGCCGCAGCTGTGAAGACCCAAGCTCAAAAGAGAGAGTTGAGCATTTTATGTGCGAGTGCCCGGGCCTTGCTAGAATAAGGTTAAAGGCCCTCGGCAAACCATTCCTGCAGAGTATTTTAGAGTGCAGCCGCCTCTCTTTATATGATATACTGCAATTTATAAAAACCGCCAAATAGCTGTAGGTTGCACGAGATGTGGAATCATAATGGCATATTTGCTAATTCCTTGCCATCAGGGTGGCAATCCACTTTAACCAACCAACCAAGACAGATTCCAGTACCACTTCAGAGGGTTTCGAAAAATTTGTTTGAGTTCACGTTTTGACCGCATCCCGGGAAGTGGGTGTTAAAGGGGTATTCAACTTTAGACGGTTCAAAAATTCAATTTCTTATTTATTTTCGTCGTACATTATATGTAAAATATGTTTGCAAAATATTATAACTCGATTTTAAATACTTTTCGAGATACAAAGCCATTAAAGTAATTATGCATGATGCACGGTGGTGTTTTCATGAATCTTTCATCGCGTTTTTCTCAGAATCATAATTTTCAAAACGGTCGCCACGATAACTACAAAAATACTGAAATTTTACAGTTTACTCGCAATCCCATATTTCTAGCCGGAAACAGAATTATGCAAAACGCATTTGTTTAAATATTTTTTTCGTAAACAATATACACTGGAAAACATGGTAAAAATCGTATATCGTCATTTAACGTAGTGAACAATTGTCAATTTTAATTTTATTGACTATATTCTGGTTCCGGATATACCATAATCACAAGTCTACTGAATATAAAGAAGGTTGAATTTTCTATTTCAGATGATTTAAACGAGAAAAATCGTGCGAAGCTACCTATTTCTGCAAGGCTCAACTTTGAAGCGCCACTATTATGATTTGAATAAACTTTTTGGCAAAGTAAAACCGTCAACTTCTCTATATTTGCCTCGTGCAAAAATTTACAACAAATCTCTTGAAAATGGTTGCTTCCTTGAAGAATGGAAGATTTCGTTCATTGCCCCAATTTATAAATCTGGATTACGAAATTTAGTTGAAAACTATCGCCCCATTGTAAAAATGTCTATCATTCCAAAGCTGTTGGATAAAATTGTGAACAACCAGCTATTAAAGGCTTTTAAGAACTATATTGTGACTCAGCAATACGGTTTTTATCCGGGCAGATCCACCAATACAAATCTCGCTATATTCCTAAATTCTGTAATCAAAGTGATTGAAGACGGCGATCAAGTGGATACTCTTTACACATATTTTGTAAAAGCTTTTGACAGCCTAAACCATAATTTGCTTATTAAAAAGCTGGAGAAACTTGGGAGTTCATTCCAACGCGCTTAGGTGGCTGAAATCTTATCTGACAAACAGAAAATTGGTGGTAAAAATTGGCAACAATATCTCTAATTCTATAAAAGTTACTTCAGGGGTTCCACAAGGAAGTCACTTGGGTCTCTTGCTTTTTTCTATATTAATAAATGACATCAGCCAAACATTGAAATTTTGCAACTGTTTGATGTATGCCGACGATTTGAAGTTGTATTACCGAATCCAAAACTTGGGCGATTGTTTTAGACTACAGCAAGATATTCTATCTATGATAGAGTGGTGAACTTGCAACGGTCTTAATCTGAACTTCTCAAAGTGTAATATTATTTCATTTTCTCGGAAAAAGCTCTGTTTAATGAATAACTACACTTTTAACTACTGCGATTCTTTTAGCCGTAAAACCACCGTCAAGGATTTAGGGGTCTAACTTAATTTCGACTTTCTTAGAAAATATATATAGTCTGTGCAGCAAACTCTAAACTTGGCTTTCTCAAGCGAAACTCTAAGGACTTTTTAGATCCGCTTACGCTTAAAAGTCTATACACATCTTTGTTGAGATATATTTTAGAATACGCGTGCATCGTTTGGGACTCGGATTTTGTCACACATTCGGTCAGAATAGAAACAATTCAGAGGAGGTTTACCAAATTCGCCCTTCGGCGCATGTTTTCTTCTGAATCTATGCCATCTTATGAACTGAGGTGTAAAATCTTGAACTTACAATTCCTTGCAAATCGGAGAAAAATGTGTGCTATTCTCTTCATCAAAGATATATGTGATAACAAAGTTGATTCGCCAGATCTACTTTCGCTTCTACCTTTTTATGCGCCGGAAAGCATCTTAGAGAGAAATACATTTTCTACGTTCATATGCGTAAAACAAAGTTTGCTAACAACGAGCCCATTCACAGGTCCATTTAATTGTGTAATTCTATCTGCAATTGTGTCGATTTTAATTCATGTAGAGAACGTTTTAAGATTGATATTTGTAATCACTTTCTTTTTAAATAATTGTGTTATTTTATTACTATTGATTCGACATATGTATACATGTAAGTCCTTTGATAAAGTATAGTATAGTATAGTTTGTTATGATTTCTTTTTTTCTCTTATCTGTGAGGGCATTTGTCCGGTAGATAAATAAATAAATAAATTTTGTGAATTTGTGAATTCAATTTATTGATTATATCCCTTAGTTCAACTTGCAAAAAGTCCCGCACAAAAATATTCAATAGTATTGTTTTGACAAGAATTGTAAAAGGAGGTCATTTTCCGGTCTTTAAAGTAGAATACCCCCTTAATAAGGGCTTCCAATGATTCCATAGCTGTATCTGCCTACACCCCATCCTCCATCCTAATGAAGCTTGTATTTGAGTGCTCTTTTGACAGAATTTTACTCAGTCTGGCGGTATCCATACACGTCTAGGGATAAGCCGTATGCTCGCCAGGATTCTGTCTTGACATTTCTTACTGCTTTCTTGTATTGTTTCAATGAGTCTTTGTGTGGCTGGCACACTTTTAATATATAGCAATCGAAAGAATGTTTTCCTGACATGAGTCCCCTAAGTTCTCCAAACCACCAAGGAGGGAATTTAATCTTAAGGACACGGACAGGTGTGGACTTTTTAAAGGCTATATCGAGAGATTTCTCCATCATATCAACTGTTTCGTTTAGCTTTGTTGCCCTAATAATCTTTTAGATTTCACCGTTCCCTAGACTTTTCGAAGTGATTTTATTAAATATATTTTAATTTCTTCTTCGAGGGTTCCGAAATACAGAAGGGGTGTTGGATTTACCTCGCACGCTAAAGAGTATCCAACAGTGGCAAGACATGACCGATACCCTCCAGCCAGCTACGAGTATGCCATCGGTCGATAGCATTATCCAGCACCTCCTCCCTTCCCGAGAACCTTTCCGAACTGGGAAATATGAAAGCAGTTTTACTTCTCTTATTACATATACATAGGTTGGTATTTAGCACAAAGTTCCAAAGAGACTAACCTTTTTCGTTTGTTGTGGAACTACCATAAATAGGATTCCTCCCTGTCCCTGTCATGTGTCAAGTAGGCAGATACCAGAAATAGGTTCATGTTCCACGGTCTCAAGCTTCAATCTGCTGAACTGTAATTTGAACAGAGAAATGCATTTAAATCTTTTTTGATTAGAATACACGCCCTATGTTTACCTGCGTTACCACTATAGAAGAGGTTATGTGTTCTGCTGGTTAGGTCTAGGTTCTGCAGGTCTTTTACCCACGGCTCCTGGATGAGGCAAACATCGATGCTTTCCTCACCGAGCAAGATCGACTGATTATCTATCGCACATTTAGAGTGCTGCAAATTTATCTGCACGCACTTTATCCTGTTCGGAGTCTTCATCTGTGATTGTGACATTCCGCAGCAACTGGCTCGCGTCGTCGACCTCCTCAGTGTCATCTTCATACTGAGCCTTGTCGCCTCGAAAGATCTTCATCTTGGCCATGCGGATCCCAAAACGGATTCTTTTTTCGCTTTGGCGAGGGCCTCCAGCGACTCCTCGCAGATGGCCAAGAGTAGTGGTCGGCTTATTTTACTTGGCTGCTCAACTTTTATACGAAGATACGCGCATGTGGTCGCCTGGGGACCTCTCCGGTCGAAATTAGCCTTAGCTTAAGTGCAAGGAAGATTGGTACGCACATCTGATCAACGAAGATACGCGCATGTGGTCGCCTGGGGACCTCTCCGGTCGAAATTAGCCTTAGCTTAAGTGCAAGGAAGATTGGTACGCACATCTGATCAGCCTGTAACCTCGAAAGGTTTCGGAGGAGTCAAACCCCGGGTGGGGATTTGCAATAATGCTTTAAATGTCTCCTTAAATTGATAATATCAAATTAAAGTATAAGATTATCAGGTATGTGTTATCCTTTATTATTTCTAAAGAAACATAAACAACTTTAATTTGCCTCAAGAACCATGCGTTGTGTCTGGAGAGTTTGTTTTTATTAACATTTCGACTACTGTCTCATAAGCCATAATAAATGAGTTTACGTCACACCCTATAGCATTGATGTGAGATTTACGAAACTTCGACAAAGGGAAAAAATAAGACAGTTTGCCCCTAGATTACCCACCAAGTCAATCTTATTCGGAGCGAAATTAATTCTTCTCTTTTTACGAGTATTTTAAATGCTTTTAAATTAAATAAATATAATTCTAGAATATTTAAAACTGAAAATACTTTTTGAATTAACCGCACACAAATCTATTTACATAACTTGTTTTCTATTTGCAAGAATTTCAAAATATGGAAAAACGAAACCAATTCTTGTGGTGCTACCATATTTCTGAATTAACTATGTATTTGTGGAACGCAACTGTGTGCAAAACCTTAAACTGGTCTTAGCTAAGATTTGTGTAAATTAGAACTTAAGCTTGACTTAAGACTGGATTGTTAAACCGGCCCTTAGTATACCAATCTTTTTCTCCCGAATTCAGTAAGCTGTCTCAGTCTCTAATAGAGACCAAAGTCACAATTTTAGACCAGGTGGCATTCATTAGCTTCAAAATAAAGTCTCTATATAGTGACCTGGTGGTGAGCAGGTCACAAATAATTGAAATAAAAACAAAAGAAAAACCCGTGAAAGCGAGGAAAAGCAATAATCTCTAGCTCATTTTGAGACTTGAGATGAGACTGAATTACTGAATTGGGGCATTAGTCTACAAGAATACACCTTTCAAAGAGGAACAACCTAGCTAGAAAAAAAAAAGCAAAATATCATGCGTATTGATTGATATATCAAAATAAAAACTTGTTTTACTTTTTGTTTGGAATATTGTTAATAAATGATACAAATGTAACCTTTCAATTAATACTATGGGGAAACGACTCATTGAGCTACTACGACAACAAGCTGTTCTTCGGAGTGAGAACAGCAAAACAGAAGATCTTCCGCTCTAACGAAGTTATCCCGGAGGCAAATGTCGAATACGCCAACCAGCTGTTGGGTGACATGAGCCTGAAGGGGGACGCCACCGAGGACGCTACTCGAAGTGCTGACCAGGTGTTAGCAGCCAACAAAAGTTCAGCAGAAGTCGATGAAGTTTGTACGGGCAAGTGTCGCTCACGACACCACCCACATATTCCGTTGGGTCTCCACAACCACAGCGGGATGCGCAGCCGGGACGGGCCGGCCCTCGGATCCTGTGCCTCACCCCCCTAAACGCGACAACCTTACCGAGACAGACGAGACTCTTACAGTTCAACTGCAACGGACTCTCGAGCAAGATCTCGGAGGTGGTTGCCTTCATGGCTCGGCACGGGCTGTTAATAGCTGCGGTCCAAGAAACGAAGCTACGTCGCAGCTCAACCTTAACGAACTGCGACGGTATACAATGTGCTTCGCAGAGATCGCGAGCAAGATAATGGTGGAGGCCTAGCCTTCATTCTACACAACACCGTGCAGTACCATCTCATCGATGTAGACATCGACCCAAGGGACAGCACCTTAGAATGTCAAGGGATTGCTGTCCGGTCAGGCGATGTCGAGCTCGAAATATTTAATATATACATATCCCCTGTCTTCTGCTGCCCCGCTGCATATCACCCTGACATAGGTGCGCTCCTCAGTTTTTTAAAACCGTTTGGTAGTTGGAGACTTCAACGCGCATCATGGTTCTCAAGCCTACCAAACGATCGTAGAGAAAATATTTTGGCAGAGCAGATAGACGATTCGACATTCTGCACCATGACCGACGAAGCCCCCACCAGGATTGTGGGTAGTAGCAGCAGCTCGCCAGATCTAACAATAGCTAGCGCGGGTCCGATAAATAGCATAACGTGGCGACCTATGCTATCGCTTGCATCAGACAACCTACCCATAGTCATCTCGATTGACAGACCTGCCAACTATGTTGCCTCGGATCGCCACACATATGTCAACTTCAAAAAAGCTGACTGGGAGCGGTTCGAGGATTTCACTGAAGACGCCTTCGGTGCTCTTTCAACGCCTACCGACGTTCGCGTTGGCGAGCGCGAGTTCCGCTGGGTGGTGAAGTCCGCTGCAGCCCGCTTCATTCCGGCAGGCAGGATCCTTGTGATCTGTCCTGACTTCCCGGGTGAGGCGGTGTCTCTGGCGGATGAACGCGACCACCTTCGGCAGGCGGACCCCGGTAATCCCCGTATTAGGCAACAAAACGGGGAGATCCAACGCCTGCTCAACGTACACAAGCGGAACAAGTGGAGGGAGCACCTGAAGTCCTGCAATCTCGGTGCCGGAGTGGGAAAACTAACGAGGCGTGACGATCGAACAGAAATCTCATTTGGAGACCACGTCTCGTCGGACCCGAAGCGATGCGCGAACTATTTTAGTCGACAATTTACACTGCATCCTTCGACCGACAGGACCAAACGGTCAGTCACCAGAAGGATGCTCGAGCAAACACCGAACGCACCAATTGTGCTCTCTACCACTGAGATGAAGGAAGCCATCCGGAAGGCGGAAGCCTCCAAACCCATTGGCCCAGACGGGTTTATCATGTTGATGCTGAAAAAATTGGGCACCGCGGGAGTAGCATATCTCACCAAGGTCCTCAATCTGTCCTTAACCACCCTGTTCATTCCGGATATCTGCAAGACGAGTAGGGTGATACCACTGCTGAAACCAGGGAAACCTGCCGGCCAAGGCGAGTCCTACCGGCCGATCTCCCTGCTTTCTCTAGTGGTCAAGACACTTGAGGCCCTGCTGCTCCCGCATTTCAATCACTACCTCAGCCCGGCGAAGCATCAACACGGCTTCCGGAAAGTGCATAGCACTACAACGGCACTTAACGATATAAACACTCAGGTTAATTGTGGTCTCAACGGCAACCGCCCCTGTGAGAAAACCGTCCTCGTGGCTCTGGAGTTGTCGAAGGCCTTCGACACAGTCAGCCACTCCATCCTGCTGAAGGACGTGAAGGCCTCACCTCTCCCAGCGGCGTTAAGGTGTGGTACCGTGACGCAGTGTCAAAAGCGAGAAGAATTAAGCAGGGGGAACCACAGGGTGGCGTCCTATCCCCCCTATTGTTCAACTTCTACATCTCGCGACTCCCCTCCCCGCCAGAGGCAGTCACACTGGTCTCGTATGCCGACGACTGCACGATAATGGCTACCGGCAATGTAATTGATGGCCTTTGCTCTAAAGTGAACAGCTATCTCCCAAAGCTTGCTCACTACTTTACAGGACAGAATTTGGCGCTGTCTCCTGTAAAGTCCACGGCGACCCTGTTCAAATCTTGGACGAAGGAGGCCGGGCTCACCCTCGACATACACATCGAAGGGACCCCCATTCCGACGGTTAACCTTCCTAAGATCTTGGGGGTCACCCTCGACAGCCTGGTCTCCTTCTCAGCGCATACAACCGCAATCGTCAACAAGGTACAGAGCCGCAACAAAGTCCTCAATTTGCTCGCCGGCAGCACTTGGGACAAAGACAAAGAAACGTTGTTGGCAACATACAAGACGATTGGCCGGCCGGTTCTAAATTATGCTGCGCCAATATGGTCACCTGGAACTAGCAGGACTCAGTGGTCAAGACTGGAGACCTGTCAGAACACCGCACTCAGGACAGTGACGGGACGTCTCCTGATGACGCCTGTGGATCACCTCTACCATGAGGCTAACGTGCTCACAAAGCATCAGCCCCGGACGGTGGCACCCCAATAGAGACCTGCTCGCGCTGGAGCCGGCACCCAGGCACATCAGGGGACATCTCTCACAACTGACGGACGAGGTCCAGACTTACGTACGCTTACTTCTGGACCCAAGGACGTACCGACAGGCTCTGGACGACATTCACAGGGAGCCGGTATCTAAATATATCGACACCCGCCCTGTGAATGCAGACGCTACAACAACAACAACAACAACCTCGGTCGGCTCTCAACTCGTAGATGAATCTAGGAGAGTGAAGGCTTCAATCTCCAACAAATACGAAATTTCCCTGATATGGGTCCCGGGGCATAGGGACATTTATGGAAACGAAACTGCGGATGAAATAGCGAGGTGTGGTTTTGCACTGGAAAGGTCCAACGCGGTGAATATGGGCGTCTCGCTTAGAGAAATAAAGGGCAGAATCGCTGATATCTACCACCGAAAAGCCAAGCACAGGTGCAGTAATACAGGATCGTACAGGATTACACGGCAGGAAAATATATACAAACTTACAGCTGTTTGCACAGGTCACTGGCCTGTAGGAGTACATGCTGAAAGGATAGGCATACCCTTCAACCGGTTTTGCCGCAGCTGTGAAGACCCAAGCTCAAAAGAGAGAGTTGAGCATTTTATGTGCGAGTGCCCGGGCCTTGCTAGAATAAGGTTAAAGGCCCTCGGCAAACCATTCCTGCAGAGTATTTTAGAGTGCAGCCGCCTCTCTTTATATGATATACTGCAATTTATAAAAACCGCCAAATAGCTGTAGGTTGCACGAGATGTGGAATCATAATGGCATATTTGCTAATTCCTTGCCATCAGGGTGGCAATCCACTTTAACCAACCAACCAAGACAGATTCCAGTACCACTTCAGAGGGTTTCGAAAAATTTGTTTGAGTTCACGTTTTGACCGCATCCCGGGAAGTGGGTGTTAAAGGGGTATTCAACTTTAGACGGTTCAAAAATTCAATTTCTTATTTACTTTCGTCGTACATTATATGTAAAATATGTTTGCAAAATATTATAACTCGATTTTAAATACTTTTCGAGATACAAAGCCATTAAAGTAATTATGCATGATGCACGGTGGTGTTTTCATGAATCTTTCATCGCGTTTTTCTCAGAATCATAATTTTCAAAACGGTCGCCACGATAACTACAAAAATACTGAAATTTTACAGTTTACTCGCAATCCCATATTTCTAGCCGGAAACAGAATTATGCAAAACGCATTTGTTTAAATATTTTTTTCGTAAACAATATACACTGGAAAACATGGTAAAAATCGTATATCGTCATTTAACGTAGTGAACAATTGTCAATTTTAATTTTATTGACTATATTCTGGTTCCGGATATACCATAATCACAAGTCTACTGAATATAAAGAAGGTTGAATTTTCTATTTCAGATGATTTAAACGAGAAAAATCGTGCGAAGCTACCTATTTCTGCAAGGCTCAACTTTGAAGCGCCACTATTATGATTTGAATAAACTTTTTGGCAAAGTAAAACCGTCAACTTCTCTATATTTGCCTCGTGCAAAAATTTACAACAAATCTCTTGAAAATGGTTGCTTCCTTGAAGAATGGAAGATTTCGTTCATTGCCCCAATTTATAAATCTGGATTACGAAATTTAGTTGAAAACTATCGCCCCATTGTAAAAATGTCTATCATTCCAAAGCTGTAGGATAAAATTGTGAACAACCAGCTATTAAAGGCTTTTAAGAACTATATTGTTACTCAGCAATACGGTTTTTATCCGGGCAGATCCACCAATACAAATCTCGCTATATTCCTAAATTCTGTACTCAAAGTGATTGAAGAGGGCGATCAAGTGGATACTCTTTACACATATTTTGTAAAAGCTTTTGACAGCCTAAACCATAATTTGCTTATTAAAAAGCTGGAGAAACTTGGGAGTTCATTCCAACGCGCTTAGGTGGCTGAAATCTTATCTGACAAACAGAAAATTGGTGGTAAAAATTGGCAACAATATCTCTAATTCTATAAAAGTTACTTCAGGGATTCCACAAGGAAGTCACTTGGGTCCCTTGCTTTTTTCTATATTAATAAATGACATCAGCCAAACATTGAAATTTTGCAACTGTTTGATGTATGCCGACGATTTGAAGTTGTATTACCGAATCCAAAACTTGGGCGATTGTTTTAGACTACAGCAAGATATTCTATCTATGATAGAGTGGTGTACTTGCAACGGTCTTTCTCTGAACTTCTCAAAGTGTAATATTATTTCATTTTCTCGGAAAAACCTCTGTTTAATGAATAACTACACTTTTAACTACTGCGATTCTTTTAGCCGTAAAACCACCGTCAAGGATTTAGGGGTCTAACTTAATTTCGACTTTCTTAGAAAATATATATAGTCTGTGCAGCAAACTCTAAACTTGGCTTTCTCAAGCGAAACTCTAAGGACTTTTTAGATCCGCTTACGCTTAAAAGTCTATACACATCTTTGTTGAGATATATTTTAGAATACGCGTGCATCGTTTGGGACTCGGATTTTGTCACACATTCGGTCAGAATAGAAACAATTCAGAGGAGGTTTACCAAATTCGCCCTTCGGCGCATGTTTTCTTCTGAATCTATGCCATCTTATGAACTGAGGTGTAAAATCTTGAACTTACAATTCCTTGCAAATCGGAGAAAAATTTGTGCTATTCTCTTCATCAAAGATATATGTGATAACAAAGTTGATTCGCCAGATCTACGTTCATATGCGTAAAACAAAGTTTGCTAACAATGAGCCCATTCACAGGTCCATTTAATTGTGTAATTCTATCTGCAATTGTGTCGATTTTTATTCATGTAGAGAACGTTTTAAGATTGATATTTGTAATCACTTTCTTTTTAAATAATTGTGTTATTTTATTACTATTGATTCGACATATGTATACATGTAAGTCCTTTGATAAAGTATAGTATAGTATAGTTTGTTATGATTTCTTTTTTTCTCTTATCTGTGAGGGCATTTGTCCGGTAGATAAATAAATAAATAAATTTTGTGAATTTGTGAGTTCAATTAATTGATTATATCCCTTAGTTCAACTTGCAAAAAGTCGCGCACAAAAATATTCAATAGTATTGTTTTGACAAGAATTGTAAAAGGAGGTAATTTTCCGGTCTTTAAAGTATAATACCCTCTTAATAAGGGCTTCCAATGATTCCATAGCTGTATCTGCCTACACCCCATCCTCCATCCTAATGAAGCTTGTATTTGAGTGCTCTTTTGACAGAATTTTACTTAGTCTGGCGGTATCCATACACGTCTAGGGATAAGCCGTATGCTCGCCAGGATTCTGTCTTGACATTTCTTACTGCTTTCTTGTATTGTTCCAATGAGTCTTTGTGTGGCTGGCACACTTTTAATATATAGCAATCGAAAGAATGTTTTCCTGACATGAGTCCCCTAAGTTCTCCAAACCACCAAGGAGGGAATTTAATCTTAAGGACACGGACAGGTGTGGACTTTTTAAAGGCTATATCGAGAGATTTCTCCATCATATCAACTGTTTCGTTTAGCTCTGTTGCCCTAATAATCTTTTAGATTTCACCGTTCCCTAGACTTTTCGAAGTGATTTTATTAAATATATTTTAATTTCTTCTTCGAGGGTTCCGAAATACAGAAGGGGTGTTGGATTTACCTCGCACGCTAAAGAGTATCCAACAGTGGCAAGACATGACCGATACCCTCCAGCCAGCTACGAGTATGCCATCGGTCGATAGCATTATCCAGCACCTCCTCCCTTCCCGAGAACCTTTCCGAACTGGGAAATATGAAAGCAGTTTTACTTCCCTTATTACATATACATAGGTTGGTATTTAGCACAAAGTTCCAAAGAGACTAACCTTTTTCGTTTGTTGTGGAACTACCATAAATAGGATTCCTCCCTGTCCCTGTCATGTGTCAAGTAGGCAGATACCAGAAATAGGTTCTTGTTCCACGGTCTCAAGCTTCAATCTGCTGAACTGTAATTTGAACAGAGAAATGCATTTAAATCTTTTTTGATTAGAATACACGCCCTATGTTTACCTGCGTTACCACTATAGAAGAGGTTATGTGTTCTGCTGGTTAGGTCTAGGTTCTGCAGGTCTTTTACCCACGGCTCCTGGATGAGGCAAACATCGATGCTTTCCTCACCGAGCAAGATCGACTGATTATCTATCGCACATTTAGAGTGCTGCAAATTTATCTGCACGCACTTTATCCTGTTCGGAGTCTTCATCTGTGATTGTGACATTCCGCAGCAACTGGCTCGCGTCGTCGACCTCCTCAGTGTCGTCTTCATCCTGAGCCTTGTCGCCTCGAAAGATCTTCATCTTGGCCATGCGGATCCCAAAACGGATTCTTTTTTCGCTTTGGCGAGGGCCTCCAGCGACTCCTCGCAGATGGCCAAGAGTAGTGGTCGGCTTATTTAACTTGGCTGCTCAACTTTTATACGAAGATACGCGCACGTGGTCGCCTGGGGACCTCTCCGGCCGAAATTAGCCTTAGCTTAAGTCCAAGGAAGATTGGTACGCACATCTGATCAACCTGTAACCTCGAAAGGTTTCGGAGGAGTCAAACCCCGGGTGGGAATTTGCAATAATGCTTTAAATGTCTCCTTAAATTGATAATATCAAAGTAAAGTATAAGATTATCAGGTATGTGTTATCCTTTATTATTTCTAAAGAAACATAAACAACTTTAATTTGCCTCAAGAACCATGCGTTGTGTCTGGAGAGTTTGTTTTTATTAACATTTCGACTACTGTCTCATAAGCCATAATAAATGAGTTTACGTCACACCCTATAGCATTGATGTGAGATTTACGAAACTTCGACAAAGGGAAAAAATAAGACAGTTTGCCCCTAGATTACCCACCAAGTCAATCTTATTCGGAGCGAAATTACTTCTTCTCTTTGTACGAGTATTTTAAATGCTTTTAAATTAAATAAATATAATTCTGTAATATTTAAAACTGAAAATACTTTTTGAATTAACCGCACACAAATCTATTTATATAACTTGTTTTCTATTTGCAAGAATTTCAAAATATGGAAAAACAAAACCAATTCTTGTGGTGCTACCATATTTCTGAATTACTATGTATTTGTGGAACGCAACTGTGTGCAAAACCTTAAACTGGTCTTAGCTAAGATTTGTGTAAATTAGAACTTAAGCTTGACTTAAGACTGGATTGTTAAACCGGCCCTTAGTATACCAATCTTTTTCTCCCGAATTCAGTAAGCTGCCTCAGTCTCTAATAGAGACTAAAGTCACAATTTTAGACCAGGTGGCATTCATTAGTTTCAAAATAAAGTCTCTATATAGTGACCTGGTGGTGAGCAGGTCACAAATAATTGAAATAAAAACAAAAGAAAAACCCGTGAAAGCGAGGAAAAGCAATAATCTCTAGCTCATTTTGAGACTTGAGATGAGACTGAATTACTGAATTGGGGCATTAGTCTACAAGAATACACCTTTCAAAGAGAAACAACCTAGCTAGAAAAAAAAAAAAGCAAAATATCATGCGTATTGATTGATATATCAAAATAAAAACTTGTTTTACTTTTTGTTTGGAATATTGTTAATAAATGATACAAATGTAACCTTTCAATTAATACTATGGGGAAACGACTCATTGAGCTACTACGACAACAAGCTGTTATCGGAGTGAGAACAGCAAAACAGAAGATCTTCCGCTCTAACGAAGTTATCCCGTAGGCAACTGTCGAATACGCCAACCAGCTGTTGGGTGACATGAGCCTGAAGGGGGACGCCACCGAGGACGCTACTCAAAGTGCTGACCAGGTGTTAGCAGGCAACAAAAGTTCAGCAGAAGTCGATGAAGTTTGTACGGGCAAGTGTCGCTCACGACACCACCCACATATTCCGTTGGGTCTCCACAACCACAGCGGGATGCGCAGCCGGGACGGGCCGGCCCTCGGATCCTGTGCCTCACCCCCCTAAACGCGACAACCTTACCGAGACAGACGAGACTCTTACAGTTCAACTGCAACGGACTCTCGAGCAAGATCTCGGAGGTGGTTGCCTTCATGGCTCGGCACGGGCTGTTAATAGCTGCGGTCCAAGAAACGAAGCTACGTCGCAGCTCAACCTTAACGAACTGCGACGGCTACAATGTGCTTCGCAGAGATCGCGAGCAAGATAATAGTGGAGGCCTAGCCTTCATTCTACACAACACCGTGCAGTACCGTCTCATCGATGTAGACATCGACCCAAGGGACAGCACCTTAGAATGTCAAGGGATTGCTGTCCGGTCAGGCGATGTCGAGCTCGAAATATTTAATATATACATATCCCCTGTCTTCTGCTGCCCCGCTGCATATCACCCTGACATAGGTGCGCTCCTCAGTTTTTTAAAACCGTTTGGTAGTTGGAGACTTCAACGCGCATCATGGTTCTCAAGCCTACCAAACGATCGTAGAGAAAATATTTTGGCAGAGCAGATAGACGATTCGACATTCTGCACCATGACCGACGAAGCCCCCACCAGGATTGTGGGTAGTAGCAGCAGCTCGCCAGATCTAACAATAGCTAGCGCGGGTCGGATAAATAGCATAACGTGGCGACCTATGCTATCGCTTGCATCAGACAACCTACCCATAGTCATCTCGATTGACAGACCTGCCAACTATGTTGCCTCGGATCGCCACACATATGTCAACTTCAAAAAAGCTGACTGGGAGCGGTTCGAGGATTTCACTGAAGACGCCTTCGGTGCTCTTTCAACGCCTACCGACGTTCGCGTTGGCGAGCGCGAGTTCCGCTGGGTGGTGAAGTCCGCTGCAGCCCGCTTCATTCCGGCAGGCAGGATCCTTGTGATCTGTCCTGACTTCCCGGGTGAGGCGGTGTCTCTGGCGGATGAACGCGACCACCTTCGGCAGGCGGACCCCGGTAATCCCCGTATTAGGCAACAAAACGGGGAGATCCAACGCCTGCTCAACGTACACAAGCGGAACAAGTGGAGGGAGCACCTGAAGTCCTGCAATCTCGGTGCCGGAGTGGGAAAACTAACGAGGCGTGACGATCGAACAGAAATCTCATTTGGAGACCACGTCTCGTCGGACCCGAAGCGATGCGCGAACTATTTTAGTCGACAATTTACACTGCATCCTTCGACCGACAGGACCAAACGGTCAGTCACGAGAAGGATGCTCGAGCAAACACCGAACGCACCAATTGTGCTCTCTACCACTGAGATGAAGGAAGCCATCGGGAAGGCGGAAGCCTCCAAACCCATTGGCCCAGACGGGTTTAGCATGTTGATGCTGAAAAAATTGGGCACCGCGGGAGTAGCATATCTCACCAAGGTCCTCAATCTGTCCTTAACCACCCTGTTCATTCCGGATATCTGCAAGACGAGTAGGGTGATACCACTGCTGAAACCAGGGAAACCTGCCGGCCAAGGCGAGTCCTACCGGCCGATCTCCCTGCTTTCCCTAGTGGTCAAGACACTTGAGGCCCTGCTGCTCCCGCATTTCAATCACTCCCTCAGCCCGGCGAAGCATCAACACGGCTTCCGGAAAGTGCATAGCACTACAACGGCACTTAACGATATAAACACTCAGGTTAATTGTGGTCTCAACGGCAACCGCCCCTGTGAGAAAACCGTCCTCGTGGCTCTGGAGTTGTCGAAGGCCTTCGACACAGTCAGCCACTCCATCCTGCTGAAGGACGTGAAGGCCTCACCTCTCCCAGCGGCGTTAAGGTGTGGTACCGTGACGCAGTGTCAAAAGCGAGAAGAATTAAGCAGGGGGAACCACAGGGTGGCGTCCTATCCCCCCTATTGTTCAACTTCTACATCTCGCGACTCCCCTCCCCGCCAGAGGCAGTCACACTGGTCTCGTATGCCGACGACTGCACGATAATGGCTACCGGCAATGTAATTGATGGCCTTTGCTCTAAAGTGAACAGCTATCTCCCAAAGCTTGCTCACTACTTTACAGGACAGAATTTGGCACTGTCTGCTGTAAAGTCCACGGCGACCCTGTTCAAATCTTGGACGAAGGAGGCCGGGCTCACCCTCGACATACACATCGAAGGGACCCCCATTCCGACGGTTAACCTTCCTAAGATCTTGGGGGTCACCCTCGACAGCCTGGTCTCCTTCTCAGCGCATACAACCGCAATCGTCAACAAGGTACAGAGCCGCAACAAAGTCCTCAATTTGCTCGCCGGCAGCACTTGGGACAAAGACAAAGAAACGTTGTTGGCAACATACAAGACGATTGGCCGGCCGGTTCTAAATTATGCTGCGCCAATATGGTCACCTGGAACTAGCAGGACTCAGTGGTCAAGACTGGAGACCTGTCAGAACACCGCACTCAGGACAGTGACGGGACGTCTCCTGATGACGCCTGTGGATCACCTCTACCATGAGGCTAACGTGCTCACAAAGCATCAGCCCCGGACGGTGGCACCCCAATAGAGACCTGCTCGCGCTGGAGCCGGCACCCAGGCACATCAGGGGACATCTCTCACAACTGACGGACGAGGTCCAGACTTACGTAAGCTTACTTCTGGACCCAAGGACGTACCGACAGGCTCTGGACGACATTCACAGGGAGCCGGTATCTAAATATATCGACACCCGCCCTGTGAATGCAGACGCTACAACAACAACAACAACAACCTCGGTCGGCTCTCAACTCGTAGATGAATCTAGGAGAGTGAAGGCTTCAATCTCCAACAAATACGAAATTTCCCTGATATGGGTCCCGGGGCATAGGGACATTTATGGAAACGAAACTGCGGATGAAATAGCGAGGTGTGGTTTTGCACTGGAAAGGTCCAACGCGGTGAATATGGGCGTCTCGCTTAGAGAAATAAAGGGCAGAATCGCTGATATCTACCACCGAAAAGCCAAGCACAGGTGCAGTAATACAGGATCGTACAGGATTACACGGCAGGAAAATATATACAAACTTACAGCTGTTTGCACAGGTCACTGGCCTGTAGGAGTACATGCTGAAAGGATAGGCATACCCTTCAACCGGTTTTGCCGCAGCTGTGAAGACCCAAGCTCAAAAGAGAGAGTTGAGCATTTTATGTGCGAGTGCCCGGGCCTTGCTAGAATAAGGTTAAAGGCCCTCGGCAAACCATTCCTGCAGAGTATTTTAGAGTGCAGCCGCCTCTCTTTATATGATATACTGCAATTTATAAAAACCGCCAAATAGCTGTAGGTTGCACGAGATGTGGAATCATAATGGCATATTTGCTAATTCCTTGCCATCAGGGTGGCAATCCACTTTAACCAACCAACCAAGACAGATTCCAGTACCACTTCAGAGGGTTTCGAAAAATTTGTTTGAGTTCACGTTTTGACCGCATCCCGGGAAGTGGGTGTTAAAGGGGTATTCAACTTTAGACGGTTCAAAAATTCAATTTCTTATTTATTTTCGTCGTACATTATATGTAAAATATGTTTGCAAAATATTATAACTCGATTTTAAATACTTTTCGAGATACAAAGCCATTAAAGTAATTATGCATGATGCACGGTGGTGTTTTCATGAATCTTTCATCGCGTTTTTCTCAGAATCATAATTTTCAAAACGGTCGCCACGATAACTACAAAAATACTGAAATTTTACAGTTTACTCGCAATCCCATATTTCTAGCCGGAAACAGAATTATGCAAAACGCATTTGTTTAAATATTTTTTTCGTAAACAATATACACTGGAAAACATGGTAAAAATCGTATATCGTCATTTAACGTAGTGAACAATTGTCAATTTTAATTTTATTGACTATATTCTGGTTCCGGATATACCATAATCACAAGTCTACTGAATATAATGAAGGTTGAATTTTCTATTTCAGATGATTTAAACGAGAAAAATCGTGCGAAGCTACCTATTTCTGCAAGGCTCAACTTTGAAGCGCCACTATTATGATTTGAATAAACTTTTTGGCAAAGTAAAACCGTCAACTTCTCTATATTTGCCTCGTGCAAAAATTTACAACAAATCTCTTGAAAATGGTTGCTTCCTTGAAGAATGGAAGATTTCGTTCATTGCCCCAATTTATAAATCTGGATTACGAAATTTAGTTGAAAACTATCGCCCCATTGTAAAAATGTCTATCATTCCAAAGCTGTAGGATAAAATTGTGAACAACCAGCTATTAAAGGCTTTTAAGAACTATATTGTTACTCAGCAATACGGTTTTTATCCGGGCAGATCCACCAATACAAATCTCGCTATATTCCTAAATTCTGTAATCAAAGTGATTGAAGAGGGCGATCAAGTGGATACTCTTTACACATATTTTGTAAAAGCTTTTGACAGCCTAAACCATAATTTGCTTATTAAAAAGCTGGAGAAACTTGGGAGTTCATTCCAACGCGCTTAGGTGGCTGAAATCTTATCTGACAAACAGAAAATTGGTGGTAAAAATTGGCAACAATATCTCTAATTCTATAAAAGTTACTTCAGGGATTCCACAAGGAAGTCACTTAGGTCCCTTGCTTTTTTCTATATTAATAAATGACATCAGCCAAACATTGAAATTTTGCAACTGTTTGATGTATGCCGACGATTTGAAGTTGTATTACCGAATCCAAAACTTGGGCGATTGTTTTAGACTACAGCAAGATATTCTATCTATGATAGAGTGGTGTACTTGCAACGGTCTTTCTCTGAACTTCTCAAAGTGTAATATTATTTCATTTTCTCGGAAAAACCTCTGTTTAATGAATAACTACACTTTTAACTACTGCGATTCTTTTAGCCGTAAAACCACCGTCAAGGATTTAGGGGTCTAACTTAATTTCGACTTTCTTAGAAAATATATATAGTCTGTGCAGCAAACTCTAAACTTGGCTTTCTCAAGCGAAACTCTAAGGACTTTTTAGATCCGCTTACGCTTAAAAGTCTATACACATCTTTGTTGAGATCTATTTTAGAATACGCGTGCATCGTTTGGGACTCGGATTTTGTCACACATTCGGTCAGAATAGAAACAATTCAGAGGAGGTTTACCAAATTCGCCCTTCGGCGCATGTTTTCTTCTGAATCTATGCCATCTTATGAACTGAGGTGTAAAATCTTGAACTTACAATTCCTTGCAAATCGGAGAAAAATTTGTGCTATTCTCTTCATCAAAGATATATGTGATAACAAAGTTGATTCGCCAGATCTACGTTCATATGCGTAAAACAAAGTTTGCTAACAATGAGCCCATTCACAGGTCCATTTAATTGTGTAATTCTATCTGCAATTGTGTCGATTTTTATTCATGTAGAGAACGTTTTAAGATTGATATTTGTAATCACTTTCTTTTTAAATAATTGTGTTATTTTATTACTATTGATTCGACATATGTATACATGTAAGTCCTTTGATAAAGTATAGTATAGTATAGTTTGTTATGATTTCTTTTTTTCTCTTATCTGTGAGGGCATTTGTCCGGTAGATAAATAAATAAATAAATTTTGTGAATTTGTGAGTTCAATTTATTGATTATATCCCTTAGTTCAACTTGCAAAAAGTCGCGCACAAAAATATTCAATAGTATTGTTTTGACAAGAATTGTAAAAGGAGGTAATTTTCCGGTCTTTAAAGTATAATACCCTCTTAATAAGGGCTTCCAATGATTCCATAGCTGTATCTGCCTACACCCCATCCTCCATCCTAATGAAGCTTGTATTTGAGTGCTCTTTTGACAGAATTTTACTTAGTCTGGCGGTATCCATACACGTCTAGGGATAAGCCGTATGCTCGCCAGGATTCTGTCTTGACATTTCTTACTGCTTTCTTGTATTGTTCCAATGAGTCTTTGTGTGGCTGGCACACTTTTAATATATAGCAATCGAATGAATGTTTTCCTGACATGAGTCCCCTAAGTTCTCCAAACCACCAAGGAGGGAATTTAATCTTAAGGACACGGACAGGTGTGGACTTTTTAAAGGCTATATCGAGAGATTTCTCCATCATATCAACTGTTTCGTTTAGCTCTGTTGCCCTAATAATCTTTTAGATTTCACCGTTCCCTAGACTTTTCGAAGTGATTTTATTAAATATATTTTAATTTCTTCTTCGAGGGTTCCGAAATACAGAAGGGGTGTTGGATTTACCTCGCACGCTAAAGAGTATCCAACAGTGGCAAGACATGACCGATACCCTCCAGCCAGCTACGAGTATGCCATCGGTCGATAGCATTATCCAGCACCTCCTCCCTTCCCGAGAACCTTTCCGAACTGGGAAATATGAAAGCAGTTTTACTTCCCTTATTACATATACATAGGTTGGTATTTAGCACAAAGTTCCAAAGAGACTAACCTTTTTCGTTTGTTGTGGAACTACCATAAATAGGATTCCTCCCTGTCCCTGTCATGTGTCAAGTAGGCAGATACCAGGAATAGGTTCATGTTCCACGGTCTCAAGCTTCAATCTGCTGAACTGTAATTTGAACAGAGAAATGCATTTAAATCTTTTTTGATTAGAATACACGCCCTATGTTTACCTGCGTTACCACTATAGAAGAGGTTATGCGTTCTGCTGGTTAGGTCTAGGTTCTGCAGGTCTTTTACCCACGGCTCCTGGATGAGGCAAACATCGATGCTTTCCTCACCGAGCAAGATCGACTGATTATCTATCGCACATTTAGAGTGCTGCAAATTTATCTGCACGCACTTTATCCTGTTCGGAGTCTTCATCTGTGATTGTGACATTCCGCAGCAACTGGCTCGCGTCGTCGACCTCCTCAGTGTCGTCTTCATCCTGAGCCTTGTCGCCTCGAAAGATCTTCATCTTGGCCATGCGGATCCCAAAACGGATTCTTTTTTCGCTTTGGCGAGGGCCTCCAGCGACTCCTCGCAGATGGCCAAGAGTAGTGGTCGGCTTATTTAACTTGGCTGCTCAACTTTTATACGAAGATACGCGCACGTGGTCGCCTGGGGACCTCTCCGGCCGAAATTAGCCTTAGCTAAAGTCCAAGGAAGATTGGTACGCACATCTGATCAACCTGTAACCTCGAAAGGTTTCGGAGGAGTCAAACCCCGGGTGGGGATTTGCAATAATGCTTTAAATGTCTCCTTAAATTGATAATATCAAAGTAAAGTATAAGATTATCAGGTATGTGTTATCCTTTATTATTTCTAAAGAAACATAAACAACTTTAATTTGCCTCAAGAACCATGCGTTGTGTCTGGAGAGTTTGTTTTTATTAACATTTCGACTACTGTCTCATAAGCCATAATAAATGAGTTTACGTCACACCCTATAGCATTGATGTGAGATTTACGAAACTTCGACAAAGGGAAAAAATAAGACAGTTTGCCCCTAGATTACCCACCAAGTCAATCTTATTCGGAGCGAAATTAATTCTTCTCTTTGTACGAGTATTTTAAATGCTTTTAAATTAAATAAATATAATTCTAGAATATTTAAAACTGAAAATACTTTTTGAATTAACCGCACACAAATCTATTTATATAACTTGTTTTCTATTTGCAAGAATTTCAAAATATGGAAAAACAAAACCAATTCTTGTGGTGCTACCATATTTCTGAATTAACTATGTATTTGTAGAACGCAACTGTGTGCAAAACCTTAAACTGGTCTTAGCTAAGATTTGTGTAAATTAGAACTTAAGCTTGACTTAAGACTGGATTGTTAAACCGGCCCTTAGTATACCAATCTTTTTCTCCCGAATTCAGTAAGCTGTCTCAGTCTCTAATAGAGACCAAAGTCACAATTTTAGACCAGGTGGCATTCATTAGTTTCAAAATAAAGTCTCTATATAGTGACCTGGTGGTGAGCAGGTCACAAATAATTGAAATAAAAACAAAAGAAAAACCCGTGAAAGCGAGGAAAAGCAATAATCTCTAGCTCATTTTGAGACTTGAGATGAGACTGAATTACTGAATTGGGGCATTAGTCTACAAGAATACACCTTTCAAAGAGAAACAACCTAGCTAGAAAAAAAAAAAGCAAAATATCATGCGTATTGATTGATATATCAAAATAAAAACTTGTTTTACTTTTTGTTTGGAATATTGTTAATAAATGATACAAATGTAACCTTTCAATTAATACTATGGGGAAACGACTCATTGAGCTACTACGACAACAAGCTGTTATCGGAGTGAGAACAGCAAAACAGAAGATCTTCCGCTCTAACGAAGTTATCCCGGAGGCAAATGTCGAATACGCCAACCAGCTGTTGGGTGACATGAGCCTGAAGGGGGACGCCACCGAGGACGCTACTCGAAGTGCTGACCAGGTGTTAGCAGGCAACAAAAGTTCAGCAGAAGTCGATGAAGTTTGTACGGGCAAGTGTCGCTCACGACACCACCCACATATTCCGTTGGGTCTCCACAACCACAGCGGGATGCGCAGCCGGGACGGGCCGGCCCTCGGATCCTGTGCCTCACCCCCCTAAACGCGACAACCTTACCGAGACAGACGAGACTCTTACAGTTCAACTGCAACGGACTCTCGAGCAAGATCTCGGAGGTGGTTGCCTTCATGGCTCGGCACGGGCTGTTAATAGCTGCGGTCCAAGAAACGAAGCTACGTCGCAGCTCAACCTTAACGAACTGCGACGGCTACAATGTGCTTCGCAGAGATCGCGAGCAAGATAATGGTGGAGGCCTAGCCTTCATTCTACACAACACCGTGCAGTACCGTCTCATCGATGTAGACATCGACCCAAGGGACAGCACCTTAGAATGTCAAGGGATTGCTGTCCGGTCAGGCGATGTCGAGCTCGAAATATTTAATATCTACATATCCCCTGTCTTCTGCTGCCCCACTGCATATCACCCTGACATAGGTGCGCTCCTCAGATTTTTAAAACCGTTTGGTAGTTGGAGACTTCAACGCGCATCATGGTTCTCAAGCCTACCAAACGATCGTAGGGAAAATATTTTGGCAGAGCAGATAGACGATTCGACATTCTGCACCATGACCGACGAAGCCCCCACCAGGATTGTGGGTAGTAGCAGCAGCTCGCCAGATCTAACAATAGCTAGCGCGGGTCGGATAAATAGCATAACGTGGCGACCTATGCTATCGCTTGCATCAGACAACCTACCCATAGTCATCTCGATTGACAGACCTGCCAACTATGTTGCCTCGGATCGCCACACCTATGTCAACTTCAAAAATGCTGACTGGGAGCGGTTCGAGGATTTCACTGAAGACGCCTTCGGTGCTCTTTTAACGCCTACCGACGTTCGCGTTGGCGAGCGCGAGTTCCGCAGGGTGGTGAAGTCCGCTGCAGCCCGCTTCATTCCGGCAGGCAGGATCCTTGTGATCCGTCCTGACTTCCCGGGTGAGGCGGTGTCTCTGGCGGATGAACGCGACCACCTTCGGCAGGCGGACCCCGGTAATCCCCGTATTAGGCAACAAAACGGGGAGATCCAACGCCTGCTCAACGTACACAAGCGGAACAAGTGGAGGGAGCACCTGAAGTCCTGCAATCTCGGTGCCGGAGTGGGAAAACTAACGAGGCGTGACGATCGAACAGAAATCTCATTTGGAGACCACGTCTCGTCGGACCCGAAGCGATGCGCGAACTATTTTAGTCGACAATTTACACTGCATCCTTCGACCGACAGGACCAAACGGTCAGTCACCAGAAGGATGCTCGAGCAAACACCGAACGCACCAATTGTGCTCTCTACCACTGAGATGAAGGAAGCCATCGGGAAGGCGGAAGCCTCCAAACCCATTGGCCCAGACGGGTTTAGCATGTTGATGCTGAAAAAATTGGGCACCGCGGGAGTAGCATATCTCACCAAGGTCCTCAATCTGTCCTTAACCACCCTGTTCATTCCGGATATCTGCAAGACGAGTAGGGTGATACCACTGCTGAAACCAGGGAAACCTGCCGGCCAAGGCGAGTCCTACCGGCCGATCTCCCTGCTTTCTCTAGTGGTCAAGACACTTGAGGCCCTGCTGCTCCCGCATTTCAATCACTACCTCAGCCCGGCGAAGCATCAACACGGCTTCCGGAAAGTGCATAGCACTACAACGGCACTTAACGATATAAACACTCAGGTTAATTGTGGTCTCAACGGCAACCGCCCCTGTGAGAAAACCGTCCTCGTGGCTCTGGAGTTGTCGAAGGCCTTCGACACAGTCAGCCACTCCATCCTGCTGAAGGACGTGAAGGCCTCACCTCTCCCAGCGGCGTTAAGGTGTGGTACCGTGACGCAGTGTCAAAAGCGAGAAGAATTAAGCAGGGGGAACCACAGGGTGGCGTCCTATCCCCCCTATTGTTCAACTTCTACATCTCGCGACTCCCCTCCCCGCCAGAGGCAGTCACACTGGTCTCGTATGCCGACGACTGCACGATAATGGCTACCGGCAATGTAATTGATGGCCTTTGCTCTAAAGTGAACAGCTATCTCCCAAAGCTTGCTCACTACTTTACAGGACAGAATTTGGCGCTGTCTGCTGTAAAGTCCACGGCGACCCTGTTCAAATCTTGGACGAAGGAGGCCGGGCTCACCCTCGACATACACATCGAAGGGACCCCCATTCCGACGGTTAACCTTCCTAAGATCTTGGGGGTCACCCTCGACAGCCTGGTCTCCTTCTCAGCGCATACAACCGCAATCGTCAACAAGGTACAGAGCCGCAACAAAGTCCTCAATTTGCTCGCCGGCAGCACTTGGGACAAAGACAAAGAAACGTTGTTGGCAACATACAAGACGATTGGCCGGCCGGTTCTAAATTATGCTGCGCCAATATGGTCACCTGGAACTAGCAGGACTCAGTGGTCAAGACTGGAGACCTGTCAGAACACCGCACTCAGGACAGTGACGGGACGTCTCCTGATGACGCCTGTGGATCACCTCTACCATGAAGCTAACGTGCTCACAAAGCATCAGCCCCGGACGGTGGCACCCCAATAGAGACCTGCTCGCGCTGGAGCCGGCACCCAGGCACATCAGGGGACATCTCTCACAACTGACGGACGAGGTCCAGACTTACGTAAGCTTACTTCTGGACCCAAGGACGTACCGACAGGCTCTGGACGACATTCACAGGGAGCCGGTATCTAAATATATCGACACCCGCCCTGTGAATGCAGACGCTACAACAACAACAACAACAACCTCGGTCGGCTCTCAACTCGTAGATGAATCTAGGAGAGTGAAGGCTTCAATCTCCAACAAATACGAAATTTCCCTGATATGGGTCCCGGGGCATAGGGACATTTATGGAAACGAAACTGCGGATGAAATAGCGAGGTGTGGTTTTGCACTGGAAAGGTCCAACGCGGTGAATATGGGCGTCTCGCTTAGAGAAATAAAGGGCAGAATCGCTGATATCTACCACCGAAAAGCCAAGCACAGGTGCAGTAATACAGGATCGTACAGGATTACACGGCAGGAAAATATATACAAACTTACAGCTGTTTGCACAGGTCACTGGCCTGTAGGAGTACATGCTGAAAGGATAGGCATACCCTTCAACCGGTTTTGCCGCAGCTGTGAAGACCCAAGCTCAAAAGAGAGAGTTGAGCATTTTATGTGCGAGTGCCCGGGCCTTGCTAGAATAAGGTTAAAGGCCCTCGGCAAACCATTCCTGCAGAGTATTTTAGAGTGCAGCCGCCTCTCTTTATATGATATACTGCAATTTATAAAAACCGCCAAATAGCTGTAGGTTGCACGAGATGTGGAATCATAATGGCATATTTGCTAATTCCTTGCCATCAGGGTGGCAATCCACTTTAACCAACCAACCAAGACAGATTCCAGTACCACTTCAGAGGGTTTCGAAAAATTTGTTTGAGTTCACGTTTTGACCGCATCCCGGGAAGTGGGTGTTAAAGGGGTATTCAACTTTAGACGGTTCAAAAATTCAATTTCTTATTTATTTTCGTCGTACATTATATGTAAAATATGTTTGCAAAATATTATAACTCGATTTTAAATACTTTTCGAGATACAAAGCCATTAAAGTAATTATGCATGATGCACGGTGGTGTTTTCATGAATCTTTCATCGCGTTTTTCTCAGAATCATAATTTTCAAAACGGTCGCCACGATAACTACAAAAATACTGAAATTTTACAGTTTACTCGCAATCCCATATTTCTAGCCGGAAACAGAATTATGCAAAACGCATTTGTTTAAATATTTTTTTCGTAAACAATATACACTGGAAAACATGGTAAAAATCGTATATCGTCATTTAACGTAGTGAACAATTGTCAATTTTAATTTTATTGACTATATTCTGGTTCCGGATATACCATAATCACAAGTCTACTGAATATAATGAAGGTTGAATTTTCTATTTCAGATGATTTAAACGAGAAAAATCGTGCGAAGCTACCTATTTCTGCAAGGCTCAACTTTGAAGCGCCACTATTATGATTTGAATAAACTTTTTGGCAAAGTAAAACCGTCAACTTCTCTATATTTGCCTCGTGCAAAAATTTACAACAAATCTCTTGAAAATGGTTGCTTCCTTGAAGAATGGAAGATTTCGTTCATTGCCCCAATTTATAAATCTGGATTACGAAATTTAGTTGAAAACTATCGCCCCATTGTAAAAATGTCTATCATTCCAAAGCTGTAGGATAAAATTGTGAACAACCAGCTATTAAAGGCTTTTAAGAACTATATTGTTACTCAGCAATACGGTTTTTATCCGGGCAGATCCACCAATACAAATCTCGCTATATTCCTAAATTCTGTAATCAAAGTGATTGAAGAGGGCGATCAAGTGGATACTCTTTACACATATTTTGTAAAAGCTTTTGACAGCCTAAACCATAATTTGCTTATTAAAAAGCTGGAGAAACTTGGGAGTTCATTCCAACGCGCTTAGGTGGCTGAAATCTTATCTGACAAACAGAAAATTGGTGGTAAAAATTGGCAACAATATCTCTAATTCTATAAAAGTTACTTCAGGGATTCCACAAGGAAGTCACTTAGGTCCCTTGCTTTTTTCTATATTAATAAATGACATCAGCCAAACATTGAAATTTTGCAACTGTTTGATGTATGCCGACGATTTGAAGTTGTATTACCGAATCCAAAACTTGGGCGATTGTTTTAGACTACAGCAAGATATTCTATCTATGATAGAGTGGTGTACTTGCAACGGTCTTTCTCTGAACTTCTCAAAGTGTAATATTATTTCATTTTCTCGGAAAAACCTCTGTTTAATGAATAACTACACTTTTAACTACTGCGATTCTTTTAGCCGTAAAACCACCGTCAAGGATTTAGGGGTCTAACTTAATTTCGACTTTCTTAGAAAATATATATAGTCTGTGCAGCAAACTCTAAACTTGGCTTTCTCAAGCGAAACTCTAAGGACTTTTTAGATCCGCTTACGCTTAAAAGTCTATACACATCTTTGTTGAGATCTATTTTAGAATACGCGTGCATCGTTTGGGACTCGGATTTTGTCACACATTCGGTCAGAATAGAAACAATTCAGAGGAGGTTTACCAAATTCGCCCTTCGGCGCATGTTTTCTTCTGAATCTATGCCATCTTATGAACTGAGGTGTAAAATCTTGAACTTACAATTCCTTGCAAATCGGAGAAAAATTTGTGCTATTCTCTTCATCAAAGATATATGTGATAACAAAGTTGATTCGCCAGATCTACGTTCATATGCGTAAAACAAAGTTTGCTAACAATGAGCCCATTCACAGGTCCATTTAATTGTGTAATTCTATCTGCAATTGTGTCGATTTTTATTCATGTAGAGAACGTTTTAAGATTGATATTTGTAATCACTTTCTTTTTAAATAATTGTGTTATTTTATTACTATTGATTCGACATATGTATACATGTAAGTCCTTTGATAAAGTATAGTATAGTATAGTTTGTTATGATTTCTTTTTTTCTCTTATCTGTGAGGGCATTTGTCCGGTAGATAAATAAATAAATAAATTTTGTGAATTTGTGAGTTCAATTTATTGATTATATCCCTTAGTTCAACTTGCAAAAAGTCGCGCACAAAAATATTCAATAGTATTGTTTTGACAAGAATTGTAAAAGGAGGTAATTTTCCGGTCTTTAAAGTATAATACCCTCTTAATAAGGGCTTCCAATGATTCCATAGCTGTATCTGCCTACACCCCATCCTCCATCCTAATGAAGCTTGTATTTGAGTGCTCTTTTGACAGAATTTTACTTAGTCTGGCGGTATCCATACACGTCTAGGGATAAGCCGTATGCTCGCCAGGATTCTGTCTTGACATTTCTTACTGCTTTCTTGTATTGTTCCAATGAGTCTTTGTGTGGCTGGCACACTTTTAATATATAGCAATCGAAAGAATGTTTTCCTGACATGAGTCCCCTAAGTTCTCCAAACCACCAAGGAGGGAATTTAATCTTAAGGACACGGACAGGTGTGGACTTTTTAAAGGCTATATCGAGAGATTTCTCCATCATATCAACTGTTTCGTTTAGCTCTGTTGCCCTAATAATCTTTTAGATTTCACCGTTCCCTAGACTTTTCGAAGTGATTTTATTAAATATATTTTAATTTCTTCTTCGAGGGTTCCGAAATACAGAAGGGGTGTTGGATTTACCTCGCACGCTAAAGAGTATCCAACAGTGGCAAGACATGACCGATACCCTCCAGCCAGCTACGAGTATGCCATCGGTCGATAGCATTATCCAGCACCTCCTCCCTTCCCGAGAACCTTTCCGAACTGGGAAATATGAAAGCAGTTTTACTTCCCTTATTACATATACATAGGTTGGTATTTAGCACAAAGTTCCAAAGAGACTAACCTTTTTCGTTTGTTGTGGAACTACCATAAATAGGATTCCTCCCTGTCCCTGTCATGTGTCAAGTAGGCAGATACCAGGAATAGGTTCATGTTCCACGGTCTCAAGCTTCAATCTGCTGAACTGTAATTTGAACAGAGAAATGCATTTAAATCTTTTTTGATTAGAATACACGCCCTATGTTTACCTGCGTTACCACTATAGAAGAGGTTATGCGTTCTGCTGGTTAGGTCTAGGTTCTGCAGGTCTTTTACCCACGGCTCCTGGATGAGGCAAACATCGATGCTTTCCTCACCGAGCAAGATCGACTGATTATCTATCGCACATTTAGAGTGCTGCAAATTTATCTGCACGCACTTTATCCTGTTCGGAGTCTTCATCTGTGATTGTGACATTCCGCAGCAACTGGCTCGCGTCGTCGACCTCCTCAGTGTCGTCTTCATCCTGAGCCTTGTCGCCTCGAAAGATCTTCATCTTGGCCATGCGGATCCCAAAACGGATTCTTTTTTCGCTTTGGCGAGGGCCTCCAGCGACTCCTCGCAGATGGCCAAGAGTAGTGGTCGGCTTATTTAACTTGGCTGCTCAACTTTTATACGAAGATACGCGCACGTGGTCGCCTGGGGACCTCTCCGGCCGAAATTAGCCTTAGCTAAAGTCCAAGGAAGATTGGTACGCACATCTGATCAACCTGTAACCTCGAAAGGTTTCGGAGGAGTCAAACCCCGGGTGGGGATTTGCAATAATGCTTTAAATGTCTCCTTAAATTGATAATATCAAAGTAAAGTATAAGATTATCAGGTATGTGTTATCCTTTATTATTTCTAAAGAAACATAAACAACTTTAATTTGCCTCAAGAACCATGCGTTGTGTCTGGAGAGTTTGTTTTTATTAACATTTCGACTACTGTCTCATAAGCCATAATAAATGAGTTTACGTCACACCCTATAGCATTGATGTGAGATTTACGAAACTTCGACAAAGGGAAAAAATAAGACAGTTTGCCCCTAGATTACCCACCAAGTCAATCTTATTCGGAGCGAAATTAATTCTTCTCTTTGTACGAGTATTTTAAATGCTTTTAAATTAAATAAATATAATTCTAGAATATTTAAAACTGAAAATACTTTTTGAATTAACCGCACACAAATCTATTTATATAACTTGTTTTCTATTTGCAAGAATTTCAAAATATGGAAAAACAAAACCAATTCTTGTGGTGCTACCATATTTCTGAATTAACTATGTATTTGTAGAACGCAACTGTGTGCAAAACCTTAAACTGGTCTTAGCTAAGATTTGTGTAAATTAGAACTTAAGCTTGACTTAAGACTGGATTGTTAAACCGGCCCTTAGTATACCAATCTTTTTCTCCCGAATTCAGTAAGCTGTCTCAGTCTCTAATAGAGACCAAAGTCACAATTTTAGACCAGGTGGCATTCATTAGTTTCAAAATAAAGTCTCTATATAGTGACCTGGTGGTGAGCAGGTCACAAATAATTGAAATAAAAACAAAAGAAAAACCCGTGAAAGCGAGGAAAAGCAATAATCTCTAGCTCATTTTGAGACTTGAGATGAGACTGAATTACTGAATTGGGGCATTAGTCTACAAGAATACACCTTTCAAAGAGAAACAACCTAGCTAGAAAAAAAAAAAGCAAAATATCATGCGTATTGATTGATATATCAAAATAAAAACTTGTTTTACTTTTTGTTTGGAATATTGTTAATAAATGATACAAATGTAACCTTTCAATTAATACTATGGGGAAACGACTCATTGAGCTACTACGACAACAAGCTGTTATCGGAGTGAGAACAGCAAAACAGAAGATCTTCCGCTCTAACGAAGTTATCCCGGAGGCAAATGTCGAATACGCCAACCAGCTGTTGGGTGACATGAGCCTGAAGGGGGACGCCACCGAGGACGCTACTCGAAGTGCTGACCAGGTGTTAGCAGGCAACAAAAGTTCAGCAGAAGTCGATGAAGTTTGTACGGGCAAGTGTCGCTCACGACACCACCCACATATTCCGTTGGGTCTCCACAACCACAGCGGGATGCGCAGCCGGGACGGGCCGGCCCTCGGATCCTGTGCCTCACCCCCCTAAACGCGACAACCTTACCGAGACAGACGAGACTCTTACAGTTCAACTGCAACGGACTCTCGAGCAAGATCTCGGAGGTGGTTGCCTTCATGGCTCGGCACGGGCTGTTAATAGCTGCGGTCCAAGAAACGAAGCTACGTCGCAGCTCAACCTTAACGAACTGCGACGGCTACAATGTGCTTCGCAGAGATCGCGAGCAAGATAATGGTGGAGGCCTAGCCTTCATTCTACACAACACCGTGCAGTACCGTCTCATCGATGTAGACATCGACCCAAGGGACAGCACCTTAGAATGTCAAGGGATTGCTGTCCGGTCAGGCGATGTCGAGCTCGAAATATTTAATATCTACATATCCCCTGTCTTCTGCTGCCCCACTGCATATCACCCTGACATAGGTGCGCTCCTCAGATTTTTAAAACCGTTTGGTAGTTGGAGACTTCAACGCGCATCATGGTTCTCAAGCCTACCAAACGATCGTAGGGAAAATATTTTGGCAGAGCAGATAGACGATTCGACATTCTGCACCATGACCGACGAAGCCCCCACCAGGATTGTGGGTAGTAGCAGCAGCTCGCCAGATCTAACAATAGCTAGCGCGGGTCGGATAAATAGCATAACGTGGCGACCTATGCTATCGCTTGCATCAGACAACCTACCCATAGTCATCTCGATTGACAGACCTGCCAACTATGTTGCCTCGGATCGCCACACCTATGTCAACTTCAAAAATGCTGACTGGGAGCGGTTCGAGGATTTCACTGAAGACGCCTTCGGTGCTCTTTCAACGCCTACCGACGTTCGCGTTGGCGAGCGCGAGTTCCGCAGGGTGGTGAAGTCCGCTGCAGCCCGCTTCATTCCGGCAGGCAGGATCCTTGTGATCCGTCCTGACTTCCCGGGTGAGGCGGTGTCTCTGGCGGATGAACGCGACCACCTTCGGCAGGCGGACCCCGGTAATCCCCGTATTAGGCAACAAAACGGGGAGATCCAACGCCTGCTCAACGTACACAAGCGGAACAAGTGGAGGGAGCACCTGAAGTCCTGCAATCTCGGTGCCGGAGTGGGAAAACTAACGAGGCGTGACGATCGAACAGAAATCTCATTTGAAGACCACGTCTCGTCGGACCCGAAGCGATGCGCGAACTATTTTAGTCGACAATTTACACTGCATCCTTCGACCGACAGGACCAAACGGTCAGTCACCAGAAGGATGCTCAAGCAAACACCGAACGCACCAATTGTGCTCTCTACCACTGAGATGAAGGAAGCCATCGGGAAGGCGGAAGCCTCCAAACCCATTGGCCCAGACGGGTTTAGCATGTTGATGCTGAAAAAATTGGGCACCGCGGGAGTAGCATATCTCACCAAGGTCCTCAATCTGTCCTTAACCACCCTGTTCATTCCGGATATCTGCAAGACGAGTAGGGTGATACCACTGCTGAAACCAGGGAAACCTGCCGGCCAAGGCGAGTCCTACCGGCCGATCTCCCAGCTTTCTCTAGTGGTCAAGACACTTGAGGCCCTGCTGCTCCCGCATTTCAATCACTACCTCAGCCCGGCGAAGCATCAACACGGCTTCCGGAAAGTGCATAGCACTACAACGGCACTTAACGATATAAACACTCAGGTTAATTGTGGTCTCAACGGCAACCGCCCCTGTGAGAAAACCGTCCTCGTGGCTCTGGAGTTGTCGAAGGCCTTCGACACAGTCAGCCACTCCATCCTGCTGAAGGACGTGAAGGCCTCACCTCTCCCAGCGGCGTTAAGGTGTGGTACCGTGACGCAGTGTCAAAAGCGAGAAGAATTAAGCAGGGGGAACCACAGGGTGGCGTCCTATCCCCCCTATTGTTCAACTTCTACATCTCGCGACTCCCCTCCCCGCCAGAGGCAGTCACACTGGTCTCGTATGCCGACGACTGCACGATAATGGCTACCGGCAATGTAATTGATGGCCTTTGCTCTAAAGTGAACATCTATCTCCCAAAGCTTGCTCACTACTTTACAGGACGGAATTTGGCGCTGTCTCCTGTAAAGTCCACGGCGACCCTATTCACATCTTGGACGAAGGAGGCCGGGCTCACCCTCGACATACACATCGAAGGGACCTCGCCGGCAGCACTTGGGACAAAGACAAAGAAACGTTGTTGGCAACATACAAGACGATTGGCCGGCCGGTTCTAAATTATGCTGCGCCAATATGGTCACCTGGAACTAGCAGGACTCAGTGGTCAAGACTGGAGACCTGTCAGAACACCGCACTCAGGACAGTGACGGGATGTCTCCTGATGACGCCTGTGGATCACCTCTACCATGAGGCTAACGTGCTCACAAAGCATCAGGCCCGGACGGTGGCACCCCACTAGAGACCTGCTCGCGCTAGAGCCGGCACCCAGGCACATCAGGGGACATCGCTCACAAACTCATAAACTCCTACCTATCCAGAATCAACCCCGACACCCCCAACACTTATTCACATGCCCGGCCAAACCTACTCAACTAACACCCCTCTCCCTATGGTCCGACCCTGTTGAAACGGCTCGTTTCCTGGACCTTTCGTTAGTTGAGCTTGACGATAATGATTGAGGGAGCCCGCCAGCCCAGTGGGGTGTAGCTAGCCGCTACAACAACAACAACAACAACCTCGGTCGGCTCTCAACTCGTAGATGAATCTAGGAGAGTGAAGGCTTCAATCTCCAACAAATACGAAATTACCCTGATATGGGTCCCGGGGCATAGGGACATTTATGGAAACGAAACTGCGGATGAAATAGCGAGGTGTGGTTCTGCACTGGAAAGGTCCAACGCGGTGAATATGGGCGTCTCGCTTAGAGAAATAAAGGGCAGAATCGCTGATATCTACCACCGAAAAGCCAAGCACAGGTGCAGTAATACAGGATCGTACAGGATTACACGGCAGGAAAATATATACAAACTTACAGCTGTTTGCACAGGTCACTGGCCTGTAGGAGTACATGCTGAAAGGATAGGTATACCCTTCAACCGGTTTTGCCGCAGCTGTGAAGACCCAAGCTCAAAGGAGAGAGTTGAGCATTTTATGTGCGAGTGCCCGGGCCTTGCTAGAATAAGGTTAAAGGCCCTCGGCAAACCATGCCTGCAGAGTATTTTAGAGTGCAGCCGCCTCTCTTTATATGATATACTGCAATTTATGAAAACCGCCAAATAGCTGTAGGTTGCACGAGCTGTGGAATCATAATGGCATATTTGCTAATTCCTTGCCATCAGGGTGGCAATCCACTTTAACCAACCAACCAAGACAGATTCCAGTACCACTTCAGAGGGTTTCGAAAAATTTGTTTGAGTTCACGTTTTGACTGCATCCCGGGAAGTGGGTGTTAAAGGGGTATTCAACTTTAGACGGTTCAAAAATTCAATTTCTTATTTATTTTCGTCGCACATTATATGTAAAATATGTTTGCAAAATATTATAACTCGATTTTAAATACTTTTCGAGATACAAAGCCATTAATGTAATTATGCATGATGCACGGTGGTGTTTTCATGAATCTTTCATCGCGTTTTTCTCAGAATCATAATTTTCAAAACGGTCGCCACGATAACTACAAAAATACTGAAATTTTACAGTTTACTCGCAATCCCATATTTCTAGCCGGAAACAGAATTATGCAAAACGCATTTGTTTAAATATTTTTTTCGTAAACAATATACACTGGAAAACATGGTAAAAATCGTATATCGTCATTTAACGTAGTGAACAATTGTCAATTTTAATTTTATTGACTATATTCTGGTTCCGGATATACCATAATCACAAGTCTACTGAATATAAAGAAGGTTGAATTTTCTATTTCAGATGATTTAAACGAGAAAAATCGTGCGAAGCTACCTATTTCTGCAAGGCTCAACTTTGAAGCGCCACTATTATGATTTGAATAAACTTTTTGGCAAAGTAAAACCGTCAACTTCTCTATATCTGCCTCGTGCAAAAATTTACAACAAATCTCTTGAAAATGGTTGCTTCCTTGAAGAATGGAAGATTTCGTTCATTGCCCCAATTTATAAATCTGGATTACGAAATTTAGTTGAAAACTATCGCCCCATTGTAAAAATGTCTATCATTCCCAAGCTGTTGGATAAAATTTTGAACAACCATCTATTAAAGGCTTTTAAGAACTATATTGTTACTCAGCAATACGGTTTTTATCCGGGCAGATCCACCAATACAAATCTCGCTATATTCCTAAATTCTGTAATCAAAGTGATTGAAGAGGGCGATCAAGTGGATACTCTTTACACATATTTTGTAAAAGCTTTTGACAGCCTAAACCATAATTTGCTTATTAAAAAGCTGGAGAAACTTGGGAGTTCATTCCAACGCGCTTAGGTGACTGAAATCTTATCTGACAAACAGAAAATTGGTGGTAAAAATTGGCAACAATATCTCTAACTCTATAAAAGTTACTTCAGGGGTTCCACAAGGAAGTCACTTGGGTCCCTTGCTTTTTTCTATATTTATAAATGACATCAGCCAAACATTGAAATTTTGCAACTGTTTGATGTATGCCGACGATTTGAAGTTGTATTACCGAATCCAAAACTTGGGCGATTGTTTTAGACTACAGCAAGATATTCTATCTATGATAGAGTGTAATATTATTTCATTTTCTCGGAAAACCCTCTGTTTAATGAATAACTACACTTTTAACTACTGCGATTCTTTTAGCCGTAAAACCACCGTCAAGGATTTAGGGGTCTAACTTAATTTCGACTTTCTTAGAAAATATATATAGTCTGTGCAGCAAACTCTAAACTTGGCTTTCTCAAGCGAAACTCTAAGGACTTTTTAGATCCGCTTACGCTTAAAAGTCTATACACATCTTTGTTCAGATCTATTTTAGAATACGCGTGCATCGTTTGGGACTCGGATTTTGTCACACATTCGGACAGAATAGAAACAGTTCAGAGGAGGTTTACCAAATTCGCCCTTCGGCGCAAGTTTTCTTCTGAATCTATGCCATCTTATGAACTGAGGTGTAAAATCTTGAACTTACAATTCCTTGCAAATCGGAGAAAAATTTGTGCTATTCTCTTCATCAAAGATATATGTGATAACAAAGTTGATTCGCCAGATCTACTTTCGCTTCTACCTTTTTATGCGCCGGAAAGCATCTTAGAGAGAAATACATTTTCTACGTTCATATGCGTAAAACAAAGTTTGCTAACAATGAGCCCATTCACAGGTCCATTTAATTGTGTAATTCTGTCTGCAATTGTGTCGATTTTTATTCATGTAGAGAACGTTTTAAGATAGATATTTGTAATCACTTTCTTTTTAAATAATTGTGTTATTTTATTACTATTGATTCGACATATGTATACATGTAAGTCCTTTGATAAATTTTTGTATAGTTTGTTGATTTCTTTTTTTCTCTTATCTGTGAGGGCATTTGTCCGGTAGATAAATAAATAAATAAATTTTGTGAATTCAATTTATTGATTATATCCCTTAGTTCAACTTGCAAAAAGTCGCGCACAAAAATATTCAATAGTATTGTTTTGACAAGAATTGTAAAAGTAGGTCATTTTCCGGTTTTTAAAGTATAATACCCCCTTAATAAGGGCTTCCAATGATTCCATAGCTGTATCTGCCTACACCCCATCTTCCATCCTAATGAAGCTTGTATTTGAGTGCTCTTTTGACAGAATTTTACTCAGTCTGGCGGTATCCATACACGTCTAGGGATAAGCCGTATGCTCGCCAGGATTCTGTCTTGACATTTCTTACTGCTTTCTTGTATTGTTTCAATGAGTCTTTGTGTGGCTGGCACACTTTTAATATATAGAAATCGAAAGAATGTTTTCCTGACATGAGTTCCCTAAGTTCTCCAAACCAAATTTAATCTTAAGGACACGGACAGGTGTGGACTTTTTAAAGGCTATATCGAGAGATTTCTCCATCATATCAACTGTTTCGTTTAGCTCTGTTGCCCTAATAATCTTTTAGATTTCACCGTTCCCTAGACTTTTCGAAGTGATTTTATTAAATATATTTTAATTTCTTCTTCGAGGGTTCCGAAATACAGAAGGGATGTTGGATTTACCTCGCACGCTAAAGAGTATCCAACAGTGGCAAGACATGACCGATACCCTCCAGCCAGCTACGAGTATGCCATCGGTCGATAGCATTATCCAGCACCTCATCCCTTCCCGAGAACCTTTCCGAACTGGGAAATATGAAAGCAGTTTTACTTCCCTTATTACATATACTTATGTTGGTATTTAGCACAAAGTTCCAAAGAGACTAACCTTTTTCGTTTGTTGTGGAACTACCATAAATAGGATTCCTCCCTGTCCCTGTCATGTGTCAAGTAGGCAGATACGCGAAATAGGTTCATGTTCCACGGTCTCAAGCTTCAATCTGCTGAACTGTAATTTGAACAGAGAAATGCATTTAAATCTTTTTTGATTAGAATACACGCCCTATGTTTACCTGCGTTACCACTATAGAAGAGGTTATGTGTTCTGCTGGTTAGGTCTAGGTTCTGCAGGTCTTTTACCCACGGCTCCTGGATGAGGCAAACATCGATGCTTTCCTCACCGAGCAAGATCGACTGATTATCTATCGCACATTTAGAGTCCTGCAGATTTATCTGCACGCACTTTATCCTGTTCGAAATCTTCATCTGTGATTGTGACATTCCGCAGCAACTGGCTCGCGTCGTCGACCTCCTCAGTGTCGTCTTCATCCTGAGCCTTGTCGCCTCGAAAGATCTTCATCTTGGCCATGCGGATCCCAAAACGGATTCTTTTTTCGCTTTGGCGAGGGCCTCCAGCGACTCCTCGCAGATGGCCAAGAGTAGTGGTCGGCTTATTTAACTTGGCTGCTCAACTTTTATACGAAGATACGCGCACGTGGTCGCCTGGGGACCTCTCCGGCCGAAATTAGCCTTAGCTTAAGTCCAAGGAAGTTTGGTACGCACATCTGATCAACCTGTAACCTCGAAAGGTTTCGGAGGAGTCAAACCCCGGGTGGGGATTTGCAATAATGCTCTAAATGTCTCCTTAAATTGATAATATCAAATTAAAGTATAAGATTATCCGGTATGTGTTATCCTTTATTATTTCTAAAGAAACATAAACAACTTTAATTTGCCTCAAGAACCATGCGTTGTGTCTGGAGAGTTTGTTTTTATTAACATTTCGACTACTGTCTCATAAGCCATAATAAATGAGTTTACGTCACACCCTATAGCATTGATGTGAGATTTACGAACCTTCGACAAAGGGAAAAAATAAGACAGTTTGCCCCTAGATTACCCACCAAGTCAATCTTATTCGGAGCGAAATTACTTCTTCTCTTTGTACGAGTATTTTAAATGCTTTTAAATTAAATAAATATAATTCTGTAATATTTAAAACTGAAAATACTTTTTGAATTAACCGCACACAAATCTATTTATATAACTTGTTTTCTATTTGCAAGAATTTCAAAATATGGAAAAACAAATCCAATTCTTGTGGTGCTACCATATTTCTGAATTAACTATGTATTTGTGGAACGCAACTGTGTGCAAAACCTTAAACTGGTCTTAGCTAAGATTTGTGTAAATTAGAACTTAAGCCTGACGTAAGACTGGATTGTTAAACCGGCCCTTAGTATACCAATCTTTTTCTCCCGAATTCAGTAAGCTGTCTCAGTCTCTAATAGAGACCAAAGTCACAATTTTAGACCAGGTGGCATTCATTAGTTTCAAAATAAAGTCTCTAAATAGTGACCTGGGGCAATAATCTCTAGCTCATTTTGAGACTTGAGATGAGACTGAATTGGGGCATTAGTCTATAAGAATACACCTTTCAAAGAGGAACTACCTAGCTAGGAAAAAAAAGCTAAATATCATGCGTATTGATTGATATATCAAAATAAAAACTTGTTTTACTTTTTGTTTGGAATATTGTTAATAAATGATACAAATGTAACCTTTCAATTAATTCTATGGGGAAACGACTCATTGAGCCACTACGACAACAAGCTGTTCTTCGGAGTGAGAACAGCAAAACAGAAGATCTTCCGCTCTAACGAAGTTATCCCGGAGGCAAATGTCGAATACGCCAACCAGCTGTTGGGTGACATGAGCCTGAAGGGGGACGCCACCGAGGACGCTACTCGAAGTGCTGACCAGGTGTTAGCAGGCAACAAAAGTTCAGCAGAAGTCGATGAAGTTTGTACGGGCAAGTGTCGCTCACGACACCACCCACATATTCCGTTGGGTCTCCACAACCACAGCGGGATGCGCAGCCGGGACGGGCTCAACCTTAACGAACTGCGACGGCTACAATGTGCTTCGCAGAGATCGCGAGCAAGATAATGGTGGAGGCCTAGCCTTCATTCTACACAACACCGTGCAGTACCGTCTCATCGATGTAGACATCGACCCAAGGGACAGCACTTTAGAATGTCAAGGGATTGCTGTCCGGTCAGGCGATGTCGAGCTCGAAATATTTAATATCTACATATCCCCTGTCTTCTGCTGCCCCGCTGCATATCACCCTGACATAGGTGCGCTCCTCAGTTTTTTAAAACCGTTTGGTAGTTGGAGACTTCAACGCGCATCATGGTTCTCAAGCCTACCAAACGATCGTAGGGAAAATATTTTGGCAGAGCAGATAGACGATTCGACATTCTGCACCATGACCGACGAAGCCCCCACCAGGATTGTGGGTAGTTGCAGCAGCTCGCCAGATCTAACAATAGCTAGCGCGGGTCGGATAAATAGCATAACGTGGCGACCTATGCTATCGCTTGCATCAGACAACCTACCCATAGTCATCTCGATTGACAGACCTGCCAACTATGTTCCCTCGGATCGCCACACCTATGTCAACTTCAAAAAAGCTGACTGGGAGCGGTTCGAGGATTTCACTGAAGACGCCTTCGGTGCTCTTTCAACGCCTACCGACGTTCGCGTTGGCGAGCGCGAGTTCCGCAGGGTGGTGAAGTCCGCTGCAGCCCGCTTCATTCCGGCAGGCAGGATCCTTGTGATCCGTCCTGACTTCCCGGGTGAGGCGGTCTCTGGCGGATGAACGCGACCACCTTCGGCAGGCGGACCCCGGTAATCCCCGTATTAGGCAACAAAACGGGGAGATCCAACGCCTGCTCAACGTACACAAGCGGAACAAGTGGAGGGAGCACCTGAAGTCCTGCAACCTCGGTGCCGGAGTGGGAAAACTAACGAGGCGTGACGATCGAACAGAAATCTCATTTGGAGACCACGTCTCGTCGGACCCGAAGCGATGCGCGAACTATTTTAGTCGACAATTTACACTGCATCCTTCGACCGACAGGACCAAACGGTCAGTCACCAGAAGGCTGCTCGAGCAAACACCGAACGCACCAATTGTGCTCTCTACCACTGAGATGAAGGAAGCCATCGGGAAGGCGGAAGCCTCCAAACCCATTGGCCCAGACAAAGACAAAGAAACGTTGTTGGCAACATACAAGACGATTGGCCGGCCGGTTCTAAATTATGCTGCGCCAATATGGTCACCTGGAACTAGCAGGACTCAGTGGTCAAGACTGGAGACCTGTCAGAACACCGCACTCAGGACAGTGACGGGATGTCTCCTGATGACGCCTGTGGATCACCTCTACCATGAGGCTAACGTGCTCACAAAGCATCAGGCCCGGACGGTGGCACCCCAATAGAGACCTGCTCGCGCTGGAGCCGGCACCCAGGCACATCAGGGGACATCTCTCACAACTGACGGACGAGGTCCAGACTTACGTATGCTTACTTCTGGACCCAAGGTTGTACCGACAGGCTCTGGACGACATTCACAGGGAGCCGGTATCTAAATATATCGACACCCGCCCTGTGAATGCAGTCCTGGGAGTCCAACCACCACCCATAGCAGCTGAGGAGCTCCAGCTGCCTCGTGAGACGCGCGTCACTCTGGCTCAACTCCGATCTGGATATTGTAGCAGGTTAAACTCCTACCTATCCAGAATCAACCCCGACACCCCCAACACTTGCCCAGCATGTGGAGAGTCTCCGCACGACACCAATCACCTATTCACATGCCCGGCCAAACCTACTCAACTAACACCCCTCTCCCTATGGTCCGACCCTGTTGAAACGGCTCGTTTCCTGGACCTTTCGTTAGTTGAGCTTGACGATAATGATTGAGGGAGCCCGCCAGCCCAGTGGGGTGTAGCTAGCCGCTACAACAACAACAACAACAGCCTCGGTCGGCTCTCAACTCGTAGATGAATCTAGGAGAGTGAAGGCTTCAATCTCCAACAAATACGAAATTACCCTGATATGGGTCCCGGGGCATAGGGACATTTATGGAAACGAAACTGCGGATGAAATAGCGAGGTGTGGTTCTGCACTGGAAAGGTCCAACGCGGTGAATATGGGCGTCTCGCTTAGAGAAATAAAGGGCAGAATCGCTGATATCTACCACCGAAAAGCCAAGCACAGGTGCAGTAATACAGGATCGTACAGGATTACACGGCAGGAAAATATATACAAACTTACAGCTGTTTGCACAGGTCACTGGCCTGTAGGAGTACATGCTGAAAGGATAGGTATACCCTGCAACCGGTTTTGCCGCAGCTGTGAAGACCCAAGCTCAAAGGTTAGAGTTGAGCATTTTATGTGCGAGTGCCCGGGCCTTGCTAGAATAAGGTTAAAGGCCCTCGGCAAACCATTCCTGCAGAGTATTTTAGAGTGCAGCCGCCTCTCTTTATATGATATACTGCAATTTATAAAAACCGCCAAATAGCTGTAGGTTGCACGAGATGTGGAATCATAATGGCATATTTGCTAATTCCTTGCCATCAGGGTGGCAATCCACTTTAACCAACCAACCAAGACAGATTCCAGTACCACTTCAGAGGGTTTCGAAAAATTTGTTTGAGTTCACGTTTTGACCGCATCCCGGGAAGTGGGTGTTAAAGGGGTATTCAACTTTAGACGGTTCAAAAATTCAATTTCTTATTTATTTTCGTCGCACATTATATGTAAAATATGTTTGCAAAATATTATAACTCGATTTTAAATACTTTTCGAGATACAAAGCCATTAATGTAATTATGCATGATGCACGGTGGTGTTTTCATGAATCTTTCATCGCGTTTTTCTCAGAATCATAATTTTCAAAACGGTCGCCACGATAACTACAAAAATACTGAAATTTTACAGTTTACTCGCAATCCCATATTTCTAGCCGGAAACAGAATTATGCAAAACGCATTTGTTTAAATATTTTTTTCGTAAACAATATACACTGGAAAACATGGTAAAAATCGTATATCGTCATTTAACGTAGTGAACAATTGTCAATTTTAATTTTATTGACTATATTCTGGTTCCGGATATACCATAATCACAAGTCTACTGAATATAAAGAAGGTTGAATTTTCTATTTCAGATGATTTAAACGAGAAAAATCGTGCGAAGCTACCTATTTCTGCAAGGCTCAACTTTGAAGCGCCACTATTATGATTTGAATAAACTTTTTGGCAAAGTAAAACCGTCAACTTCTCTATATTTGCCTCGTGCAAAAATTTACAACAAATCTCTTGAAAACGGTTGCTTCCTTGAAGAATGGAAGATTTCGTTCATTGCCCCAATTTATAAATCTGGATTACGAAATTTATCGCCCCATTGTAAAAATGTCTATCATTCCAAAGCTGTTGGATAAAATTGTGAACAACCAGCTATTAAAGGCTTTTAAGAACTATATTGTTACTCAGCAATACGGTTTTTATCCGGGCAGATCCACCAATACAAATCTCGCTATATTCCTAAATTCTGTAATCAAAGTGATTGAAGAGGGCGATCAAGTGGATACTCTTTACACATATTTTGTAAAAGCTTTTGACAGCCTAAACCATAATTTGCTTATTAAAAAGCTGGAGAAACTTGGGAGTTCATTCCAACGCGCTTAGGTGGCTGAAATCTTATCTGACAAACAGAAAATTGGTGGTAAAAATTGGCAACAATATCTCTAACTCTATAAAAGTTACTTCAGGGGTTCCACAAGGAAGTCACTTGGGTCCCTTGCTTTTTTCTATATTTATAAATGACATCAGCCAAACATTGAAATTTTGCAACTGTTTGATGTATGCCGACGATTTGAAGTTGTATTACCGAGTCCAAAACTTGGGCGATTGTTTTAGACTACAGCAAGATATTCTATCTATGATAGAGTGGTGTACTTGCAACGGTCTTTCTCTGAACTTCTCAAAGTGTAATATTATTTCATTTTCTCGGAAAAACCTCTGTTTAATGAATAACTACACTTTTAACTACTGCGATTCTTTTAGCCGTAAAACCACCGTCAAGGATTTAGGGGTCTAACTTAATTTCGACTTTCTTAGAAAATATATATAGTCTGTGCAGCAAACTCTAAACTTGGCTTTCTCAAGCGAAACTCTAAGGACTTTTTAGATCCGCTTACGCTTAAAAGTCTATACACATCTTTGTTCAGATCTATTTTAGAATACGCGTGCATCGTTTGGGACTCGGATTTTGTCACACATTCGGACAGAATAAAAACAGTTCAGAGGAGGTTTACCAAATTCGCCCTTCGGCGCAAGTTTTCTTCTGAATCTATGCCATCTTATGAACTGAGGTGTAAAATCTTGAACTTACAATTCCTTGCAAATCGGAGAAAAATTTGTGCTATTCTCTTCATCAAAGATATATGTGATAACAAAGTTGATTCGCCAGATCTACTTTCGCTTCTACCTTTTTATGCGCCGGAAAGCATCTTAGAGAGAAATACATTTTCTACGTTCATATGCGTAAAACAAAGTTTGCTAACAATGAGCCCATTCACAGGTCCATTTAATTGTGTAATTCTGTCTGCAATTGTGTCGATTTTTATTCATGTAGAGAACGTTTTAAGATAGATATTTGTAATCACTTTCTTTTTAAATAATTGTGTTATTTTATTACTATTGATTCGACATATGTATACATGTAAGTCCTTTGATAAATTTTTGTATAGTTTGTTATGATTTCTTTTTTTCTCTTATCTGTGAGGGCATTTGTCCGGTAGATAAATAAATAAATAAATTTTGTGAATTTGTGAATTCAATTTATTGATTATATCCCTTAGTTCAACTTGCAAAAAGTCGCGCACAAAAATATTCAATAGTATTGTTTTGACAAGAATTGTAAAAGGAGGTCATTTTCCGGTTTTTAAAGTATAATACCCCCTTAATAAGGGCTTCCAATGATTCCATAGCTGTATCTGCCTACACCCCATCCTCCATCCTAATGAAGCTTGTATTTGAGTGCTCTTTTGACAGAATTTTACTCAGTCTGGCGGTATCCATACACGTCTAGGGATAAGCCGTATGCTCGCCAGGATTCTGTCTTGACATTTCTTACTGCTTTCTTGTATTGTTTCAATGAGTCTTTGTGTGGCTGGCACACTTTTAATATATAGAAATCGAAAGAATGTTTTCCTGACATGAGTTCCCTAAGTTCTCCAAACCACCAAGGAGGGAATTTAATCTTAAGGACACGGACAGGTGTGGACTTTTTAAAGGCTATATCGAGAGATTTCTCCATCATATCAACTGTTTCGTTTAGCTCTGTTGCCCTAATAATCTTTTAGATTTCACCGTTCCCTAGACTTTTCGAAGTGATTTTATTAAATATATTTTAATTTCTTCTTCGAGGGTTCCGAAATACAGAAGGGATGTTGGATTTACCTCGCACGCTAAAGAGTATCCAACAGTGGCAAGACATGACCGATACCCTCCAGCCAGCTACGAGTATGCCATCGGTCGATAGCATTATCCAGCACCTCATCCCTTCCCGAGAACCTTTCCGAACTGGGAAATATGAAAGCAGTTTTACTTCCCTTATTACATATACTTATGTTGGTATTTAGCACAAAGTTCCAAAGAGACTAACCTTTTTCGTTTGTTGTGGAACTACCATAAATAGGATTCCTCCCTGTCCCTGTCATGTGTCAAGTAGGCAGATACCAGAAATAGGTTCTTGTTCCACGGTCTCAAGCTTCAATCTGCTGAACTGTAATTTGAACAGAGAAATGCATTTAAATCTTTTTTGATTAGAATACACGCCCTATGTTTACCTGCGTTACCACTATAGAAGAGGTTATGTGTTCTGCTGGTTAGGTCTAGGTTCTGCAGGTCTTTTACCCACGGCTCCTGGATGAGGCAAACATCGATGCTTTCCTCACCGAGCAAGATCGACTGATTATCTATCGCACATTTAGAGTGCTGCAGATTTATCTGCATGCACTTTGTCCTGTTCGAAATCTTCATCTGTGATTGTGACATTCTGCAGCAACTGGCTCGCGTCGTCGACCTCCTCAGTGTCGTCTTCATCCTGAGCCTTGTCGCCTCGAAAGATCTTCATCTTGGCCATGCGGATCCCAAAACGGATTCTTTTTTCGCTTTGGCGAGGGCCTCCAGCGACTCCTCGCAGATGGCCAAGAGTAGTGGTCGGCTTATTTTACTTGGCTGCTCAACTTTTATACGAAGATACGCGCACGTGGTCGCCTGGGGACCTCTCCGGCCGAAATTAGCCTTAGCTTAAGTCCAAGGAAGTTTGGTACGCACATCTGATCAACCTGTAACCTCAAAAGGTTTCAGAGGAGTCAAACCCCGGGTGGGGATTTGCAATAATGCTCTAAATGTCTCCTTAAATTGATAATATCAAATTAAAGTATAAGATTATCCGGTATGTGTTATCCTTTATTATTTCTAAAGAAACATAAACAACTTTAATTTGCCTCAAGAACCATGCGTTGTGTCTGGAGAGTTTGTTTTTATTAACATTTCGACTACTGTCTCATAAGCCATAATAAATGAGTTTACGTCACACCCTATAGCATTGATGTGAGATTTACGAAACTTCGACAAAGGGAAAAAATAAGACAGTTTGCCCCTAGATTACCCACCAAGTCAATCTTATTCGGAGCGAAATTACTTCTTCTCTTTGTACGAGTATTTTAAATGCTTTTAAATTAAATAAATATAATTCTGTAATATTTAAAACTGAAAATACTTTTTGAATTAACCGCACACAAATCTATTTATATAACTTGTTTTCTATTTGCAAGAATTTCAAAATATGGAAAAACAAAACCAATTCTTGTGGTGCTACCATATTTCTGAATTACTATGTATTTGTGGAACGCAACTGTGTGCAAAACCTTAAACTGGTCTTAGCTAAGATTTGTGTAAATTAGAACTTAAGCTTGACTTAAGACTGGATTGTTAAACCGGCCCTTAGTATACCAATCTTTTTCTCCCGAATTCAGTAAGCTGCCTCAGTCTCTAATAGAGACTAAAGTCACAATTTTAGACCAGGTGGCATTCATTAGTTTCAAAATAAAGTCTCTATATAGTGACCTGGTGGTGAGCAGGTCACAAATAATTGAAATAAAAACAAAAGAAAAACCCGTGAAAGCGAGGAAAAAGCAATAATCTCTAGCTCATTTTGAGACTTGAGATGAGACTGAATTACTGAATTGGGGCATTAGTCTACAAGAATACACCTTTCAAAGAGAAACAACCTAGCTAGAAAAAAAAAAAAGCAAAATATCATACGTATTGATTGATATATCAAAATAAAAACTTGTTTTACTTTTTGTTTGGAATATTGTTAATAAATGATACAAATGTAACCTTTCAATTAATACTATGGGGAAACGACTCATTGAGCTACTACGACAACAAGCTGTTCTTCGGAGTGAGAACAGCAAAACAGAAGATCTTCCGCTCTAACGAAGTTATCCCGGAGGCAAATGTCGAATACGCCAACCAGCTGTTGGGTGACATGAGCCTGAAGGGGGACGCCACCGAGGACGCTACTCGAAGTGCTGACCAGGTGTTAGCAGGCAACAAAAGTTCAGCAGAAGTCGATGAAGTTTGTACGGGCAAGTGTCGCTCACGACACCACCCACATTTTCCGTTGGGTCTCCACAACCACAGCGGGATGCGCAGCCGGGACGGGCCGGCCCTCGGATCCTGTGCCTCACCCCCCTAAACGCGACAACCTTACCGAGACAGACGAGACTCTTACAGTTCAACTGCAACGGACTCTCGAGCAAGATCTCGGAGGTGGTTGCCTTCATGGCTCGGCACGGGCTGTTAATAGCTGCGGTCCAAGAAACGAAGCTACGTCGCAGCTCAACCTTAACGAACTGCGACGGTATACAATGTGCTTCGCAGAGATCGCGAGCAAGATAATGGTGGAGGCCTAGCCTTCATTCTACACAACACCGTGCAGTACCATCTCATCGATGTAGACATCGACCCAAGGGACAGCACCTTAGAATGTCAAGGGATTGCTGTCCGGTCAGGCGATGTCGAGCTCGAAATATTTAATATCTACATATCCCCTGTCTTCTGCTGCCCCGCTGCATATCACCCTGACATAGGTGCGCTCCTCAGTTTTTTAAAACCGTTTGGTAGTTGGAGACTTCAACGCGCATCATGGTTCTCAAGCCTACCAAACGATCGTCGGATAAATAGCATAACGTGGCGACCTTTGCTATCGCTTGCATCAGACAACCTACCCATAGTCATCTCGATTGACAGACCTGCCAACTATGTTGCCTCGGATCGCCACACCTATGTCAACTTCAAAAAAGCTGACTGGGAGCGGTTCGAGGATTTCACTGAAGACGCCTTCGGTGCTCTTTCAACGCCTACCGACGTTCGCGTTGGCGAGCGCGAGTTCCGCAGGGTGGTGAAGTCCGCTGCAGCCCGCTTCATTCCGGCAGGCAGGATCCTTGTGATCCGTCCTGACTTCCCGGGTGAGGCGGTGTCTCTGGCGGATGAACGCGACCACCTTCGGCAGGCGGACCCCGGTAATCCCCGTATTAGGCAACAAAACGGGGAGATCCAACGCCTGCTCAACGTACACAAGCGGAACAAGTGGAGGGAGCACCTGAAGTCCTGCAACCTCGGTGCCGGAGTGGGAAAACTAACGAGGCGTGACGATCGAACAGAAATCTCATTTGGAGACCACGTCTCGTCGGACCCGAAGCGATGCGCGAACTATTTTAGATGAATCTAGGAGAGTGAAGGCTTCAATCTCCAACAAATACGAAATTACCCTGATATGGGTCCCGGGGCATAGGGACATTTATGGAAACGAAACTGCGGATGAAATAGCGAGGTGTGGTTCTGCACTGGAAAGGTCCAACGCGGTGAATATGGGCGTCTCGCTTAGAGAAATAAAGGGCAGAATCGCTGATATCTACCACCGAAAAGCCAAGCACAGGTGCAGTAATACAGGATCGTACAGGATTACACGGCAGGAAAATATATACAAACTTACAGCTGTTTGCACAGGTCACTGGCCTGTAGGAGTACATGCTGAAAGGATAGGTATACCCTTCAACCGGTTTTGCCGCAGCTGTGAAGACCCAAGCTCAAAGGAGAGAGTTGAGCATTTTATGTGCGAGTGCCCGGGCCTTGCTAGAATAAGGTTAAAGGCCCTCGGCAAACCATTCCTGCAGAGTATTTTAGAGTGTAGCCGCCTCTCTTTATATGATATACTGCAATTTATAAAAACCGCCAAATAGCTGTAGGTTGCACGAGATGTGGAATCATAATGGCATATTTGCTAATTCCTTGCCATCAGGGTGGCAATCCACTTTAACCAACCAACCAAGACAGATTCCAGTACCACTTCAGAGGGTTTCGAAAAATTTGTTTGAGTTCACGTTTTGACCGCATCCCGGGAAGTGGGTGTTAAAGGGGTATTCAACTTTAGACGGTTCAAAAATTAAATTTCTTATTTTATTTTCGTCGCCATTATATGTAAAATATGTTTGCAAAATATTATAACTCGATTTTAAATACTTTTCGAGATACAAAGCCATTAATGTAATTATGCATGATGCACGGTGGTGTTTTCATGAATCTTTCATCGCGTTTTTCTCAGAATCATAATTTTCAAAACGGTCGCCACGATAACTACAAAAAAAATGAAATTTTACAGTTTACTCGCAATCCCATATTTCTAGCCGGAAAACGAATTATGCAAAACGCATTTGTTTAAATATTTTTTTCGTAAACAATATACACTGGAAAACATGGTAAAAATCGTATATCGTCATTTAACGTAGTGAACAATTGTCAATTTTAATTTTATTGACTATATTCTGGTTCCGGATATACCATAATCACAAGTCTACTGAATATAAAGAAGGTTGAATTTTCTATTTCAGATGATTTAAACGAGAAAAATCGTGCGAAGCTACCTATTTCTGCAAGGCTCAACTTTGAAGCGCCACTATTATGATTTGAATAAACTTTTTGGCAAAGTAAAACCGTCAACTTCTCTATATTTGCCTCTTGCAAAAATTTACAACAAATCTCTTGAAAATGGTTGCTTCCTTGAAGAATGGAAGATTTCGTTTATTGCCCCAATTTATAAATCTGGATTACGAAATTTAGTTGAAAACTATCGCCCCATTGTAAAAATGTCTATCATTCCAAAGCTGTTGGATAAAATTGTGAACAACCAGCTATTAAAGGCTTTTAAGAACTATATTGTTACTCAGCAATACGGTTTTTATCCGGGCGGATCCACCAATACAAATCTCGCTATATTCCTAAATTCTGTAATCAAAGTGATTGAAGAGGGCGATCAAGTGGATACTCTTTACACAGATTTTGTTAAAGCTTTTGACAGCCTAAACCATAATTTGCTTATTAAAAAGCTGGAGAAACTCGGGAGTTCATTCCAACGCGCTTAGGTGGCTGAAATCTTATCTGACAAACAGAGAATTGGTGGTAAAAATTGGCAACAATATCTCTAATTCTATAAAAGTTACTTCAGGGGTTCCACAAGGAAGTCACTTGGGTCCCTTGCTTTTTTCTATATTTATAAATGACATCAGCCAAACATTGAAATTTTGCAACTGTTTGATGTATGCCGACGATTTGAAGTTGTATTACCGAATCCAAAACTTGGGCGATTGTTTTAGACTACAGCAAGATATTCTATCTATGATAGAGTGGTGTACTTGCAACGGTCTTTCTCTGAACTTCTCAAAGTGTAACATTATTTCATTTTCTCGGAAAAAGCTCTGTTTAATGAATAACTACACTTTTAACCACTGCGATTCTTTTAGCCGTAAAACCACCGTCAAGGATTTAGGGGTCTACTAAGACTCGAAACTTAATTTCGACTTTCTTAGAAAATATATATAGTCTGTGCAGCAAACTCTAAACTTGGCTTTCTCAAGCGAAACTCTAAGGACTTTTTAGATCCGCTTACGCTTAAAAGTCTATACACATCTTTGTTGAGATCTATTTTAGAATACGCGTGCATCGTTTGGGACTCGGATTTTGTCACACATTCGGACAGAATAGAAACAGTTCAGAGGAGGTTTACCAAATTCGCCCTTCGGCGCATGTTTTCTTCTGAATCTATGCCATCTTATGAACTGAGGTGTAAAATCTTGAACTTACAATTCCTTGCAAATCGGAGAAAAATTTGTGCTATTCTCTTCATCAAAGATATATGTGATAACAAAGTTGATTCGCCAGATCTACTTTCGCTTCTACCTTTTTATGCGCCGGAAAGCATCTTAGAGAGAAATACATTTTCTACGTTCATACGCGTAAAACAAAGTTTGCTAACAATGAGCCCATTCACAGGTCCATTTAATTGTGTAATTCTGTCTGCAATTGTGTCGATTTTTATTCATGTAGAGAACGTTTTAAGATTGATATTTGTAATCACTTTCTTTATAAATAATTGTGTTATTTTATTACTATTGATTCGACATATGTATACATTTAAGTCCTTTGATAAATTTTTGTATAGTTTGTTATGATTTCTTTTTTTCTCTTATCTGTGAGGGCATTTGTCCGGTAGATAAATAAATAAATAAATTTTGTGAATTTGTGAATTCAATTTAATGATTATATCCCTTAGTTCAACTTGCAAAAAGTCGCGCACAAAAATATTCAATAGTATTGTTTTGACAAGAATTGTAAAAGGAGGTCATTTTCCGGTCTTTAAAGTATAATACCCCCTTAATAAGGGCTTCCAATGATTCCATAGCTGTATCTGTCTACACCCCATCCTCCATCCTAATGAAGCTTGTATTTGAGTGCTCTTTTGACAGAATTTTACTCAGTCTGGCGGTATCCATACACGTCTAGGGATAAGCCGTATGCTCGCCAGGAGTCTGTCTTGGCTTTTCTTACTGCTTTCTTGTATTGTTTCAATGAGTCTTTGTGTGGCTGGCACACTTTTAATATATAGCAATCGAAAGAATGTTTTCCTGACATGAGTCCCCTAAGTTCTCCAAACCACCAAGGAGGGAATTTAATCTTAAGGACACGGACAGGTGTGGACTTTTTAAAGGCTATATCGAGAGATTTCTCCATCATATCAACTGTTTCGTTTAGCTCTGTTGCCCTAATAATCTTTTAGATTTCACCGTTCCCTAGACTTTTCGAAGTGATTTTATTAAATATATTTTAATTTCTTCTTCGAGGGTTCCGAAATACAGAAGGGGTGTTGGATTTACCTCGCACGCTAAAGAGTATCCAACAGTGGCAAGACATGACCGATACCCTCCAGCCAGCTACGAGTATGCCATCGGTCGATAGCATTATCCAGCACCTCCTCCCTTCCCGAGAACCTTTCCGAACTGGGAAATACGAAAGCAGTTTTACTTCCCTTATTACATATACTTAGGTTGGTATTTAGCACAAAGTTCCGAAGAGACTAACCTTTTTCGTTTGTTGTGGAACTACCATAAATAGGATTCCTCCCTGTCCCTGTCATGTGTCAAGTAGGCAGATACCAGAAATAGGTTCATGTTCCACGGTCTTAAGCTTCAATCTGCTGAACTGTAATTTGAACAGAGAAATGCATTTAAATCTTTTTTGATTAGAATACACGCCCTATGTTTACCTGCGTTACCACTATAGAAGAGGTTATGTGTTCTGCTGGTTAGGTCTAGGTTCTGCAGGTCTTTTACCCACGGCTCCTGGATGAGGCAAACATCGATGCTTTCCTCACCGAGCAAGATCGACTGATTATCTATCGCACATTTAGAGTGCTGCAAATTTATCTGCACGCACTTTATCCTGTTCGGAGTCTTCATCTGTGATTGTGACATTCCGCAGCAACTGGCTCGCGTCGTCGACCTCCTCAGTGTCGTCTTCATCCTGAGCCTTGTCGCCTCGAAAGATCTTCATCTTGGCCATGCGGATCCCAAAACGGATTCTTTTTTCGCTTTGGCGAGGGCCTCCAGCGACTCCTCGCAGATGGCCAAGAGTAGTGGTCGGCTTATTTTACTTCCCTGCTCAACTTTTATACGAAGATATGCGCACGTGGTCGCCTGGGGACCTCTCCGGCCGAAATTAGCCTTAGCTTAAGTCCAAGGAAGATTGGTACGCACATCTGATCAACCTGTAACCTCGAAAGGTTTCGGAGGAGTCAAACCCCGGGTGGGGATTTGCAATAATGCTTTAAATGTCTCCTTAAATTGATAATATCAAAGTAAAGTATAAGATTATCAGGTATGTGTTATCCTTTATTATTTCTAAAGAAACATAAACAACTTTAATTTGCCTCAAGAACCATACGTTGTGTCGGGAGAGTTTGTTTTTATTAACATTTCGACTACTGTCTCATAAGCCATAATAAATGAGTTTACGTCACACCCTATAGCACTGGTGTGAGATTTATGAAACTTCGACAAATGGAAAAAATAAGACAGTTTGCCCCTAGAGATTACCCACCAAGTCAATCTTATTCGGAGCGAAATTACTTCTTCTCTTTGTACGAGTATTTTAAATGCTTTTAAATTAAATAAATATAATTCTGTAATATTTAAAACTGAAAATACTTTTTGAATTAACCGCACACAAATCTATTTATATAACTTGTTTTCTATTTGCAAGAATTTCAAAATATGGAAAAACAAAACCAATTCTTGTGGTGCTGCCATATTTCTGAATTAACTATGTATTTGTGGAACGCAACTGTGTGCAAAACCTTAAACTGGTCTTAGCTAAGATTTGTGTAAATTAGAACTTAAGCCTGACGTAAGACTGGATTGTTAAACCGGCCCTTAGTATACCAATCTTTTTCTCCCGAATTCAGTAAGCTGTCTCAGTCTCTAATAGAGACCAAAGTCACAATTTTAGACCAGGTGGCATTCATTAGTTTCAAAATAAAGTCTCTAAATAGTAACCTGGTGGTGAGCAGGTCACAAAGAATTGAAATAACAACAAAAGAAAAAAACGTGAAAGCGAGGAAAAACAATAATCTCTAGCTCATTTTAAGACTTGAGATGAGACTAAATTACTGAATTGGGGCATTAGTCTACAAGAATACACCTTTCAAAGAGGAACAACCTAGCTAGGAAAAAAAGCAAAATATCATGCGTATTGATTGATATATCAAAATAAAAACTTGTTTTACTTTTTGTTTGGAATATTGTTAATAAATTATACAAATGTAACTTTTCCATTAATACTATGGGGAAACGACTCATTGAGCCACTACGACAACAAGCTGTTCTTCGTAGTGAGAACAGCAAAACAGAAGATCTTCCGCTCTAACGAAGTTATCCCGGAGGCAAATGTCGAATACGCCAACCAGCTGTTGGGTGACATGAGCCTGAAGGGGGACGCCACCGAGGACGCTACTCGAAGTGCTGACCAGGTGTTAGCAGGCAACAAAATTTCAGCAGAAGTCGATGAAGTTTGTTCGGGCAAGTGTCGCTCACGACACCACCCACATATTCCGTTGGGTCTCCACAACCACAGCGGGATGCGCAGCCGGGACGGGCCGGCCCTCGGATCCTGTGCCTCACCCCCCTAAACGCGACAACCTTACCGAGACAGACGAGACTCTTACAGTTCAACTGCAACGGACTCTCGAGCAAGATTTCGGAGGTGGTTGCCTTCATGGCTCGGCACGGGCTGTTAATAGCTGCGGTCCAAGAAACGAAGCTACGTCGCAGCTCAACCTGCTACGTCGCAGCTCAACGAACTGCGACGGCTACAATGTGCTTCGCAGAGATCGCGAGCAAGATAATGGTTGAGGCCTAGCCTTCATTCTACACAACACCGTGCAGTACCGTCTCATCGATGTAGACATCGACCCAAGGGACAGCACCTTAGAATGTCAAGGGATTGCTGTCCGGTCAGGCGATGTCGAGCTCGAAATATTTAACATATATATACCCCTGTCTTCTGCTGCCCCGCTGGATATCACCCTGACATAGGTGCGCTCCTCAGATTTTTAAAACCGTTTGGTAGTTGGAGACTTCAACGCGCATCATGATCTTTGGTTCTCAAGCCTACCAAACGATCGTAGGGAAAATATTTTGGCAGAGCAGATAGACGATTCGACATTCTGCACCATGAACGATGAAGCCCCCACCAGGATTGTGGGTAGTTGCAGCAGCTCGCCAGATCTAACAATAGCTAGCGCGGGTCGGATAAATAGCATAACGTGGCGACCTATGATATCGCTTGCATCAGACAACCTACCCATAGTCATCTCAATTGACAGACCTGCCAACTATGTTGCCTCGGACCGCCACACCTATGTCAACTTCAAAAAAGCTGACTGGGAGCGGTTCGAGGATTTCACTGAAGACGCCTTCGGTGCTCTTTCAACGCCTACCGACGTTCGCGTTGGCGAGCGCGATTTCCGCAGGGTGGTGAAGTCCGCTGCAGCCCGCTTCATTCCGGCAGGCAGGATCCCTGTGATCCGTCCTGACTTCCTGGGTGAGGCGGTGTCTCTGGCGGATGAACCACCTTCGGCAGGTGGACCCCGGTAATCCCCGTATTAGGCAACAAAACGGGGAGATCCAACGCCTGCTCACCGTACACAAGCGGAACAAGTGGAGGGAGCACCTGAAGTCCTGCAACCTCGGTGCCGGAGTGGGCAAACTAACGAGGCGTGACGATCGAACAGAAATCTCATTTGGAGACCACGCCTCGTCGGACCCGAAGCGATGCGCGAACTATTTTAGTCGACAATTTACACTGCATCCTTCGACCGACAGGACCAAACGGTCAGTCACCAGAAGGCTGCGCAAGCAAACACCGAACGCACCAATTGTGCTCTCTACCACTGAGATGAAGGAAGCCATCGGAAAGGCGAAAGCCTCCAAACCCATTGGCCCAGACGGGTTTAGCATGTTGATGCTGAAAAAATTGGGCACCGCGGGAGTAGCATACCTCACCAAGGTCCTCAATCTGTCCTTAACCACCCTGTTCATTCCGGATATCTGGAAGACGAGTAGGGTGATACCACTGCTGAAACCAGGGAAACCTGCCGGCCAAGGCAAGTCCTACCGGCCGATCTCCCTGCTTTCTCTAGTGGTCAAGACACTTGAGGCCCTGCTGCTCCCGCATTTCAATCACTACCTCAGCCCGGCGAAGCATCAACACGGCTTCCGGAAAGTGCATAGCACTACAACGGCACTTAACGCTATAAACACTCAGGTTAGTTGTGGTCTCAACGGCAACCGCCCCTGTGAGAGAACCGTCCTCGTGGCTCTGGAGTTGTCGAAGGCCTTCGACACAGTCAGCCACTCCATCCTGCCGAAGGACGTGGAGGCCTCACCTCTCCCAGCGGCGTTGAGGTGTGGTACCATGACGCATTGTCAAAAGCGAGAAGAATTAAGCAGGGGGAACCACAGGGTGGCGTCCTATCCAGGTTATTCCTCCAGATTGCGAAACGAGCTTTCGCCAGTACTGTAGTTTTGTTTGGTTGTGCAGGAGTGTCGTCCTACACTGTTGTAAAATCGATCGCGAACCATGAATCGTAGGAATAGTGTCCAAGACAGGTTCGTAGATCACAGTGTTTCTATCGTATTAACAGCAGTTCTGATTATTGATTTTATTATCGAGTGTAAAAACAGTTTTCGCAAAGCGGGCCATCAGTAGGATCTTCTTTATTGGTGTATCCGTGTTCCGTGTTCTAAGCTGCAAATGCAGTATTCGCCACGCTGGCGTACAGTGAGATTTTCTCAGTCAGTATGACTTTTGGCGGCTATAACCAGCCAACAGTGAACGCTTATGTTGTGAGCGTCACTAGGGCTACTAGAGTCCAGAGAGCAACGTGGGTGAGTGAGTTGGAAAATGATAGAATCGCGACCAAATTAGGTGCAGCTACAAAGCAGTAATTATGATATATTTAAAGTTAGATATATATATGTGCTTCCTCAATAAAAAGGGCAAGCTGTGAAATTTTTTGAGAGATTATACCTTGAAATACTTCTTCCAAGTTGCCGGCATTCCGGAGCGCATCATACTTGTCTCTAATACTTTTGAGTCTTGGGCAGTGCAAGATTAAGTAGGTGTAGTTACAGGTTTGACCGCAGACACATCTATCCGAGTCTATTGCTTTTATTTTGTGTAAGTATACTTTGTCATAAGTATGCCCCGTCAGAATTCTATTTATCGTTTTAATTTGCTTAGGTGCCAAAGTGCATTTCCTAAACCAAGGTTGGGATTTGTGGAGGTCGAAAGTATGGGCAAATAAGTTGGGTTTTTGTGCAGAGAAACTTCTGAAATCATTGTGCCAACTGTCCTTAATGTTTTTTAATATTTTTCTAGAAGCTTCCTGAGTTGTGTGCTTAACTTCAATTACAGCTCCTATGTCTGCTGCTTCCTTTGCTAGTTGGTCAGCTCGTTCATTGCCTAAAATGCCTATATGCGCTGGTGTCCAAACTATATGGACGTTACTGAGGTTTGGTTTGACCAATTCATGGATTTGGTTTATATAATAGCTATCTGTCTCCTCTTTACTTAAAAGGTTACATGCTACTAAGCTGTCGGTGAAAATCACTATGTCAGAATATTTGCTGCTAATGGCTATTTCGATCGCTAGGAAGATCGCAATGGTTTCACTAAAACTAGAAGACGTGTGGAAATTTATTCTGTATTTGTGTTCACTGTTATTAGAGATATCAAGAACCCCACACCCTGCACTATTATCCTGTATAGAGGCATCGGTATAGAAAATTTTGAATTGCGACCTTTTATAGTCCTGTAGTGCATTTGTATAAATCGCTCTCGCGACTTCGGTTGATGTGTTCTGTTTGCTGTTTGGCAGAAGATTGGTGATCACATTTAAATTTGTGGGAGGACTCAGATGGCCACTTGTACCAATGGCGTCGAAGATATGCCTGAACTCGTTGTACGTTCTGCTATAGCTCGAATTTATTATAGGTAGATTTGCCATGGAGAGTTTAAACTGCTCATCGGTCGTTAAAACCTTGATCACTTCCTTCGCCGTTAACCATTTTGCTCTTTCCAGAGGTGGAAGCTCATTGGAAAGGGCATAGATTAGGGGAACTGGTGTGGACGGGGTGATTCCCAGCGCCCTCCTCAAAAAACTGTTTTGGAACGTTCTAATTTTGTTGTTTACCGTTTTGGTGCTGTTAGCCGCTGACGTTCTACAGTATTCAATCTTAGATCTAACAAACGCCTTGTAAAAGTTGATCGCTACCTTAGGAGTGAGCCCCGCCTTGACGGTGGTGATCATTTTGAAAAGTTTCGAATTATTCTTAGAGGCTTCCATTATGGAATTATAGTGTTCCGAGAGAGTAAGGGACGCATTAATGTAATGTCCTAGGAACTTTATTGTTTTGGTTTGCTCTAGTTGCGAATTCTGTAACATTAACTGAATTTGTTTGTTGCTACCTTTACTAACGTACATAACCTTCGATTTTGCTAAGTTGCAGGTGAAATTAAGATCATTACATACTTCATTAAAAAGTGTCAGCTTCTGCTGAAGTCTAAGTGTAGCCCTTTCTACATTTTCCCCCTCAGTGCTTATAATGAAGTCGTCGGCAAATTGTATAATGTTCGTATGCTGATCGTTTAGGTCATGAAGGTGCTTGGTGTAAATGTTGAACAGAACCGGTGAAAGACAACTGCCTTGCGGCAAACCCCCATTAATTTCCACGGTTTCATCTTCGATTTTGAGCTTTCTTAACGCCAAAAAGTTAGTAATCCATTCCACATAATTCTCGTTACATCCTACCGATATCATAATCCCTGCCAGCTTTTTAATATCAACACAATTGTAGGCGTTACTTATATATTTTGCACATACTATTATTTTCTTCCCTTGGTGTTTTCTTAATGCTATATCATGCAGTAAATGGTTTATTGCCATTGCAGCTGACTTCCATTTTCTATAGGCATATGTTGAGTTCGGGAGAATCTTCTCCTTCGTCAGAAATTCTTCGATCCTGTTTTTCACACACAAATTAACACATTTACATAACACTGATATAAGAGCTATAGGACGAAAATTCCTAATGTTGTCACGCCCGCCCTGATTCTTGGGGATTGGTACTATCTTGATAGTACGCCAATTGTCCGGAATTTGATTAGATAGGAGTATGTCATTTAGTTCAGTTCGAAGGTTATTTAGTGAGTGTTCTGGCAACGCTTTGATCATCATATATGTGACTTTGTCAAATCCCCCCGCCGATTTCCTTTTCTTCTTCCTCAGTATGTCCTCTAACTCGTCTTGAGTGATTGCTAAGCTACAGTCTGGAACTATAGGCCTGTTAATAGGAATGGTTTCACTACCAGATACCTGGGTCTTTAACATGTCTAGGAACTCTTTGTTCTCCTCACTCGACCAGAAGGTTTCGCGACAAATACTAAAATCCTCTCTTAGTGCCTTTGCAAAGGACCACGCCCCCTTTGTGGAGGAGTGCTCATTTATTTCCGTGATTTTTCTTTCAAAATTTTCCTTCTTTGCTTCCTTTACCATTTTCTTCCATTCTCTCCTTTTGATTTCTACGTCGTCCAGATTCGAGATAGAAGGTAGGTTTTTGCACTTATATTGAGCAACCTTGAGTAGTCTGAAGGTCTTCGCTAGATCCTGATTTCACCACGACTTAGGTGTCCTCTTCTTGAGTTTATATATTGATCCCTGAATCGCATCAGAGAAGGCTTTGTCAAAATGTTCAATTTCAGGTTGTATATACGCTTCTTCTAATGTCTTTCGCAGTTTTATCTGAGAAAGAAAATAGACGTTCCTGAATGTTTTGATATTAGAATCAATCGTGATTGGAAAATGGTGACTGCCCCCTATTCTAATCGGGTCTACGGACCACTTAAGGTTGAGGTTAGTATTTGTCAACGAAAGGTCTAAGACCGACCCAGACCCCTGATTTAAGTCTCTTCTGAATGTTACAGCCCCTGTGTTTAGAACTAAAAAGTTGAATTCTGCTAGAACACTTGCCAAATTGTTCCCTCTACAGGAGTCAGTGGAATCACCCCACTCAGTCGACCTGGCGTTAAAATCCCCCAGGATCAATACATTTGAAAAATTTTCAAGCAACACGAGCAAATTGTGCATCTCACACCTGAAGTCATTAACAAGAATGCTCGGGGGAAAATAGACTGCACATATTGTTATGTTAGGCATCAAGTTTTTGGTCTGCACTATCAACACATCGTAACTCGTTATATATTTGATTCTCTTGACCTTGATCTGCTTCTTGAATAATATCGCAACCCCTCCATATCCATCAGGCCTATGCTTCTCAATCATCTTAAAATTAACTAACTTTCTGCTTCGGGAGTCGTTGTGTGAGAAAGTCTCACACAGCACTCCTACATCATAGTCATAGTTGTTTAGCATTAACTCAATGGCGTTTATATTCGCGTTTAGCGATTGACAATTATACTGAAGTATTTTCATGTTCATACCTATTACCCTGGATCAGGCGCACTTCCTCATCTATGTTTGTTTTCTCGAATTTATTCTTTAGATTTTGGATAATTTCCAGTTCCGCAGTCAAATTGTTTTCGATACACAGCTTTTGTGTAATAATAAAGAGTTGTGAGAGAACCTTTTGGGGAAAATTTACTTCTTCGTCCTCTAGTACGTCAAATCTATTCGTATTGTTTGGATAGTAAGCCTCAATGGCCTCTTTCCTTGAAAGTTTCTTTATGGTCCTAATCTTTCCAATCATCTGCTCCCTTTCCCACATAGCGCACTTGTTTTTGTCTACAGATACATGATCATTTTTCCCACAGAGTATACACATTTTATTATCACAATTCTTGGAGTCGCACTTATCACTGCCACAGTACAGGCACCTACCTTTTGATTTACAAGACATCTGTGTGTGTCCAAGCCTTTCACATTTCTTACACTGTCGAAGTGGGGGTATATAAAAAGAGACTTCTAGCCTAGTGTATTCGAATTTTATGTGCTTAGGAATTTCCTTGCCAATAAACCCAACCTTAACACTCATTGTTGGTATAAACACATCAACACCGTCTTGTCTTTCTCTGCGTGTAAAGCGATAAACTCATGAGATAGGAACACCCGATTCTGCATGTTTCTTAATGTCATTAACGTCGTAATCCAAGGGAATTCCTCTAATTACTCCGTATGTCTCAAAGGCTGGGTTCGGAATAAACGGCCTTAGCCCTTTCTTCCTCACTTCCTGATTTTTAATAAAATTATTAGCAGCTATAACTGATAAAAACGTCACCTTGAAGAGGGTACGTCCAATCGCAAAAATTAAGTCAATTCCATCACAGTTCAAGTCTCTAATTTGGCTTCTTAGCGCCAGTCCACTGCTCATTCTATCACTGTTTATCGCCTTGCACTCAGACGTGTCCACTAGCACAAAAACATTCCCACTAAAATTTAAAGGGTACAAAGGTGATGCATTAGCAAAACCCGCGTCAAATTTTTTTTTCCCGCTATAACTGCTCACTGAAGCATTAGCAAAACCCACATCAACATTTTTTTCCCCGCCATAACTGCTCACTACGGTATCACTAATTTCGCATTCCATCGTATTAATAGCACTATCACGATTCCCGCTTTTATTCACCTTATTGACTAGCTCGCTGTCTAGACTGTCTGCGATTAAACCTTCATTAATTTTTGAATTTATGGAAAAGTCACCCACTTTCCCACTCTTTTTTCGTTTGCCACCAGGCTTCATGCTTAAGGAAAATGACTCAAAATCATCCGCCGATGCCGCCACCGACTTAGCAGTCGGTGATGTTGGCTTTTTTGCTTGCCGTCGCCGGCACTATAATTTAAATCAAAAACACCAATTGGAAAAAGTATTTATATAAAACAAGGCACAATGTTCACAAAACACTCACCGCTACCTCTGCTTTGATTGACGCTGCTGTAAAGTTGAACAAATAAATTTCCACTTCGTTTAGCACCCAAAAAATGAAAAACTAAGCTTTTAAGAAAATATGTAAAAGTTAAACGGCACAACCAACACCACTAACTGTCACGCTGCGAATGGGAAAGCATCTTAGAGATAAATACATTTTCTACGTTCATATGCGTAAAACAAAGTTTGCTAACAATGAGCCCATTCACAGGTCCATTTTATTGTGTAATTCTGTCTGCAATTGTGTCGATTTTTATTCATGTAGAGAACGTTTTAAGATTGATATTTGTAATCACTTTCTTTTTAAATAATTGTGTTATTTCATTACTATTGATTCGACATATGTATACATGTAAGTCCTTTGATAAATTTTTGTATAGTTTGTTATGATTTCTTTTTTTCTCTTATCTGTGAGGGCATTTGTCCGGTAGATAAATAAATAAATAAATTTGTGAATTTGTGAATTCAATTTATTGATTATATCCCTTAGTTCAACTTGCAAAAAGTCGCGCACAAAAATATTCAATAGTATTGTTTTGACAAGAATTGTAAAAGGAGGTCATTTTCCGGTCTTTAAAGTAGAATACCCCCTTAATAAGGGCTTCCCATGATTCTATAGCTGTATCTGTCTACACCCCATCCTCCATCCTAATGAAGCTTGTATTTGAGTGCTCTTTTGACAGAGTTTTACTCAGTCTGGCGGTATCCATACACGTCTATCGATAAGCCGTATGCTCGCCAGGATTCTGTCTTGGCTTTTCTTACTGCTTTCTTGGATTGTTTCAATGAGTCTTTGTGTGGCTGGCACACTTTTAATATAAAGCAATCGAAAGAATGTTTTCCTGACATGAGTTCCCTAAGTTCTCCAAACCACCAAGGAGGGAATTTAATCTTAAGGACACGGACAGGTGTGGACTTTTTAAAGGCTATTTCGACAAGATTTCTCAATCATATCCACTGTTTCGTTTAGCTCTGTTGCCCTAATAATCTCTTAGATTTCACCGTTCCCTAGACTTTTCGAAGTGATTTTATTAAATATATTTTAATTTGTTCTTCGAGGGTTCCGAAATACAGAAGGGATGTTGGATTTACCTCGCACGCTGAAGAGTATCCAACAGTGGCAAGACATGACCGATACCCTCCAGCCAGCTACGAGTATGCCATCGGTCGATAGCATTATCCAGCACCTCCTCCCTTCCCGAGAACCATTCCGAACTGGGAAATATGAAAGCAGTTTTACTTCCCTTATTACATATACTTAGGTTGGTATTTAGCACAAAGTTCCGAAGAGACTTACCTTTTTCGTTTGTTGTGGAACTACCATAAATAGGATTCCTCGCGTTAGAATCGAATCCTCCGGTTTTGTTCGATGAAGTGCTTAAGTTCGTCTGGTGGAGCATCCCTGTCATGTGTCAAGTAGGCAGATACCAGAAATAGGTTCATGTTCCACGGTCTCAAGCTTCAATCTGCTGAGCTGTAATTTGAACAGAGAAATCCATTTAAATCTAATTTTGATTAGAATACACGCCCTATGTTTACCTGCGTTACCACTATAGAAGAGGTTATGTGTTCTGCTGGTTAGGTCTAGGTTCTGCAGGTCTTTTACCCACGGCTCCTGGATGAGGCAAACATCGATGCTTTCCTCACCGAGCAACATCGACTGATTATCTATTGCACATTTAGAGTGCTGCAGATTTATCTGCACGCACTTTATCCTGTTCGAAATCTTCATCTGTGATTGTGACTTTCCGCAGCAACTGGCTCGCGTCGTCTACCTCCTCAGTGTCGTCTTCATCCTGAGCATTGTCGCCTCGAAATATCTTCATCTTGGCCATGCGGATCCCAAAACGGATTCTTTTTTCGCTTTGGCGAGGGCCTCCAGCGACTCCTCGCAGATGGCCAAGAGTAGTGGTCGGCTTATTTTACTTGGCTGCTCAACTTTTATACGAAGATACGCGCACGTGGTCGCCTGGGAACCTCTCCGGCCGAAATTACCCTTAGCTTAAGTCCAAGGAAGTTTGGTACGCACATCTGATCAACCTGTAACCTCGAAAGGTTTCGGAGGAGTCAAACCCCGGGTGGGGATTTGCAATAATGTGTCAGGGCGTGCGAGTTCCCCACGTTGAGCACTTGCATAAAAATAATTAATTAATGTTAACCAAGCAAAAAAAAAAAAACACCAAAATAATCTTGTTTATCAAAAGTTGGTCAGATCAATAAACGTCAAAGGGCAAAAGGACCAAATAGGGAAATTATAGAGCTTTTGGTTACGATGAGGTTGCCAGACTATGGTCGCGTGTGTAGAGTTGGTTACGCTGACGTGAGAGGGATGGATATATGGTGGACGAGATAACGAAAGAAAAAAAAACAAAACAAAAGAATAACCGGTGATCAGGCTGAGTAGCGGGCGAACAGAGAATATATAAGGGGGTGATAAAGGTGACGAACGGATTGGTTTTTGTTTGGCGGTGAAAGTAGCTAATACGCCGTGCGCGAGTCTGGGACAAAAAGAAAGCCCCCAACCGTGCGTGAATAATTATTAAATTAAAACCAGTTGCAATACTAAAAGCAAATTAAAATTAAAAGTTTTATGAGAATATAATTTTGCTAACGTGTGACCGTACGTGCGTGTCCACCCCTTATACTGACACATCCAAGGATCCGAACGATAAAAAAAAAGGATTCGAATCCAGAAACCACGAGGGCAGTAAAACCCAGAATCTGCTGGAGAGCGTAGTTACGGCGGGAGGACGAAGCCGCTGACCTGTCTTGGGAAGACCTTTTTGAGAGGGCGACAATCCTCGATGAAATTGCACACCTACAACAGCAATCCATCGCTCAAGGTGAAAAGGCGCAGCGAATTAACTGGTGAGTGTACGGCTTAAGGGGTATCTTGCGTGGAGAGCTCACAACCAGAAATAAATTCCCTATAAAAATAGAGGGATTACACTTTAAGAAGTTAGCCAAGATCACCACTTTATCCTATAATAAAAATATCCCGCCAGTAAAGGACCCTACGCGACATAAATGTAGTATAAGCAATTTATAGTTTGCACCCTCCGTTCCCGTTTTTTTTTTTAGATAATAACGTATATATGTATTTATACTTAAGGTTAAAACTCTAATTAGTTTTTTTTGGTTGTATAAAATCGTTAACTCTTATTTTAAGTGAAATTTTTTTCATTTTGTTTCGGTATTGTTAACCGCCGTTCAAAAAAAAAAAAGGGGGAAAAAGAACCAAACGGAGTAAAGTAATTTCATCTCAAGTGGATCAAATAGATACCCGAAAACCTCAACCCCAACAATAAAGAGCTCTTTAGGTAGGGTGTAGGAAGACAAAGTAACCTTTCTTTTTTTGTGCAAAAATCACTGCGTCTTGAGACATATGTATATACATACATATGTACATATGTATATTTGGTTGGTTCCTTTTTTTTTGTGGCGGATTAAAAGAATAAAAATTTAAAAACTGTTAAAATGTGTAATAAGTAATCTGTAGATGATAGCATATTTAAGTGTCTTTTTTTTTGTTAAATTTCTTTTTTTTATAACTTAAATTTTTATTGTATAAAGATCAGCTCCAAAAATTCTCTAATAATTTACCAATGTAAATATTATAAAAAATTAAATAAAAGTAGATTGTATATTTGAGACATAACAAAAAAAAAAATGATGGCCTAAGTAAACTTTAAGGAGAGGGGAGGATGACGAAAGGGTAAGTGCGCATGTTTGATTGGAGACGGGTAAAGGGAAATCGCATTTAAATAATGAGTGGGAAGGGTGGGCTTCCTGTTTGCGGGGATATGATAAAGAACGAAACGTAACCTCCGGTCGGCATCATTGTGGTAAGGGTTAGGGACCACGACCACGTAGTTTCTGAGCTAGGCAGGGCCACCACAACGATAGCCACAAAATGACCGGCAACGTGTACGTGACAATATTAAATGGCGCCCAAACAAAAACCAACCGGAAACAAAACAGCGCCGCAGGTGAAATTGGCGCCCGCGAAATGAATGTCTAATGATCGTTGTGGTCAAAACTGAGCGAAAGCTTAAAAGTTTAACAAACAAATAGTTCGTTTCAATTTAAAAATATATTTCAACCTAATAAAAGAGGTCAATCGTTCAAACAAAAGGATTCGACTATGCATTTTACTCTACCTCTACCGGTGACCTGTTAACGTGACGAAACATACGATAATTGAATTGCATTGGCGTATAAAGGAGAGTGAACATAGCCGAGCCCCAATCATAGCCCAAAGATGTCATAACAGGATTAGAGTAGTCCGGGTTATTAGCATCTACATATTACAACTCCAGTTTATTATTATATCTAATCATTTTACAATTTATATTATATAGCTTCAGCGTTTTCAAGATTTTCTTTAGTTTTTTTTTGTTCAAAGACCTTATACGTTAAGCGTAATATTAATCCGCTTTGAATTTTAAGTGTATGTCGTGACCGCAACTGGCAAAACCAGTTGTGAAGCCCGACATAACTGATCATTCCTTAACCTTTTTGATTTTTTTTTTATACCGATTTATCATATACATGCTCACAGGAACGTTAAAATAGTACTCCAATCACTCAACGTCAAAGAATTAGGTCAACCGATTCCAAAACTCAGTCATCTAAACCTCTCCGTTTTAAATAAAGGTCATACAGTAGATTTTTAATATAGTTGAAATTTGTATTTTTGTCCAAAATAACAACATATAAATAAATTTTATTTTCTTTGAATGAAACGTGTGTATACAACCTATAATACGCGCGCGAAAACCAAGGAAGCCAATATGCATCAACCAGGGAGTGCGCCTACGGAACAAAACGTTCAAAGCAAAAACACTCCAGTTTTCATAGATCTCTCGGATCGAATAGGGGGCAACAAGAACACTAGGTCAGCCAGTGCGGACAAGGCTCAATTAAATAACGAACAGCCAGGCACAAGTAGAAATACAGGGGCGGTTCCAAAGCAAATTACGGTCGAAACCGCGCATACATCGGAAGCACGTCCACCCGCTTCAGCCTTTCCCCTTCCTTCCCATGCTGCCATGACCGACCTCAACTGGCCTCCTAGAAGCAATCCGAACAATACTCGTAATTTTCGTACTGAGATAGCACCAGTGCTAAAGGAAATGGTAGAAGATATGAAACAGGCTCTCATAAGCGAAATACGCGATAACGTAAATGATATGGTGAGAAAGTCACGAGGCACAGGCGAAGATCAACATGTTTCAGGCGCTGCTAGTAGGCCGTGGAATAGAGGAAATAAAAAAAGGAAGCACAACACCAGTGTTGACTCCGTCGAATTAAGGCGTTCCGAAGGCGCATTAACTAGAAATAGAAATGTAATTAGTAGCAATCCATATAGAAATAATTGTATTCCCACGTCCCAGTCAGCCGCCTATTCACTGGCATACCACGACCCGTCACCACCGCGCCAACCGCCAATTTTAGACACAGGAGTCCCGGTAGTCTGTTCCGATAACGATCACCCAATACCTGAAAAAAGAAATCAAGATTTTAGACGACTTGAAATTAATATGGAAAAATGGGGCATAAGTTATCAGGGCCACCGTGACCCAATGTCGATTGAAGATTTCTTGTTTAGATTAGAATATTTGTAGGACCAATACTTCTGCTCGTGGGGAGAAATCCTACGAGATTTCCATCGTTTGTTAGGTGGGGAGGCGCGCGAATGGCTCTATATTCGGTCGCACGGCCGAGTTGACTGGCCCAGCTTGCAATTCGCACTAAGGCGCCAGTTCGCGTCACAACGAACTGATTTCGAACTATTGAGGGAATTGACGGAGCGAAAACAAAAGCCCTGTGAATCCATCGATGAATATTTTCAGGTAGTAGGTACACTGCGCTCGCGTCTCAGGAATCCAATCCCGGAATACGAGATAATTCGCCTGGTGAAAGGAAACTTGCGTGAATCATTAGCAAAAATTATTTATCCGATTCCCACATATTCGCTTGATCAGCTTCGAATGGAGTGTAAAGAAGTGGAACGGTGTTTTCCGCGTCGAGATCGCGTTCTAGCAAGTGGCTATATGCCACGGACACAACACGTTAATGAAATTGTTCCATTCGAGGACGAGAAATATTTTTCTCATGGTAATGAGGGGCAAGTTGCCGTGGAGGAAATACGTCATCAGCGTTTTTCCAAGCAGCCAATTGGTCGCGAGAAAGTACGGTGCTGGAATTGCGGAGCGGAAGGCCACATGTTTACGGATTGCATGTCAATGCAGCGCAGAATTTTTTGTTTTAAATGCGGACAACCCGATGTCATAACCCCAAAATGCACGGTATGTAACCCAGCGGGAAACGCGGTGCGGAACGCAATTACGACGGGGGAGTCGCGCTCCACACAAACCCCGAAACAGTAGATAACTCAACAAACACGTCCATAGCAGAAGAGTCCGGTCATGATGTCAAATTACCTACAAATACATCAAATATTAGAATTTTTAATAAATCAGAAAATAACTTAAATGAAAAATTGCCGAGGAACATAACATCCTACGAAGAACGTTTTAGAAAGTACCTGGAAGCACGCCAACGCATCTTCGCCGACAGTATAGTGACAGGACGTCGAGGTGTGTCGCGAAAGGTCCAAAAGGCACGGGAGAGATTTCGTCAACGGAAAATATTGCGCCAGAAAGTCGTAGCGTCAATTAAAAGAGCAGATCGAAGCGACCCGCGTGTGTATGCGGATATTATAATCAAAGACATGAGCACACGCGGATTATTAGATACCGGCGCGTCAGTAAGTATACTCGGACGTGGCGGTCGTGAGTTCTTGGAAAAAATAGATGCATCGGTCGAACGGTATGTTTCCGTTGTCAAAACCGCAGGCGGTCGTACGCACAATGTGTTAGGCAAAATTACCTTACCTGTAAAGTATAAGGATGTAGAAAAAAGTATTACATTTTTCTTATGCCCACATCTGGATCAAAATATCTACCTGGGAGTGGACTTCTGGCGCGCGTTCCAGTTGGCCCCGGATGTGATCGCCGCCGACGAAATCAATATGAATAAATTAGAACAGAATGTAGTATCCGATGAAGACAGGAATGAACGGCGTGCCCTTCACTCACTTTCCACAGAGCAACAACAGATACTGGATCGGGTGGTTAGCAGCTTCAAAACCTATGAAAAGCATGGGTTAGGTCGGACGCATCTGGAGAGGCACAACATCAAGCTGGTGGACGACACCGTGCCAATTAAAGACCGCCACTATCCTCTGTCTCCGGCGATGCAGGCGATCGTGTATCAAGAGGTCGATAAGATGTTGGAATTGGGCGTGATAGAGGAGAGTGAAAGTCCATGGAGTAACCGGACAACAATCGTGCGCAAGCCTGGCAAGAATCGGTTCTGCCTCGACGCACGAAAGTTGAATGCAGTAACGGTAAAAGACGCATACCCGTTGCAGAACATCGAAGGTATACTAAGCCGCATAGATAACACGCATTTTATTAGCAGTGTCGATCTGAAATTCGCTTTTTGGCAAATCGAGCTGGATGAATCAAGTAAACCATATACCGCGTTCACGGTGCCTGGACGGCCGCTCTACCAATTTGTAACGATGCCATTCGGGTTATGTAACGCTGCACAAAGATTATGTAGGTTAATGGACCGGGTGATTCCACAGAAACTCAAAACCAATGTATTTATCTATCTCGATGATCTGCTAATAATTGCGCCAGATTTAAAGACGCATATTGAAATTCTGACCGAAGTCGCGAACTGTTTAAAAGAGGCAAATTTAACAATAGGTTTAAGTAAGTCCAAATTTTGCTTCAAAGAACTGCCTTACCTTGGGTATATCGTAGGAGGGAGTATGTTAAAGACTGACAATGAAAAAATTAAGGCAATTCAAAATATTCCTGTTCCGAAAACCGCGAAGCAAGTCCGAAGTTTCCTCGGTACTGCCGGATGGTATAGGCGTTTTATTAAAGATTTTGCATCGTTAGCAGCACCCTTAACAGATACCCTAAAAAAGGGCCAAAAATTTGAAATAAATGAGCAAGCTTTGGGGGCGTTCTGCAAACTAAAAAAGGCACTCACCAGTGCTCCGGTGCTTAAACATCCCGACTTTTCAAAACGTTTTTTTGTCCAATGCGATGCTTGCGACTATGGGTTGGGTGCTGTGTTGTACCAAAAAGAAACTGATGGCTCGGAGAGGCCCATTGCATACTTTTCCCAAAAACTCAATGACTGCCAGCGTAACTACAGTACAACCGAAAAGGAATGTCTGGCTGCTGTGATGGCCGTCATGAAGTTCCGTCCGTACATAGAGCTAATGCCATTTACAGTGGTGACGGATCACGCAAGTTTGAAGTGGCTAATGTCACTGAAAGACTTGAGTGGTAGATTGGCCAGATGGTCTCTCAAGTTGCAGGCATTCAATTTCGAGATTGAACACCGCAAAGGCGCTGACAACATAGTCGCCGATACACTATCGCGTTGCATAGAAGAATCCTTGAATGCGCCAATTAGGGGTATGGATACGGTGGAATTCGAGTCCCCAGAATATAAGGAATTAGTGAGTACCATTCAAACCAACGCGGGGCGGTTGCCAGACCTAAAAGTAGAGGATGGTTTAGTCTTCAAGAAATTCTTACTGAATGAAATTGCATGTGAAGAAAATGAGTGGAAACTATGGGTTCCAGAAGCACTTACCTCAGCCTTAATAGAAAACGCCCACTGTTCGGAGATTGCCGCACATGGGGGCATGAATAAAACGTTGAATCGCCTACGACGACTATATTATTGGCCAAACATGGTGGTGCAAGTGCGTAACTTCGTGCGCAATTGTCAAGTATGCAAAGAAACTAAGCCTAGCAACGCAACGTTAAAACCCAGCATGGGAAACGAGGTAATCACAGTTCGGCCTTTTCAAAAATTGTACATTGATTGCCTTGGTAAATATCATAGATCGAAAAGTGGAAACAGCTTTATTTTTATCGTTGTTGACCATTTCTCGAAATTCATTTTTTTGAAAGCTTTGCGTGAGGCTACCGCGGGCAACGTAGTCAAGTTTTTAACTGATGAAATCTTTCACAAATTCGGGGTCCCGGAGACCATACATTCCGACAACGGAAAACAATTTACGTCGAAACATTTTACTCAGTTGTTGCAAGCAAATGGTGTCACACATATGAAAACCGCGTACTATGCTCCGCAGGCGAATGCAGCTGAACGTGTAAACCAATGTTGTTGTTGTTGTTGTTGTTGTAGCGGCTAGCTACACCCCACTGGGTTGGCGGACTCCCTCAATCGTTATCGTCAAGCTCAACTAACGAAAGGTCCAGGAAACGAGCCGTTTCAACAGGGTCGGACCATAGGGAGAGGGGTGTTAGTTGAGTAGGTTTGGCCGGGCATGTGAATAGGTGATTGGTATCGTGCGGAGACTCTTCACATGCCGGGCACGTGTTGGGGGTGTCGGGGTTGATTCTGGATAGGTAGGAGTTTAACCTTCTACAATATCCAGACCTGAGCTGGGCCAGAGTAACGCGGGTCTCACGAGGCAGCTGGAGCTCCTCAGCTGCAATGGGTGGTGGTTGGACTCCCAGGACTGCACTCACAGGGCGGGTGTCGATGTATTTGGACACCGACTCCCTGTGGATGCTGTCCAGAGCCTGTCGGTACGTCCTTGGGTCCAGCGGTCGGTGTACGTATGTCTGGACCTCGTCCGTCAGTTGTGAGAGATGTCCCCTGATGTGCCTGGGTGCCGGCTCCAGCGCGAGCAGGTCTCTATTGGGGTGCCCCGGACGGTGGCATCCCAGTAGAAACTGCTTTGTGAGCATAATGTTGTGCTCCTGCACTGGGAGCACGTAAGCCTCATGGTAGAGGTGATCCACAGGCGTCATCAGGAGACATCCCGTCACTGTCCTGAGTGCGGCGTTCTGACAGGTCTCTAGTCTTGACCATTGAGTCCTGCTAGTTCCAGGCGACCAAATTGGCGCGGCATAATTTAGAACCGGCCGGCCAATCGCCTTGTATGTTGCCAACAACGTTTCTTTGTCTTTGCCCCAAGTGCTGCCGGCGAGCGACTTGAGGACTTTGTTGCGGCTCTGTACCTTGTTGACGATTGCGGTTGTATGCGCTGAGAAGGAGACCAGGCTGTCGAGGGTGACTTCCAGGATCTTCGGGTGGTTAACCGTCGGAATGGGGGTCCCCTCGATGTGGATGTCGAGGGTGAGCCCGACCTCCTTCGTCCAAGATGTGAAAAGGGTCGCCGTGGACTTAGCAGGAGACAGCGTCAAATTCCGTCCTGTAAAGTAGTGAGCAAGGTCTGGGAGGTAGCTGTTCACTTTGGAGCACAAGCCATCAATTCCATTGCCGGTAGCCATTATCGTGCAGTCGTCGGCATACGAGACCAGTGTAACTCCCTCTGGCGGGGAAGGGAGTCGCGAGATATAGAAGTTGAATAGTAGGGGGGATAGGACGTCACCCTGTGGTACCCCCTGCTTAATTATTCTCGCTTTTGACACTGAGTCACGGTAGCACACCGACGCTTGACGACCACACAGGTAGTTCGCGGTAGTGGCTGACTGTGTCGAAGGCCTTCGACAAGTCCAAAGCCACGAGGACGGTTCTCTCGCAGGGGCGGTTGCCGTTGAGACCACGATTAACCTGAGTGTTTATAGCGTTAAGTGCCGTTGTGGTGCTATGCACTTTCCGGAAGCCGTGTTGATGCTTCGCCGGGCTGAGGTGGTGGTTGAAATGCGGGAGCAGCAGGGCCTCAAGTGTCTTAACCACTGGAGAAAGCAGGGAGATCGGCCGATAGGACTCGCCTTGGCCGGCCGGTTTCCCTGGTTTCAGCAGTGGTATCACCCTACTGGTCTTCCAGATATCTGGAATGACCGAGGTGCATAGCGACAGATTGAGGACCCTGGTGAGATATGCTACTCCCGCGGTGCCCAATTTTTTCAGCATCAACATACTTAACCCGTCTGGGCCAATGGATTTGGAGGCTTTCGCCTTCCCGATGGCTTCCTTCACCTCAGTGGTGGAGAGGACAATTGGTGCGCTTGGTGTTGACTTGCGCAGACTTCTGGTGACTGACCGTTTGGTTCTGTCAGCCGAAGGATGCAATGTGAATTGTCGACTAAAATAGTTCGCGCATCGCTTCGGGTCCGACGAGGCGTGGTCTCCAAAGGAGATTTCTGTTCGATCATCACGCCTCGTCGGGTTGGACAGGGACCTCACGGTCGACCATAATTTGCCCACTCCGGCACCGAGGTTGCAGGACTTCAGGTGCTCCCTCCACTTGTTCCGCTTATGAACGTTGACCAGGCGTTGGATCTCCCCGTTTATTTGCCTAATACGGGGATTACCGGGGTCCGCCTGCCTGGTCGCGTTCATCCGCTAGAGACACCGCCTCACCCGCGAAGTCAGGACGGATCACAGGGATCCTCCCTGCCGGAATGAAACGGGCTGCAGCGGACTTCACCACCCTGCGGAACAAGCGCTCGCCTACGCGAACGTCGGTTGGAGTTGAGAGAGCACTGAAGGCGTCTTCAGTGAAGTCCTCGAACCGCTCCCAGTCAGCTTTTTTGAAGTTGACATAGGTGTGGCGGTCCGAGGCAACATAGTTGGCAGGTCTGTCAATCGAGATGACTATGGGTAGGTGGTCTGATGCAAGCGATAGCATAGGTCGCCACGTTATGCTATTTATCAGACCTGCGCTAGCTATTGTTAGATCTGGCGAGCTGCTGCAACTACCCACAATCCTGGTGGGGGCTTCGTCGTTCATGGTGCAGAATGTCGAATCGTATATCTGCTCTGCCAAAATATTTTCCCTACGATCGTTTGGTAGGCTTGAGAACCAAAGATCATGATGCGCGTTGAAGTCTCCAACTACCAAACGGTTTTAAAAATCTGAGGAGCGCACCTATGTCAGGGTGATATCCAGCGGGGCAGCAGAAGACAGGGGGTATATATATGTTAAATATTTCGAGCTCGACATCGCCTGACCGGACAGCAATCCCTTGACATTCTAAGGTGCTGTCCCTTGGGTCGATGTCTGCATCGATGAGACGATACTGCACGGTGTTGTGTAGAATGAAGGCTAGGCCTCCACCATTATCTCGCACGCGATCTCTACGAAGCACATTGTAGCCGTCGCAGTTCGTTAAGGTTGAGCTGCGACGTAGCTTCGTTTCTTGGACCGCAGCTATTAACAGCCCGTGCCGAGCCATGAAGGCAACCACCTCCGAGATCTTGCTCGAGAGTCCGTTGCAGTTGAACTGTAGGAGTCTCGTCTGTCTCGGTAAGGTTGTCGCGTTGAGGTGGGTGAGGGACTGGATCCGAGGGCCGGCCCGTCCCGGCTGTGCATCCCGCTGTGGTTGTAAAGGCCCAACGGTTGTTGTGGGCGGTGTCGTGAGCGACACTAGCGGGGGGTTGTTGCGGCAGCAGGAAGCGGTAAAGCTCACGGACCAGTCCCTTGTGGTGCGTAGGCCAGAGCACGCCCGGAAGTGGCACCAGCCCCGGCAGGCATTACACCTGACGGAGCAGGCATTCTGGTGCACTCTGGCCCGGCATACACAGCAGATGATGGGGGCAACCAGTAGTTGCTGGCGCCACGTGTGGCGGAGCGAGGGGGCAGTGGGGAGGTTTGGTGTTGCTGTGAGCTCCGGGGGGCCGTAGAGGCAGGAGGGGTGCTCTGAGGCACCGGCACGGGGGGCGCAAGGGGGGATGCCGTGGAGGCTTGGGGCGCTTGAGTGCGCGAGCAACACTGGCCCACATAGGATGTGGACCACTCCCTAGTTTTCTTAAGGCCTGAGCAGACCTTAAGATGGCACCATCCGTTGCACGAATTACACCTCACCGACGTGGAATTCGGATGGAGCCTTCTCTGGCAGATGCAACAGAAGTAGGTTTCTGGGCCAGGGTTAGGCTCGACGCCCGCCCTGGCCAGAAATATGAGTAGCAATCCCGCTGCAAGGTATTGCACCCAGGGGGAGATAAGATTGGGGGTGTCCGGCAGCCTAAGTGGGGTTAGGTCGCCGAAAAAACAGTCCTTGGTCGGATGAAATCCGAGTCACTTCGGTAGCGTAGAACCGACTGTTGTGGAAGTGCGTGTAAACCAATCGGTTCTGGCGGCTATCCGGTCGTACCTTGAGAAAGACCATCGTGATTGGGATTTATACCTTTCCGAAATAGAATGCGCTCTTCGTAGTGCGGTTCATTCGGCGACAGGGGTTGCTCCATATTTCGCGTTATTTGGAATGAATATGTTCACAAATGGCGCGGATTACGCTTTGGCACGAAAATTACGCAGTCTGAATGATAACGAAATTTTTGTATTAAATAATAGCGACAAAATCAGGATTATGCGCGAGAAGATCAAGGAAAATTTGCACGATGCGTACGAATTAAACGCAGCGCGTTACAATAAAAGAATCCGCGAAGTTCGCTTCTGTCCGGGCCAAGAAGTTTACAAACGCAATTTTGTCTTAAGTGACTTTAAGAAGAATATTAATTCAAAGTTTTGCAAAAAATTCTCTAAATGCCGCGTTACAAAAGCACTCGGAAACAACATGTACCTATTGGAATCACTCGCCGGAAAAAGCCTGGGAGCGTGGCACTCCAAGGACATCAAACAATAGGGCGGTGCTTTGGAACGAGTCTCTCTCGACGGTGAGGGTCAAGCCGTCCAGGAAGGGAGAAGCCACTATGTCATGTACCTGAAAAAAATTAAAAAAAAACACATATACAAAATACTCTAAGAAATGGATATAAATGCGATTTCCAACTTCCCGAAACTAGTGTTGGAAGTGAAGGCAATAAACACATGCCCGGCGTAGCTCTCGAGGCAGGAGACCGTGTCAGGGCGTGCGAGTTCCCCACGTTGAGCACTTGCATAAAAATAATTTATTAATGTAAACCAAGCAAAAAAAAAAAAACAGGGGGAAAAAGAACCAAACGGAGTAAAGTAATTTCATCTCAAGTGGATCAAATAGATACCCGAAAACCTCAACCCCAACAATAAAGAGCTCTTTAGGTAGGGTGTAGGAAGACAAAGTAACCTTTCTTTTTTTGTGCAAAAATCACTGCGTCTTGAGACATATGTATATACATATGTACATATATTTGGTTGGTTCCTTTTTTTTTGTGGCGGATTAAAAGAATAAAAATTTAAAAACTGTTAAAATGTGTAATAAGTAATCTGTAGATGATAGCATATTTTCAGTGTCTTTTTTTTGTTAAATTTCTTTTTTTTATAACTTAAATTTTTATTGTATAAAGATCAGCTCCAAAAATTCTCTAATAATATACCAATGTATATATATAAATATTATAAAAATTTAAATAAAAGTAGATTGTATATTTGAGACATAACAAAAAAAAAAATGATGGCCTAAGTAAACTTTAAGGAGAGGGGAGGATGACGAAAGGGTAAGTGCGCATGTTTGATTGGAGACGGGTAAAGGGAAATCGCATTTAAATAATGAGTTTCATGGAAGGGTGGGCTTCCTGTTTGCGGGGATATGATAAAGAAGGAAACGTAACCTCCGGTCGGCATCATTGTGGTAAGGGTTAGGGACCACGACCACGTAGTTTCTGAGCTAGTCAGGGCCACCACAACGATAGCCACAAAATGACCGGCAACGTGAACGTGACAAATGCTTTAAATGTCCTTAAATTGATAATATCAAATTAAAGTATAAGATTATCAGGTATGTGTTATCCTTTATTATTTCTAAAGAAACATAAACAACTTTAATTTGCCTGAGGAACCATGCGTTGTGTCTGGAGAGTTTACGTCACACCCTATAGCATTGATGTGAGATTTATGGAACTTCGACAAAGAGAAAAAATAAGACAGTTTGCCCCTAGATTACCCACCAAGTCAATCTTATTCGGAGCGAAATTACTTCTTCTCTTTGTACGAGTATTTTAAATGTTTTTAAATTAAATAAATATAATTCTGTAATATTTAAAACTGAAAATACTTTTTGAATTACCCGCACACAAATCTATTTATATAACTTGTTTTCTATTTGCAAGAATTTCAAAATATGGAAAAACAAAACCAATTCTTGTGGTGCTACCATATTTCTGAATTAACTATTTGTGGAACGCAACTGTGTGCAAAACCTTAAACTGGCCTTAAGCTAAGATTTGTGTAAATTGGAACTTAAGCTCGACTTAAGACTGGATTGTTAAACCGGCCCTTAGTATACCACTCTTTTACTCCCGAATTCAGTAAGCTGTCTCAGTCTCTAATAGAGACCAAAGTCACAATTTTAGACCAGGTGGCATTCATTAGTTTCAAAATAAAGTCTCTAAATAGTGACCTGGTGGTGAGCAGGGAAAGCGAGGAAAAGCAATAATCTCTAGCTCATTTTGAGACTTGAGATGAGACTGAATTACTGAATTGGGGCATTAGTCTACAAGAATACACCTTTCAAAGAGGGACAACCTGGCTAGGAAAAAAAGCAAAATATCATGCGTATTGGGGAAACGACTCATTGAGCCACTACGACAACAAGCTCTTCGGAGTGTGAACAGCAAAACAGAAGATCTTCCGCTCTAACGAAGTTATCCCGGAGGCAAATGTCGAAGACGCCAACCAGCTGTTGGGTGACATGAGCCTGAAGGGGGACGCCACCGAGGACGCTACTCGAAGTGCTGGCCAGGTGTTAGCAGGCAACAAAAGTTCAGCAGAAGTCGATGTTTGTTTGGGCAAGTGTCGCTCACGACACCACCCACATATTCCGTTGGGTCTCCACAACCACAGCGGGATGCGTCGCCGGGACGGGCCGGCCCTCGGATCCAGTCCCTCACCCCCCTCAACCCGACAACCTTACCGAGACAGACGAGAATCTTACAGTTCAACTGCAACGGACTCTCGAGCAAGATCTCGGAGGTGGTTGCCTTCATGGCTCGGCACGGGATATTTGTTTGGAATATTGTTAATAAATGAACTTTTTTTCAATAGTAAATACAAATGTAACCTTCCAATTAATACTATGGGGAAACGACTCGCGGCATGCGCCGCTCTCAAACTGCGTGAGTTGCCAGACTGGAAGGTAAGTAAAGGACACCCAGCAATCACAAACTAGGTTCAAAAGATACGGACTACTGCGTTCCAATCTTAGATCCCCGGCAGAGACTGGAATCACTGCGACGGAAGGTCACTTCACTCCGATGGCTCAAAACTCGAGGACAGAGTAGGAGGAGGGGTATACTCAGCCTAATTAGGATTGGAAAAATCATTCCGCCTCCCAGATCAGTGCAGCGTTTTTCAGGCTGAGCTCCCTGCGATACAGGAGGTGGTAGTATATTTAAGAATAAGAGCAGTTAGATGCGAAAAAATCTTCATATTTTCCGACAGTCCAGCTGCACTTAATGCACTGGATTCGGTCAACTGCAACTCTAAAATAGTAGCAGCCTGCCGCAAATCTCAACGAGAAGGCCAAACAGTATGTCTTTCTCCACGTATGGGTGCCAAGACACAGCAACATACCAGGTAATGCCGCGGACGAGCTTACAAAAGAGAGAACATCCTTTCCGCTTTCGTTACATTGGAATGGTTTAGGTATGCTGTTCGTAAACTGCAAGCTCCTTCTAAGGGAATTATCTCTTAAAGAAGCAGGGGTTCGATGGGAAAATGATAACATCTGCATTAGGTCTAAGCTAATGTGGAAAGAGTGGAACGTTAAAAGGTCACAGGATCTGCTCTTGCTGAGCAGAGCAAGCCTGTCCTTGGATTTAGGGCTAATAACAGGTCACGTACTGATCGGAGGGCATGCGGAGAGTCTGGGCACCCCCTATAATGGCTTCACAAGATTTTAAAATATGCAGAATATTCTCGATGCTTCGAGTAAGCAGATCTTTCATCCATGTGGTACCACAATGGGCCTAGGTGTGCCGGTGGGAACGCTGGCAGCCACTTCAACCTAACCTAACCTTAATACAAATTAAGAGGTAAATTTAATTGTTAAGCTGTTTATTTACAAACATTACCAGATTTTATCATTCGTAAGATAACATTTTGATATAATAGTGAACTTTTATACAATTAAGTAGAATATTAATAAAACGCCTTCAATTTAGGCAGCTTCCTTAGCTAAACGCTCAGCCTTTTGAACAACTTCTTCGATTGGTCCAACCATATAGAATGCAACTTCAGGTAAATGGTCATATTCGCCCAACAAAATTTGGTTGAATCCCTTAATAGTTTCTTCTAAGGGAACTAGTTTTCCAGGGTGACCAGTAAAAACTTCAGCGACTTGGAATGGTTGTGACAAAAAGCGTTGAATCTTGCGAGCACGTGCGACTGTCAGTTTATCCTCTTCAGACAACTCATCCATTCCCAAAATTGCAATGATATCTTGCAGCGACTTGTAATCCTGCAAAATTTTCTGGACACCACGTGCCACATTATAATGCTCTTGGCCAATAATATTGGGATCCATAATACGTGATGTAGAGTCCAAAGGATCCACAGCTGGATATATTCCCAATTCTGCAATAGCGCGCGAGAGTACTGTTGTAGCATCCAAGTGAGCAAATGTTGTTGCAGGGGCAGGATCGGTCAAATCATCAGCTGGCACATAAATGGCTTGTACTGAGGTAATTGATCCTTTCTTTGTGGTGGTAATACGCTCCTGCATAGACCCCATATCAGTAGCTAAAGTTGGTTGATAGCCCACAGCAGATGGAATACGTCCCAACAAAGCAGATACTTCAGAACCAGCTTGAGTAAAACGGAAAATGTTGTCTATGAACAATAGTACATCTTGTCCCTCTTGATCACGGAAGTATTCGGCAACAGTTAATCCAGTCAACGCAACGCGAGCACGAGCACCTGGTGGCTCGTTCATTTGACCATATACCAAAGCAACCTTCGAAGTCTTATCTTTCAGGGAGATTACACCCGACTCAATCATTTCATTATATAAATCATTTCCTTCACGCGTACGCTCGCCTACACCAGCGAATACTGAATAACCACCATGAGCCTTTGCTACGTTATTGATCAATTCCATAATCAATACGGTTTTACCGACTCCAGCGCCACCAAACAAGCCAATCTTACCACCCTTGACATAGGGAGCTAATAAGTCTACAACTTTGATTCCAGTCACTAAAATTTCTTGTTCAACAGACATTTCAACGAATTCGGGAGCTTCGGCATGAATGGGAGCAGTTTTGTTTGTAGGTATAGGACCACGTTCATCAATTGGTTCTCCTAAATAAAAATTTTACATTTTTTAATCGCACATATATAATACTCGGAAAATGCTTAGTTATTTGTACAATGGTATATGGTATTAAACAGGAACGAAGGCGATAGGATATTTTCGCCTACCATCCCCACAAATAGAAAAGTGAGGATCGAACTTTCAATTGCTCATCTATTGGTCCTCTTTGCCTTCTATAGGACCCTAGGTATTCACCAAAACGCTTAAACGTCTTGTTACCGCGAGAACTTACTTAACTTTATTTGGAATCCAGTATATTTACAAGGCATACGTGTTTACGAGACATGTATTTGTTTCGAAAAATGTCCCTTGTATATTTTAATGTTATTCTCTCCAACTACGACTACGCCGTCCAGACTTAAACTCCTTACTATGTGTGTTGCCTTCGGTCTGGGCGTTGTACCCACAAGCCGTGTTATATGCTGTATTTGTGGTATTTTGTTATCGTAATACAACAGTTGTAAACTGGTTGTTTTTATATCACATGTTAAATTTTCTTATTTCAATACAACTCTAAAAGGTAAGTTTAGTGCGTTATTTGTGTGTGCTATTCGATCAGCTCTTTCTGTTTATCATCATATGATTTTTATTTTTGTTTAAAAAATTTAAACAAAGTTAAATGGAATTGTGTGTATACATATTTTAGTGAAACCGAATACCACATACAGTAGTAAACGAAATAGCACACGGAGTTGCCACGTTTCTCTGTTATTTCAATACCGCACTTTAGAAATACGACAAATAAGACGGCTTGTGAACTTACTAATTATGTAAACGTTACGTTGTTTTGAGTTAACTTCTTAAGGGTGCCCCCATTTGCCTAAATATGAATATCCTTAAGAATTTTTAAATGATTTTTGCTAGAAATCTGGTATTAATTACTCTTTTATAAAAACACTTCACATTATAAATTGAATACATTACAATACATTTGTTTTAAATTATATAATAACTAACACCTTTCCAACGAGCCGCTGTGGTCGAGTTGGTGGCGGTGCGTGCTACAACTCGATATGCCGCTGAGTTCGAGGTTCGTGTGTAAAAAGTGCTTCCAGATGTTTGAAGGGTATATTAAGAAAAAAATAAATACTCGCAATGTGTCAAATAGACATAAAGAGAGCGATGTATGTATGTATGTATGTATACAAAGTCCCTTTTAACTAAATTTAAGATAATTATAGACTACGATGGAAATATAATTTTTCCGATTCTGTTGGAATAACCTAAGATTATTTTCACCACCATGTTTTTTCTAAAGCAACTTTTGCTCATGCACGTGTTCATAACTTTTGTTTTTTTTTTTCTTTTATTTCATATAAAAGATATATTTCAGGATATATTGCCACAGATGTTTTAGTGACATTTGTGTTTTGCACTCTTCTATACATTTGAAGCTTAATTTTATCATAAGCTATTTATCAGAAAGTACATTTGATTAAATGTCGCATTATATTCGTGTTAGATCCACCAGATACATTCCATAAAGCTCCTATAAGTTTACTAATGCAGACCTGACATACATGTAATATTGTATGAATGAACTAAATTTCAATAGCAAAATTTTTAAACGAAGCAAGATATCGCCTTTCTATTAATTTTTCCATAATTGTTAAAACGGTTTAATTTTCTCAATTGAGGGGGACATCCTGATCACAAATATTTAGTTTTTTGCTGCCGCTGACTTATAGTTTTCGAGATATTAATACTTACAAGTTGGAAAAATGCACACTTTTATATTGGTTATTCCACTGAATATTACACTATATACACTTAACTTCCGTTTGTAAAATGCAAATAACTAACATTTCCGAGCCCGTACAGTTAAGAAAATAAATATTTTATCGTTTTATTAATAAATATTAAATAAATAAAAATAACCTAATTGCATTCACGCAAAATGGTCGGCACAAACATTAGATGAGTGTGTTGCCATATCTGTGATGTACATAAAATAATACTAAATGCTACGGGGATGCTAAACTAAATCCTATCCGAAAAAACTTTCTCTATGATTAAGATTTTGCTTGCCCTGACTGAGATTCGAACCTCGAACTCATCGGCATATCGAGTTATAGCACGCACCGCTACCAACTCGACCACAGCGGCCCCATTAATGTATAAACAAGTACTAAATGTGTGTGTGTGTTAACGCTTTACGAAAAAACTATTTAAAAATTCCTAAAAGGGCAATTTTTAATGCAGCATGAACAACGCATCAGTGGTAAACATTTATTTCTATTACATATTTTATGTTTCTGATGTTCGTTACTGGATGTAACAAATAACAATTTCGCGAATTAAATTGACACCCCTATGCTGAAATCCGTCATTCGTTAAATCGGTATGCTCAAATCCTCTTTACGGAATAGTAAATTCGAAATTCGTAACATCGGTATGACCGAAATCAACTTAGCTGTCAATTTGCGGAAATTTTGTAGGAAGACTTACTTTATTTTAGAAAAATTATACTACACGCAAAAATAATTAAAAACATGAACGTATATTAGTATGTACATATGTACGTATGTAAGGTATATTTGCGAAATTGTCTAATCGTAGATCACAATCAACCGTATTCAAAGAAGAAATTTGTCACGAATAGATTACACAACAATATATATATCCCCATGGACAAAAGTACAGCGGCTTTCCAATAGTTTGTCTATAAAAATTTAAACTCTATATGAAATTTTTACTGAGTGGTTCGGTAATTCATCAAAATTCTCAAATTCAATGTACAAATAACTAAATCGTATCCATTTCACCTCACACTTTTTATACAATGAAAATGTAAGGTTTAAAATATAAATATATTTACCAATAACGTTGATGATACGCCCCAACGTCTCAGCACCAACAGGGATTCGAATCGGATATCCACTGTCTAGAACTTCTTGTCCACGAACCAGACCTTCCGTGCCATCCATAGCAATGGTGCGCACAATGTTTTCACCCAAATGCTGAGCAACTTCCAATACCAAACGTGGTGAGCGATTGGCCACCTCCAGGGCGTTTAAAATTGGAGGCAAATCATCATCGAATTGTACATCAACCACAGCACCAATTACAGCAACAACCTAAGAAAACACAAAATAAATATATTAATTTAAGATAAACTCATTATAACATACCTTGCCATTAGCTCCAACGACGTGGTTCGCTGATTTTTCGGCAGCTCCGCGGGCTTAGAAAAAAAAAGTTATATAATTATTTTTTTGACTGGTACGCTATGCACCCAAAAATAATTTAATAGAGTTCACAACCCCAATTAATAATTATAAGCATATAACTACTCAAGCAGAACTATATTTTCAATATTTATATATAATTTTTATCACAAATACCGCAATCGCTTATCTGGTATATTATGTAATATGAATAATACAGCTGGAACGAAGCTTATTTTGAAACAAAAACCAGCTATTATTACTCAAAAGATCTACTCAATACTTTCGACGTTTTTTATTTGTGCGTATATACTCACAGAAGTTATACAATTTAGGCAAGACATTTCTTTCGGATTTGCACAGAGTTCTTAGAGAAAACATGGTTCCAGTCCTGCGTTGTAATAGATTTTGAATCACAAGTGCCTAAAGAGAATTGAAGAAAAAACGTGAGTAGAGTTATCGTTTCATGCATTAAAATAATTTTCAGGTATAGAAAATTTTAGGTGCCCCCACACTAATTCTTAATGTTCCACATACTGTACGTCATGATAGTTAGCTTACTATTGCTTGGTTTTCACTTGGTCAAATTCACTGCCATCAAAAACTGGCCTCATGTGACAGCTAGTCATTTGGTGTCAAATGTGTTTTCATTACATGTTATAAATTGACGCAAAGTTGGTAAGGCAGTGACTGTCAAACACTGCCATCAAATTTTTAGGTCAATTGACTGCCATGCAGTTTTCATTACTAATGCCATATGTGAAATGACATTTTTTGACAGCCAGCCAGCTGATAGGAGACAAGTTTTTGCAAAAAGTAAAAAGAAATTAAACGTGGAACAATGCGCAAAAATAATCGAATGTCAATAGCTACTGCGGCGCTTTGCGTAGTAACAACACTAAGAGCATGGAAAAAGAAGAGGGGCCAACTGAGGAAACGAAAACAATGGTGGATTAGGCCAGCTCTGAGGGATAGAGCCACTTGTGGATTTTATGCTACACTGCGTTCCAAGCTAGTTTTTCAGGACCCTCGGTGGTTAAAAAACTTTTTAAGAATGAATTTGGAGGATTTCGAATGTCTTGTCGAGCGTCTCACCACATATATAGAGAAAAAATCAACGATGATAGAGAGGGAATCGCTGTATGCGGTAACTGGCGAAATGAGGTGGGAGAAATGGGAATACTTCCTTCCATTAGGCCAAGCAGTTTTATGGGTAGGCCAGGGGAAAATGCAATGAATGTTCGTGCAAACTTCATGGAGTACTTCTTGACACCCCATGGAGAACTAGCATGGCAATATAATAGAAATATCCTCCATAACTAGTTCTTTTTATCTACATACATATATATACCTACGACAGAAATCTGTATGTGCATATCACATCTTCCTCAATGTTTAAAACAGCGAAAATCCATGTATAAAATTCAAAATAACAACTTAATCTATTCATGTATTCAAATAAACTTGAAATTTGTATTGAATAAACATTTTATTTGATAATAAATACGTAAATTGTACAATCATAAAAAAAAAATAAAGACTATTTTTCAATTCATTTATAATAACAAAAAGGTACATTAAGTTAGTTAGCCTTTTTTGTCGGGTTTTTATATATACTACATTCATTACTTCATATTACTATGCAAACATAAAATAAGGCACTTGTTTAAAAATTCATTTAGCCTCTTTGATTATAAAAAAATACGGAATTTTACTCTATATAAAACTGTGCTGAAGTGACCTGTAAATAAAAATATGTATGTATATAAATATGTACATTTGTAATCAGATTAATTCCACTATACTCACCTCAACTAAACTCTTCTGAAATCTGAGCACAACTTCGTAGATACCAGCCCTAAATGCGTTGGCAAGTTGAACATTCCCGGCTTCCCATAGACGTCCGTTGGAGGCAACGAAATTGCCGACATCGTCCCAAGTGTCATTTTTAGTTGCAGCAGATACCGTCTCTAAGACCCTCTCAATAACTCTGGCGTACCCATCGGCATCATTTTGTTCAACCCGGCGCCGTTTTGCCCCCGAAGTTGAAGGAGTCGGATTGAGTTCTTGAGATGCAAAAATATCCTCGGAAGGAGGAACAGATGAATTTGACGATGCATGGCTTTTCTAAATTTGTATAATAATATACATACATATGTATGTACATATATAATTGCAATGAATTGAATTATTGCTAAATAAAATGTGTATAAAGATACTCACATCAATAAAGTTCGATGTTGTTGGTGCTTCACTACGCATCATTGGCTCCAAAAATTTGAGGGATGTGTATAGTGGGTTTGACGATGTCACTTTTGCACTTTGTCCACTCTTGGTCTGCCCCATTTTATTAAAGCCCGCCTAATTTTTTAGAAACAAATAAATATCTAATATTTCTTTAGTCTTTATTTATTTATGGGTATGCCACATGAACTTACGCGAAAAGAGCAGCGGAGGCTGTTCCATTTTGCCGACACTTCCGATCTTGGTAGCTCCATTGCTTCTGCAATTTCGTGCCAAAGAGCTTCGCGGGCATTCCTGTCCCCGTACTCTTTGGACAAGAAGTTCCAGGTGCCCTCTCTCGCCTCCACCTCCTGAATGAGTTTCTCCGTTTGTTGGTGCGTCCATTTCTCCGCCGGTTTCCGCACTCTTTTTCTTGTTCCGCTGGCAGCTGAGTTTTGAAACTCAAATAATCCTTCTTCCATATTTAAATAAGTACTACAAAATAAATCCAAATTATTGACATATTTACAATGAATTATAAAGATTATAACATTACCTTTGCTGGAAAAATATTGCTGTTTCGGACTTGCTAGCAGTTTTTTTTAAACGGAATCAGCTGTTCGCTTGGCAAACGAAAATAATTTGCCAACATGTTGGCAAATTCATTTTGGATGTCAAATGTTGCCATATCGGCGGGCAAATTAAAATCTGACCGTTTTCACTTGGCTGTCATTTTATATGACAGTACGAGGTCAAAACTGACTGCAAACACAAATGGCACCTTATGACAACCCGTTCTCATTCATATGACAACATTTGACGTCAAATTTGACCTAATGAAAACCAAGCATATGTATCAACGTGTGCACATTTACAGCCCTATTCGCAACCAGTGACAAATTTCGCCGTAATGACAATTGCTATGTTTGTGATAACTGTCACATTTTTGGTATGCGCAGAAATTTTTGAAAGCTCTTTTTGTGTCTACTGTCATATTTATTGTTATAACCTACAGAGCATGTGACAACGTTGACACAGATGTTTTTGTGTTACATTTTATTAAAGTAAAAATTTGCAACTCAAATGCTTTGTGCGAATTGGAGTTTAATTTTTAAATAAACCAAGAGTTTTTAAGTTTTTACACCACAGATTGCGTTCCAGTTTTAGCTATGGCAGAGCAAGTGGGTATAATGTGTTTGATTGTGGAGAAAGAAGAAATTACAGCCAGAAGGCGACTTCTGAGTGATAACAGTGATCCATTTTCCATTCAGGAGACCACCTTTATACAAAACTTTCGGATTCCTAAATCACTTTGCCGCAGATTACTCGAAAAGTTGGAACCAAGTAATCGTCAAAAGTCCAGCATCCCATTCACTATTCGTTTTCTTGTTGCGGCTATGTAATTTATTGACGACTGCGGCTGTTATCGCTGAGAAGGAAACCAGGCTGTCGAGGGTGACCCCAGGATCTTCGGGTGGTTAACCCCCGGAATGGCCCGATCTCCTTCGTGCAAGATGTAAATAGGGTCGCCGTGGACATCGCAGGAGACAGCGCCAAATTCCGTCCTGTAAAGTAGTGAGCAAGCTCTGGTAGGTAGTTGTTTACCTTAGATTACAGGCCGTCAATTCCATTGCCGGTAGCCATTATAGTGCAATCGTCGGAATCCGAGACCAGTGTGACTCCCTCTGGCGGGGAGGGGAGTCACGAGATGTAGAAATTGAATAGTAACGGGGATGGGACGCCACCCTGTGGTACCCCCTGCTTAATTCTTCTCGCTTTTTACACTCCGTCACGGTAGCACACCGACGCCTGACGACCACACAGATAGTTCGCGGTCCATCGCCTCAACGCCGCTGGGAGAGGTGAGGCCTCCACGTCCTTTAGCAGGATGGAGTAGCTGACTGTGTCGAAGGCCTTCGACAACTCCAGAGCCCCGAGGACGGTTCTCTCAGAGGGGCGGTTGCCGTTGAGACCACGATTAACCTGTGTGTTTATGGCGTAAAGTGCCGTTGTAGTGCTATGCACTTTCCGGAAGCCGTGTTGATGCTTCGCCGGGCTGAGGTAGTGATTGAAATGCGGGAGCAACAGGGCCTCAAGTGTCTTGACCACTGGAGAAAGCAGGGAGATCGGCCGGTAGGACTCGCCTTGGCCGGCAGGTTTACCTGGTTTCAGCAGTGGTATCACCCTACTCATCTTTCAGATATCTGGAATGATTAGGGTGGTTAAGGACAGATGGAGGACCCTGGTGAGATACTCTACTCCCTCAGTGCCCAATTTTTCAGCATCAACATGCTTAACCCGTCAGGGCCAATGGATTTGGAGGCTTTCGCATTCCCGGTGGCTTCTTTCACCTCAGTGCTAGAGAGGACAATTGGTGCGCTCGGTGTTTGCTTGCGCAGCCTTCTGATTACTGTCGGTTTATTTCTGTCGGTTGAAGGATGCAGTATAAATTGTCGGCTAAAATAGTTCGCGCATCGCTACGGGTCCGACAAGGCGTGGTCTCCAAAGCAGATTTCTGTTCCGTCGTCACGCCTCGTCGGATTGGACAGGGACCTCATTGTCGCCCATAGTTTGCCCACTCCCGCACCGAGGTTACAGGACTTCAGGTGCTCCCTCCACTTGTCCCGCTTGTGTTCGTTGACCAGGCGTTGGATCTCCCCGTTTAGTTGCCTAAGACGGGGATTACCGGGGTCCGTCTGCCGAAGGTGGTCGCGTTTATCCACCAAAATGCCCGCCCTACCCGGGAAGTCAGGACGGATCTCGCGGATCCTACCTGCCGGAATAAAACGGGCTGCAGCGGACTTCACCACCCTTCGGAACTCGCGCTCGCCAACGCGAGCACTGAAGGCGTCTTCAGTGAAATCCTCGAACCGCTCCCAATCAGCTTTTTGAAGTTGATGTAGGTGTGGTGCTCCGAGTCCACATAGTTGGCAGGTCTGTCAATCGAGACGATTATGGGTAGGTGGTCTGATGCAAACGATAGCATAGGTCGCCACGTTATGCTATTTATCCGACCCGCGCTAGCTATTGTCAGATCTGGCGACCTGCTGCAACTACCCACTATCCTGGTGGGGGCTTCGTCGTTCATTGTGCAGAAAGTCAAATCATCTATCTGCTCTGCCAAAATATTTCCCCTTAGATCGTTTGGTAGGCTTGAAAACCAAAGATCGTGATGCGCGTTGAAGTCTCCGACTACCAATCGGTTTTCATCACTGAGGAGCGCACCTATGTCAGGGTGATATCCATCGGGGCAGCAGGAGAAAGGTGTATGTAAATATTAAATATTTCGAGCTCGACATCGCCTGACCGGACAGCAATCCCTTGACATTCTAGAGTGCTATCCCCTGGCTCGATACATCAGACACACATCTTACTCTATTTCGAATACAATACTCAAGACTGTCGATGAAATCAAAGATCTTGGAGTTATATTTGATTCCAACTTCTCTTCTAATAATCACATCAATTTTATTATATCTAATGCTTACTCAGTTTTAGGCTTTGTACGCCGGCACAGTACAAATTTTACTGACCCATATAATCGAAAACTACTCTTTTCGTCTTATGTTAGATCTCGACTGGAATATGCAGCATTTATTTGGAGACCTTATTCTCAGTTTTTGATAGATAGACTTGAACGTGTGTTGATTGTCCGTCTTTGCTCCAAAGTATTACTTTCCTTGTGCCATTTAGGACTTTACGTAATTTCAATCCATTCTATCCGGATAAACTCAAAACCAATTATGCAAGAAATGCCCCTTTGTCGCGTGCACTTTGCGAATTCTACGAGATCTCGAATTCTGTCTTCCTCGATTTTGCTTTATGCAAAGTTGAGTTTCTCTCATTATTATATTCTGCCTTGTGAAATTTGTTATTGTTAATTTATTTTCTGTTATCGTTAAGTTGTAACTTTAAGTAGTCAGTAAGAACTTTGTTCATTGACTTATGAAATAAATAAATAAAATAAATGTCTACATCGATGAGACGATACTGCACGGTGTTGTGTAATATGAAGGCTACCACTTGCGACACTTGCGGGGGGTTGTTGCGGCAGCAAGGAGCGGTGAAGTTCTCAGACCAGTCTCTTGTGGTGCGAAGGCCAGAGCACGCCCGGAAGTGGCATCAGCCCTGACAGGCGTTACACCTGACTGAGCAGGCATTCCGGTGTACTATGACCCGGCACACACAGCAGATTGTGGGGGCAACCAGTAGTTGCTTGTTGGCGCCACGTAGGGTGGAGCGAGGGGATGGGGAGGTTCGGTATTTCTGTGAGCTCCGGGGAGCCGTGGAGGCAGGGTGGTGCACTGAGGCACCTGTGCGGGGGGCGCAAAGGGGGATGCCGTGGTGGCTTGGGGCGCTTGAGTGCGCGGGCAATACTGGCCCACATAAGTTGCGGACCACTCCCTGGTTTTCTTAAGGCCTGAGCAGACCTTAAGATGGCACCATCCGTCTGGCCAGAAGTATAAATAGCAAACCTGCTGCAAGGTATTGCACCCAAGAGGAGATTGGGGGTGTCCGGCAGCCTAAGTAGGGTTAGGTCGCCGAAACAACAGTCCTTGGTCGGATGAAATCCAAGTCACTTCGGTAGCGTAGAACCGACTGTTGTCATGCCTGGTGGTCACCGAAGACGAGCACAGCCTTACGATGAGGCTAAAGAAACTTCAACAAGAAGGTGATGAGCTGGGTGAAAAGTTCGTACTAGCTGAAAATGGCGTACATGATGGTTATAGCATTTGTCGTGGACTCTTGTATAAGGATGTTGGCGATGATTCACATATCGTTGTTCCAAAATCAATGCAGGCGCAAATTATTCGAAAAGCAAACGAGCGTGGACACTTCGCTGTGGAGAAAACGGCAGCTCTAATCGGAGACATCTACTGGATGCCGGGTTTGCGACAAAAGATTAAGAAGGTCATACAGAACTGTCTGCCTTGTATCCTATCTGAGCGAAAAGCGGGTAAATGTGAAGGCTTCCTACATCCTATCGACAATGGGAGCTATCCTTCTCATAAGTTCAATGTGGACCACCTGGGTCCGCTACCATCGACGAGAAAATCATATCGGCACATCTTTGCTCTCACAGACGCCTTCACAAATTGTGTGGCTATATGCGACTAGGTCAACAACAATGACGGAAGTCATTGCGCGCCTCCGGAAGCAGTCATATGTCTAAAGCAATCCACGACGCATTGTTAGCGACCGAGGCACTGCCTTTACCTCAAAGGAAGTCGCCGAATATTGTCATTAAGAGGCCATTAGTCACGTGTTAACAACAACGGGAATACCAAGGGCTAATGGGTAGATCGAGATGGTGAATAGGACGCTTAGACCTCTTCTTACCATACTATCTGCCCCAAACCTAACGAATGGTATCGCCACTTCAAAGTTGCCCAAAGACTCCTTAATACAACGACGCACAGAAGCACATCAGTCACACCGCTTCGACTCCTCTTTGGCGTTGAAGCACATCTCAAAGAACACCAACAATTACTAGATCTACTCGAAAGCGAATCCATCAGCTCATTTGATGAGGAACGAAATGACCTGAGACGTCGTGCCCACGGGAAGATACAACAGATGCAAGAAGAAACCCGAATGAGCTTCAAAAAGAAAAGAAAGAAAGCATTAATTTACAAAGAGGGATATGTTGGCATTCGACAGACGCAGCACGCACCGGGATCGAAATCTACCAATAAGTTCTTGGGGCCCTACCAAATATTGAAGTGACTGGGAAATGATCGCTAAGTGGTACGCCGTATCGGAGGCGCTAAAGGCCCTAAGCAGACGTCGACGGCGGCAGATTCAATGAAGCTATGGGTTGGCTACGACGATTAAGACCCCTTCAGTAGCGAATGTGACGACGTCAACGATACTGGAGCTAATGTTAGTAGACCCTCGGGGTCGAGGCTTTTGTCAGGACTGCCGAATGTAGGAACACACCCTACAATGCAGCCCAGCACGACTGAGAATGACATGACGGGAGAAAAGCAAAATAAGCGGGAAGAAAAGGATTTTTAGCGCGCAGAAGTATACCACAACGTTTCCCGATACTACAAGCAATTTTCATATACTTTTCATAATTAATTTTAAATACAGGTAAACCTCCTACAACGCGGTGAATAGGTTCCTGAAAAACTCCGCGTTGTAGGGAATCGCGTTGTAGGAGACTCTAACTCCATACAAAAATCAGAGTTTGGTTTCAAAGTAAAAAAATTTTCAATAAAATATTGGAATTTGTATAGTAAAAATATGTGCTTAATATAATTTTGTGTATTTATTTGTTGAGTCATAAGAACATACATATTATGTAATTTAATAACACTCCATTTATTTAAACAAAAACAAAACAAAATAAAATAAAATAAAATTTCAATTCAACGTAAAATATTCAAGTTGAAAGATTTAATAAATTAAAGCCAAAATAGAACCATAACTTTCTACTCCTCCTCATCACTTAGTATGATTTCTTTCAAACGTTTTGTTCGTACTAGTTCAAAATCTGAGCTTGATCCACTATCAGATTCGGGCATCCTTTCGACGATTATTGGTTTGAAAAAATCGTGCATTGAAGTTTGTTTGCTCTTATTTCGCAAATCTTTATAAATTTCCTAATAGGGAGCTAAATTGTTTTGAAGATTTCGTTTAAATATTTCTGCTCTGTCACTGTTCTCCAAAATGTATTTTTCCAACTGCTTTGCCGTATTTAAAACTTTCTGGATATTTTTTAGTGAAAATTTTTTATTGGAAAGATCGTCAGAGCTATATCCAACTGATTCTTCATTTGTCATTGCCACTAAATCTGCTTCGTTTATTTCGTAGTTCGCAATTAATTCTTGAATATCAGTCATTATTATTTCATCAAATCCATCACCTTCTACTGCATGCGCCAATCTCACCATGTTCCTATATTCATCTTCTATTGGTGTAGAAACAGTGCCTTGAACGTCTATTTCCGGTAGTATTAGTGCTTTCCAGCAAGCTTTTAGTGTTGAAGGACGAATTTCTTTAAGTGACGCATCAACAATTTCAACGGAATTTAAAATTGTAAATTGTTTCCAGACTTCTTTAGCCGTAATATTTGCTGACTCCATCTTCTCTAATATTACCTCAAAGGATTTCCGAATGTAGTAAGCTTTGAGTGCTGCTATTATGCCCTGATCTAAAGGCTGTAATAGCGATGTGGTGTTGGGCGGTAAAAATTCGATTTGAACATTAGGATGACTTAAATCAGTCGAATGGGATGGTGCATTATCTAAAAGTAGTAAAACTTTAAATGCTAAGTTCTTTTTTTTTAGATAATTTTCTACGTCAGGAACAAAGCAATGATAAAACCAATCATTAAATAACCTGGCAGTCATCCAAGATTTTTTGTTGGCTCTCCAATACACTGGAAGGTTGTTTTTGTTGCATTGTTTCATACATCTTGGATTTAATGATCGGTTAATAAACATTGGCTTGGTCATAAAATCACCAGACGCATTACTGCACAGCAATAATGTTATTCGATCTTTCGAAACTTTAAAGCCAGGAGCTCTTTTTTGGTTTTTCGAAATAAAAGTTCTTGAAGGAATTTTTTTCCACCACAAGCCTGTCTCATCTGCGTTGAACACTTGTTCAGGTAAATAACGATTTTCTTTAATGACTTTTTCGAACTCTGCTGGATATTTTTCTGCTGCATCTGCGTCTGCGGATGGACTTTCTCCCTGTATTTTTAAATTGTGAATTTTTTTTTGAATTTTCCAAACCATCCATTACTAGCTACGAATTGATGATTGTCTTCATCGATTGACGATTGTCCTGTTTCCTTTAAATAATTCAATATTTTTAGTGCATTATGCTTAATTACATTCCCATCTAAGGGCAATCGTTTTTTTGTCATGTCTTCTATCCACACCATAAGCGATTGCTCCACTTTCTCTATTATCTGCGGTCTAGGGCGAGCAGTTACTTTCGCGACTACAGAGAATCCAGATGCTACCGAACTTCTAATTTTTTCCTCGTTTTGTTTGATAGTTCTTATTGTTGACTCATTTAAGTTAAAATGTCTGGCAATATCACTTATCCGCTCTTGATTTTGAAGTCGATCCAAAATTTGTATTTTTAATTCAATGGATAAACATTTTCGTTTTAACGGCGTTTTTATTTTTCTTTCGGCATTTTTGTGGCTAAATTTAAAAATTTATTTGCATATAAATAAAGTTACATACATATAATAAAGGCTTAAAGGAAACTTACTTATTCACCTTAAAATAATTTTATCAAAACTCTTTTACGAAAAAAACAACAAATTTTTTATTAAATTATAAATGGAATTAAACTGAATATTTTTTCATAATTTTTTACACGCTTTAGATTGATGCTTTTATTTGCAATGCCGACAACAAATTAACAAAAAAATTATTACGTCAAATGAAAGTAGCATAAATGGTTGTGTGATGTTAGAACAGCGGGGAAACCCCTTTTTTTTAATTATGTCGTTGAATACACAATAACGTATGTATTTGTTTGTCACTTTGTAAACACATGTTTAAGTGTAGGGTGGCAATGCTATAAAAAAAGATAGGTATTAAAGGATGGACAAAATGCAAAGAATTTTATTTCAAATTAAAAATAGTATATATTTAAAAAAATTTTCGTAAAAATCACGTTGTAAGAGTAGCGTTGTAAGAAAATGTCCGCATTTTGGGAACCGCGTTGTAGCCAAACCGCGTTATAGGAAACCGCGTTGTTTGAGGTTGACTTGTACACAATTGTCATTTCATCTTTATCATATATTCAATTAAATAATTGCTTACAATATATACATTTTTTTCAAATGTTGTCAAAAAAGTAAACAAAAAACCTCTGAATATCGTGTAAAGGGTTGGTAACACGCTATTCGAATTTAGCGTTACAGTAGGCAACGCAAACTTCGAAAACGTCGGAATTGCTGATAGCATTTTTCCCGAATTCGTGACGGGAAATTTTGTCAGGCCGCGGGTTTATTCCGAATCAGTGATTGTGCTGTTAGCATTAGCAGTCTTCCTTCACCTTATTTAATTCGACTACTCAGTAAGTTTCATAAATGCATGTGGCAAGGTGTATCTATAAGGTCAATATCTGAATTCGCTCAACATTGCTCATGTAAATTGTTTGTGTAATTTTGCGAGCAAAATGTCAAAATTCTGAACTCGCCTTACATTTCGATGTCAAAATTATACACAACAATTGCCAAAACTGAAGTGGAAAATATAAAAAACCTTCTAAAATATTAGTTCACCTACGATAAAAACTAATAAAACTAATTGCATAGTTTGTGTGTTGTGTCGGATAACTATGGAATCGAAGAGAAAAATATATACCTGTACATATATTCACTACAGCAAAACATATAGATTTAGCTGACATGTTATTGACGGCACATCCTTTGGTGAAATCTGAAACCGATGAATTAAGGATATGAAGGTGAATAAATGGAAGGTAAATAGTTTCTAACATCACCGAACCAGCGGTTCTCAGTAGTAACATTTTCTTCTACTTAGAAAATCTAATGTTGGAAGAATGCGCCCCAAATTCGTGTCACAGTGTCAGTGCATAGTGTCTAGCAGGATCTGGGTTTGGTTAAAGATTATACGGCTTGCAACAGCAGATTTGGATACATGTCTTCGAATCAGTACTTCAAGATATTAGATAAGTTGCTGGGAAGACGAGTGCTTACCGCGCCACAATGTAAATCGCAACATTTCAAATGATATTCCTAGTAACATGTAAGTTTGAGTTTCTATACGTTATATGCATACAAACCTTTCAGCAATGGAGTTCTCATTTTTAAGTAAAACATGCGAAAATATATGTATTTATATGTTTTAATACTTATATGTACATATATATGTATATGCGTTTTTATTTACGAAATTATATAGTATATACATACAAATGTATTTAATAAAACTAAAATCCACGGTTGATTACGCATGCGAGTGCGTTGTAAAATACCTTATCGAAGGACAAAATAATATAACAATAATAATAATTTGCAGGTCTTGCCGTTGCCATCGTGATTGCTGCCTTTATCATCTGAAGGAAACTGCAAAAAAGTGTTAAATAAAGAATATAAGTAATCAAACCATAATGCTATCTTCTAATCTCGTGTTCACATTCACACATGTACATATATGTATGTATATAATTATGTCACTAAGAAGGAATTTAAAAATAATTATTAAATAAGTATTTAAAAAGTATTTAATCAATTACTAAAATTACTGCAATAGCAGCACATACGGATGTTGCATATGGAACGGCTTTTGCTAATAGTCTAGCCTTTTTTCCACCGCACACCTTATCCGCACTCAAAAAATGATCGCTACATATAAGATCGGTACCTCCTAACTGCTGTTGGCACGACTTCGACCACACCAAACGATCCGACTCATCTCTGGGTACTTTGAAAAACGGCCCAGTTCCTCGTTGAACCTTCTTTCTACATAAAGCGCACTTTCCCATTATTGAATTTTTTAGTGTTCACAATATTTTCCAATATTTTCAATTATAAAATTTAAGGCACAAATTTCACTTCTATCACATAAGTAAATATTCCAAATGTAAACAAACAATTCAGGCGAATTGGAAAAGAAGAACAAGCAATCAGCTGATGGGATTATACCACCTTTTACGAATTCGCCTTGGCATGTGGTTTTTGGAAAACCTTGCGCACTGTCTGTCCGCTCCTCCATCATATTCAGTCTCATACTAACTCCGGTTAGTGAATGGTCTTGACCTGTTCAAAAATAGAATTCAAATTATGGCTTACAGCCATTAATAAACACTTCTTACATTTTTAATTACTTTGGTGAAAAATATTCAAGTTCACGTGTATTTTTTTGTTCATTTTAATTATTATTTACACTTCTCCCGATAAAGGACAGCGTTCGTAGATTATTCTCGCGAATAAATATCAAAATGGCGTTTCACTCGGAATTCGTAAATCTCCCGAGTTTCGAAATTTCGTAAGAATTTCGTGATCACGTCGGAATTATTGATAGCTCTAACGGAATTCATGATAGGTCTGTAAATTTAGAGCCGGCTTCCCTACAAGATGGGTAATGGTTAGCAAACAAGTTGGCTAAGCGTTTGTGTTCACTTCCACCTTTGAAAGCAAATTAGTAATTTTTGTTAAAGGTGTAGGAAAAAATGACCACTTTCCCCACCATAGTTCACGTCGATGTGATGCTCCTACTCGCTGTTACTTATGGCATTGTTTCGATGTAGTGCACCACTAAATAACTTTAAATACTGCCAAGCTGTGCAGGTCGTGTTATCATGGAGAATTCGCGTAATAATTCGGCGAACTGAGTCGAATGACTTAATAGATGGACCTCTATCTATAACTGTGCCTATAACGTGCCATTATCGATGACTCGGTTTTCTTTTTAAGTACATTTCTAGCCTGACCGGCCGCGTAAGCCTAAGCGGGAACATCTTCGTGAACCATAGCTTCGTGCTTGTGTTACGTACAACGGTTCTCAGCACTACTGATCCTCTTTCAGTTGAGTAATATTGTGTTTATATTAGCAGTTCAACATTTTTTTGGCATTCCTATGTGTTGCCGACAGGCTCTGGATCCAGGATCGACGCGCAGTAAAGTTTTTAATAGTTACTTTTTGGACTGTTTAGCTGACTTGAACATTTCCAACTTTCTACTCTACATTAAGCGCACTGGATGGTTCAATTTTTATAAGAAGGGAGGGAGGGAATGCATGGCTTATGCCAGTGGTATCACAATGGGCTTCTTACAGGCTAAGTGTGTCACCGTGCTCCGGTGCGGTGGCAGCCACCTTAACCTAACCTAACCTAACCTATGTGTTGCCGATATTGGACACCTATGACGCACTTAAGCTTAGGCGCTTCGTCATCCTTAGTGTCATTTTCAGTCGAACTATATTTTTACTTATACATTCACACACAACCAAGCATTCACAAAAATGTATGTATGTGAATTGAAATTGGGAGCACCAAACATGTGATTTCAAACCGAATCCACAGGGAAATTTTTGAATGTGAAACTGGGAGCACGGCCAATATTCTTTTTGTCAGATTACCTCTGCGTAGCCGCTCAGATATGTAGGTCGAAGTGTTATGTCTTCTTTTCACCATTGCATTCATTACATGTTTTTGACTACATAACTAAATGCATTAGGTTATGTTAAAAAAAGCCAGCAAACATCACGAAAAACACAAATAAAACATCTTAGTCTTCTTGTGTACTAACACATCGTCATAACAGGCCTCAGTAAAAAGGTGTACCCGCTACTAAGTGCAACACACCAAATTTCTTTACTTCAATTAAAACAAGGCTTGAGTACTAGTTCGAGCGGCTGCAAATACAAGAGCAAATACCGCAAGATATAAAGGAATTCTTAAATCTAAAACTACTAGAATTCACAGACAGCGAAAATACTGACGACAAAGATACAGACACCAACAACGAAAATCCCTCCGAATCGAAGACAAACAAAATGACACTTGTAGAGTTTATAAACATAGCAACAAATCGACAATTTAGAAAAATTCATTAATGCTCGAGATGTACTAAAATTAATAAAGGAAAGCCACGAACCGATCGCAATATCATTAATAAAGACAAAATTATCGCAAACGGCAAACAATGATTTAAGCTTTCGAAGCTACACTGAAATCAAACGTTAAACATGAGTCACCACAAAATGTAACAGCTAAATTGCATAATGTAAAGCAACACAATAAAAGCGACAATGACTTTGCTAAAGAAATTGAAAGTCTTACATTACAATTAGAAATTCCATATATAGCAGACGGTTTGGCGCCCGCGCTCGCCAAAAGTTATTCGACCCAGTCTGCAGTAAAAGCACTAAAAAGAAATTCAAAGTCAGAAGAAGTTAAACTTCTTATGAGGGCAGGTCAGTTTTCTTCTTTTGCCTCATATGGGAACTCAGCATATCAATTAACACACGAAATGAATGAGCTACCATTCCTAAAACTAATCATGAACAGGTGCACCAAAAAAAAAAAAATTACCGAATCCTCACATTTAACATTATTCCATGGAAAAAAGAAAATATTCGAAATATCTGCTAAAGATTTTACTGCTTATGGGAAAATTCAACTAGCGCAATGGTTTCCCAAACTTGAAAAAATAGTTGGTAAAAAAAAAGCATTAAGATCGCGATCAATGATAATTTATTTAAATATGTCGACATTGGGCAATTTAGAAACATAGGCAATAAAATACTGAAAGAGGTAACGATAGCTATAACACTAAAAATAATTGAATTCACTTCCCGCAAACAAAAACTTGAAATATTAAAAAGATATCATGATGATCCTGTTCTCGGAGGCCACCCAGGATTCTCACGGTTCTTATCTAAACTCAGACGAACGTACTTTTGGAAAAACATGACTTCAGACGTGAAGCACTACATTTAAAATTGTGAAAAATGCAAAAAAATAAATCTGGCATAAATCCCCCTATAAAAACAAATACTGCTGCTAAGGCTTTTGATGTAGTACAAATTAACACAATAGGCCCATTCCCTTAATCATTTCACGGAAACAAATATGTACTTACAATAATTTGCGAACTATCAAAATTCCTTATTAAAATAGCAATTCCGAACAAATATGCCAAAGTAGTAGCCAAATTAATAGTAGAAAACTGTTATTAGTTCACGGACCCATTCAGCAAATAGTAATAGACATGGGCACCGGATATATTGTTATGGAATACGCATTTTTGTTGAGAGCAACAGTGAAGGCTAGCATGACATTTCGGGTGCACTGTGGCTAGTCATTGTCGGCTGGGGCGGATTCTTGCCCTTACTGCTGTCCTCTGCGCCATAAACAGAGAAACTGTCATGCCTTACAATCAAAATTCATTTCCGGCACGCCGGAATTCAAAATAATAACCGCAAAAAAAGAGAAAAAAAAATGCTGAAAAGAGAGATAAAGTTAAAATAAACAAGGACGGCCGAATATAGGGCATCACCGTTGGTGGTGTGATGCCTGGTGCTAGTCCACCCCCATCCATGGCTGCAGTCGCACCCTTATACCAGCAGCCCCTATACAAACTCCTGTGTGCCTCTTAAATCATTGGATCAACCAGCATTCCCATTTTCTTATAACGTTTATTCACAAATCATACTAATACTAACATAGAAATACAGTAGTTAAGTGCTCTTAAATCTATATAATCTTAGTATATAGGTATATGTTGTTTCAACAAAGTAAGTATTAAAAAATGTAGATATGATTTCATTAAGGTAATTATTCGCAAGTATGAATAAAGTACAGATACTATTATAATATTTCATTGCGACACTCTTCGCAGATAAGTGGGAAGAAAAAGGAAAGAAAAAAATGTATGTATTAATCAAATGGGCTAATCAATTATTTCCTAAAGAAAAGAATATAACCCAAAAGTTTAGTCACCCCATCCGGATGTCTTAGCGTTAGGTTCGGTCTCCCTTTTATTTAGGTTATATGTCTTATGTTGACTTGTATTATAGTAGGCCTTTAGTTAGTTATAGGTTGTTTTGCTTTAGTTGTTGATTTAATTCAATTTATTTAATTCATAGGCAGGTTAAGTAAAGGTACTCGGAGGGTACAAAAAAGTCATTTACCGTCCCAAGTGAGTCTTACGTCAAAACCCGGTTATTCCCTAAAACTACTTCGGAATATTATGTCAAAACTATTAAATTACGTAATATTCATTTCAGACATTACCTGTCCAATATGTAATCACTTAAACGGTTAAATATATTTAATTAGTGCTAACGGTAATTAACAAGATGAATTTCATTGAAGGTGGATTCACAAAAAAAACCCGTCTATACATGGGAATGCAAATCGACCTTCAACACAGGCACTCACATTGCTTCCTTATAACTTTTTTTTATAACTATTTTAAAGGTTTCATAATAATAATGCACAAATAAGTCGTTCATATGTACATCTTAGAAGTACTATTGGAAAATTTAATTAGTATAGACAGAAGGGTTCATTAGTTTAACTGGTTTTAATTTACTACCCAAACTTAAAAATAGATTACACTAATTACATATGCGCGATTAGGCAACAACATATTTGTTGCAACTATATTTTCACTGTCTTACCACCCGATGCAGCAGGCTTTGGTTTGGTCGTGCTGTGGTTGTCTGCTAGTTGTCGTTGTTGTTGTTGCTGCTGATGCAAATGTTGAAGTTTCTGTAGCTGTTGACGTTGTTGTTGTTGCTGCCACTTTTGTGCAGGTTGCCGCACTACTGTACGAAGAGGGCCACCCCTTCACTCTTCTGCTGTTGTTCTTGTTGCTGCTGATGCAACTGATGCTGTTGCCGCTTCCCTGCGGTATTACCACCACTGCTGATGCAACTGATGCGTTTTTGGGCATCGAGCGTCGGATTTTAATTTTCGACAAATAAAAATCCAGGGCGAGTGTTCCGTTCGCTTGTAAAGGACTACGTTTGAGATTGTGCAAGTTACGAAGAATGACGTAAATCTTCTTGGTACCCTGAGTCCAGCTCTGTGTATGACATGATGAGTCAATAATGCATACCACGCATATACCACTCGACCTTTGTTGGTCCCTTATTATTCTAAGTAAGCTCCGAGCAGGTTAATTTCCTATTTACTGATTTGCGTTTTTATCGTAATGCACATCCATACACACAATGTATGCATGCCGAAAGCATTCACATGCAAGCGAAAAAAAAAAAACGAATGCCGCGGTCATATATCTTGTTATTAAAAACACATTTCACGAGTCACCGCTATTGAATTTTTTTATTTTTTTTTTTTTATTTTATCTTTTTCAATCGGTCATTAAAATAGATTTTTCGCACTCAGACCAAGTTGCACTTTTGTCAAACATTTTTTTTTCTTTTCTTTTTCGTAATTTTGTAAGTTTTTTATGTGTTTTTTTTTCTCTATTTGAAACTGCAGATGACTTCCAGAATTAATCAAAATCTCACTTTCACACGAACTTCACTCTCAACCTGCACACTCTGCCTACAACTCTCCAACTGCCACTCCGACTGCTAACTACTCGTGCAGTGCTGCCAGCGGGTTTTTATATCCGTCGTCACACATGCAACGGAATTTTCCATGGCATGCTAGGGATGGCCACCCCTCGATAACCTCGTTCAATCGAAATATGGAAAATGAGTTTATCGTTAGAATAAATGGTTATTAAAATGCTTTATACTAATAATGACCGAATAAGAAAAGTTAATGTGTGAAATTTTTCTTTTTATCTATTTAATTAGTTCGGAATGATCATGAAATTTTGCAATAATTTCGAATATGATATAATTGGTAAAAATTTTTCTTTTTCTTGGACTATAAATACGCTATATTTTGATTGATATGGAAGAAATAGAAGAAAGAGAAAAAAAATTTAACGTAATTGAAGTTTGCTATATCTTTATTTTTAGTAAGGGAATTTAATAAGATAAGGTAAAAGAAATATTTTCACAACGCCATATATCGGAGGTCATCGTTGGCCACCCACCTCCAGGATGCTCAGACCGGTTTATTTTTTTCGTTTCGCTTTTCTCCTTTTCGCTAACGGTAAAATCGCGCCACCTCGGTGACGCGCGATTTTCCCGCCATCTCCACTTCTTCCACTATTTCTGTCTTTTCCCTTTCGCTATCCCGTTAAATCACGCCACTACGGTGACGCGTGATTTTCCCACCATTGCTTTTTGCCTTCTCCACCTCTTCTACCAATCCTGTCTCCTCCTATTCTGACATCCTTCCAACCAACATGCACGACGATCTGGCAGCACCCCCAACCTGTGGGCTTTGCCGCATTGCCAGTCCACATATTCGGGAGATGCTGCCATCTCGTCTGCAGCAAGATTTCCTAGCGAAATGGTGGCCTGTACCTAGTGGACCATAACAAACCTGCTTCGCTTTGGAGACTTTCGAAAAAGGGAACAGGAACAGGGTTCACTACTTTATACACAGATGTGGGAAAAGAAGAGTTATTGTCGAGACGCTGGAAGGAACGTGGGGCACGACTCCCCCTGAGATGAAGAGTCTCCTAGTTTCAGTCAGCCGGGCAACATTCAACGTCTAGTACTTGGTGGTATGTCTTTTATGCTAAGATATCAGCCGTGTGAGGTTTGCCTTAGTAAAAGAAGGAGCAATTAATTGGGTCGGAAAAAAATTGAAACGAACATGTAGGTCCCGGTGGTGTTATTTGGCACTGAGTTTGACCGCGTTCTTGAAGAATTGGAATTCTTGGAGTACTCTCGTTCAAGGTTTATGCCCGTTCGCCATAAGGATTCCGATGCAGAAGTTAAGTCAAACCGAGTTTCAAAACTAAAGTTTTAAGTAAGTCTGTTAAATCTGAGTACGTCTGGTGTTAGTATTGCCCGAGATTTAATAAAGGAATTATCCTTTAATTTAAGAAAGTCCGTAGTTGGTATTGCTGGTTTTTAATAAAGGAATTTGTCTGGGTACAACCCGCCCGAAAGGTAGTATGGAAAACGTGCCGTGGCTATTTTTGTTTCTTATTATTGGCTTCGCGGCCATTTAAGACATTTTCTTAAGGGAGAACTCGTCCAAACTCCGAAAAATAATTGGTTAGACATTTTGAGGAGAACTCGTCAAAACTCCTAAAATGACAGTCCTGGTTGCAAAGCGGATTGTCAAATAAATCACGACTCCCGGTGGGAGAGCTTGTGATCTACCTTTTGGTTATGGATGCTCGGGGAGGATGCTGGGCTAATAGTCCCCGCCCGCTTAGAAGCCCAGGTTCTCTGTTGACTTACGTCGGCTAGAGTTGCCTTCCCCCCAATTTGCCTGACTTAGCAGGTCTTTACAGCAAAGCCCCTCCGCTAGTTCAAACCTTACATAACTTAGCTTCGCGGAAAAGCCATGTAAGGCCGAACCCCGGGCGATCTGCGTGCGTCCGAGGACAACCCCTCGGCTGGATTTTTCTTGGAAAAACTTGAATACATATATAAAAAAAAATGTAAACGTGTTGATGAATGTATTGGGAAGACTTGTAAATATTTAGATTAAGAATGCTGATTACTTTTAAGACGCTCTTCGTGATGGATGGATATGTCACCGTCGGATGTCAGAAGCGTGGAACCTACCAACTGGTTTGCCATTCAAATCTTCTAAGTCGTACAGGGCATTGCCTACTTTTCGCAAAACACGGCATTTTAGATATTTCGGTAAGAATTTGGCATTGATACCCTGCTTGAAGTTGCTTAAGGCGAAGTTTCTCCGAAATACTTCCTGCCCTTCCCGGTAGTTTATTACTCTAGCCCTTTTGTTGTACGTGTGAGTAGCTCTTCCTCCCTCTTCCAAATTCTTCCGTATATGTTCGCGAATGTTTACTAGCTTATCAGCTCTGCATGCCACTGGGATGTCATCTTGTCTCAGGCTTCCGAGTTGTTCCAGTATCTTATAGGCTGATGCGTGTTGAATCATATTTTGTCCAAATAAAGCAAAGTAGGGCGAGCACTGTATCGACGTGTGAAAATCGCTTCTCAAAACTGATAGAATTTAGGGAATGTGTTTATCCCAGTCCATGTGATCTTGTTTGTCTTTCAGGAGAATTCGGATCTTTGAAACAATCTCTCTGTTCACTCGTTCAGAGGCGTTAGCCTGCGGTGAATATAACGCGGTCTTAATGTGAACAATTCCATAGTTCTTAATAAATTGATGTATTCCTTTGAAATGAATTGTCTCCCGTTATCACTATGAACATATTGAGGGACTCCGAAAGCTGGAAATATTTCTGCACAAAAGAAGCTAGTGACATTTGACGACGTCGCGTTCTGCATTGGTTTTAGAAAAACATACTTTGAAAAATGATCGAGCACTATAAAGAGAAACTGGTTTTTCCGCTTGGATACCGGGTACGGTCCCAAGAAGTCGCAATAGAGCCGTTGAAATGGTCTATCTGACACAATTGCGTTGCCCATAGGTGGTCTGGATACTTGGTTGGTGGACTTAGCGCTTTTACAGGTTTCACATCGCTTCGCATAGTCCCTTACATCCTTAGCCATCTGCGGCCAGAAGTATTTCTGTCGAATTCCCTCTAAGGTTTTCTGCCAACCTCCGTGGTAACTGGCATTCGAGTCGTGCGAGCATTCGATTGCAGACTCCGTCAGCCTGTTCGGCAGCCACAAACGCCACAGCGAATTCTCTTCTTCTTCCACACCTCTCCGAAACATGACTCTTTTGTAAACTTTGTTGCCAGCTATGCGTAAATCGGGCAGCCTTTCCTGGTTGGTTTTAACCGTCTCGCGGAGTTCTCAGTATTCTACGTCTTCAAATTCTGGTGATGCTAGGTCAATTTCTTGTGGCGCCGTAGGTGACAGTTCGTCTACGTCAAAGCGCGAAAGAGTGTCTGGAACAACGTTCAGAGACGCTTTTCGATGCTCCATTTTAAAGGTATTTTGTTGCAGCAATAGTGACCATCTCGCCAATCTTCCACTCAGATCCTTTTGCGTCATCAGCCACTTAAGGCTTGAATGGTCTGTAATGATTCGGAAGGGCAATCCCTCTACGTATGGTCTAAAACACTTGACGCTAACTATCGCTGCGAGGCATTCCAGCTCGGTGACCGTATAGTTGCGCTGGGCATTGTTGAGCTTCTTCGACACAAAAGCTATAGGATGTTCCGCTCCCTCGTCGTCTAGCTGGAATAACACTCCTCCTACCCCTATTTTGGAGGCATCACATTGGATTACGAACTCTTTTGTGAAATCAGGCTGCGCCAAAACCGGCGCCGAACTTAACGAGACCTTCAACTTTTCGAAAGCTTCGACGGTCTCAGGAGTTAACTTAAAAGGGCCAGGTGATTTACGAAGACAGTCTGTCAAAGGGCCTGCCAAATCAGCGAAGTTGGTGATGAAGGATCTATACCAGTTTGCCATCCCTACAAACCTACGAACCTGACGAGGGGATTTCGGAATCCGGAAATTCTTCACCGCTTCAATCTTGCCAGGGTCTACTTTCATACATCCATTACCTATCAAATACCCGAGATAACGAATTTCCTTCTGGCAAAATTTACTCTTTTCGACGTTGATTGTAAGTCCTGCATTCCGCAAACATTTTGCCACCTCCTTAAGCAATTCCATGTGTTCCAAGAAATTCAAGCTGCACACCATCAAATCATCCAGGTAAACGAAGACGTTCTCTCGCAAGCGTGACGGGATAGCTTTATCCATCAGCCGACTCATCGTTTGAGGGCCGTTGCACAAGCCAAAGGGCATTACTTTAAAGTGATATAAGGGCTTTCCAGGAACTGCAAATGCTGCTTTCTCCTTTAATGATTCCGTTAATTTGATTTGGAGGAAGGCATCTTTCAAATCAATACCACTTATAAAGTACGTGTCCTTTAGTCTGCTTAGCAATCCGTTAATATGCGGCAGCGGGTAGGAGTCCTTTTTAGTTACCGCATTCACCTTCTTGGAATCTATGCACAACCTGACCTTGCCTGGTTTCCGTACGAGGACCACGGGGCTACACCACGGTGAGTTCGATTCCTCGATTAAGCCCATTTTAAGAAGCCGGTCGATTTCGCTGAAAGCCTCCGCTTGTCTCGGTGGTGAAAGAGGAAAATGCTTGCTTTTGATTGGCGTCACCCGTGTCTATGTGGTGCGTAACAAAATTTGTCTGCCCTAATCCTAGCTTATCGAATGATGGAAACTCTTGAACTAACTCTTGCAATGCTATCTTCTGATCCGGGGTGAGCTGATGGAAATTAGGCTCATCTTCGTTTTGCAAATCTAAAGAAGAGACACACGGAAATATATCAGGTGCTAACGCAAATGCCTTCCAGAAGTCAACCCCAAGGTATGCTTCTTGAACTAGCGAAGGGACTAAATAGAATCGAATAGTTCGAGTGAGATTCTTGAAAGTAACAGGCAGAGATATTGAACCGAGTATTTTCTGCTTATTACAGCTGGCAGTATAAACATGCGCGTGTAAGGGACGATAATTCAAGTTATTTTCGCATAGAAATTCCTCGCGCCCCTTCCCCAAAATGGAAACGGTTGCGCCGGAATCCAAAAGACCGACAACGAAACTATCACTAACTTTTACTTTCACCAGTGGGCGTTCATCTTGGGTAAGCAGAACCCTGGTACTTTGCAACATTTTGCGCATTTTTGTACGATTACAATATCTTCTCCTGCACTTCAAAACATTTTCTGAAACTATAAACTTGGGTTCCTCTGCAAAAATGTCTGCCCTTTTCCGCCTATATTCCTCTTCCCTCTGCTCTAAACTACCGGAAAACTGGGCCTGACAAGAAGCATCCCTACTCGAGGCCTTCAAAATACGAACTGGATGGGCATTGGCTTGAAAAATCACCTCACCAGCAGAGTCAGCACTTCTGACCAAACAATTTGGACCACCTGTGTTTATGAATGTGGGGCTTATTCGCGGGACTATTACTATTTTCTGTACAATTGAAACCTCCATGCATACGACCGATTCCTGCGCTACTACTTCTTGGTTCGGTACACGATCCTTCGGTTCGTGTACTGCCTGCTCCGGGGGCTAGGGGGCCGAACGAGAATCCCCGACTGTTTTCTCGCTCGGGTTCCGGTTTCCCAGTTTACGATGATCCCGCGGACACTTCGGTGTTACCACTCCTTTCAGTCCACACTTGAAGCAAAAGGTAGCTTTCACCGGCTCTTCGCAATAGATGTAAGAATGGCCCATCTGATCGCAGTTCCAACACTGGATACCTGAATGGTCTGGCTTCCGCATCCTTTGATAATTCAGTGCCGCTACCTGTGGATCACCCTTTGGTGATCTCCAATCCATTGGTGTCTCCCTCACATTCGTCCGTGGGAGTCATACCTGTCTTGTTGACCTGTCTCGAAGGGTAGTGCGGAACTACACTTCGATTCTCCTTCAGCACCTGTTCAGCCCTCCTGGCAATATCACGCAAGTCATGTAAAGACTTCGCTTCTGCGTTAAACAGCATCAGCTTCAGACTACTGGTTGCATTCCTTATTAGTATCTCTATCAATAAATTCTCTGCCATCGGTTCCCTTAGTCGTGCGTTCATGGCTAAAATGTCTGTATGGAAGGAATCGTAAGATTCACTGGCTTTCTGTCGCCGCATCGATATTTCCATCATTATTTCGTGGTCGCCTTTTAGAATACCGAATTCCCGTTTGATTGAGTAGCATAGGAAAGGATAGGTCGCATTGGGATTTTGGCGTGTGAATAGCCAGTACCATTCCTCCGCTCGTCCTGACAAGAATAGGTGGAAGCTTGCCATCAATTGCTCATATGTGCTTTGCGTCCGTTCGCACAGGGTGTCTAACTTGTTGTATGACACCTTCCAATCCTGCGGCTTAATGGAGACACTAGCGGTGGGTAGTGGCTGTCTATAAAGAGGAACTTGAGGTTGGCTACGACTTGGAGGAGTGAAATCCCTTGGGTGTCTGCCGCGCTCAAGGCGTCAATATTTTCACTCATTGTCCCTAACTCAGTCCTCATTTCTTCCTGAGAAGTGCGGAAGAGTTGCTGAAGCACGCCCGCCCAGGATTCTCCCGGTGGTCCTTCATTCTTGCGCCGCCTATCAGTCCCGCTTATGTCCCTATTGTTGTTCACTGGCAACGCTCTAGCCTCCTCTGGTGGTCTTCCTACCAATGCTGTTATAGATTCGCTGGAGATGTTATGCCCGGATGTCTCGAGTAGTGTCGCCTCCCATAAGTTGGAGTTCCGGCTATCTACCTTCAGACCTGGACCAGGATTATTAGTGGAAGTCGACGGTTGCAAGCCTTCTCCTCCTGTATCAGTGATTGGTGAGTGCATTAGCTGTGGACGATTACTTGACATGGCTGGAGTATCCCTTCCGGGGCCTCGTGATTTAGCACCCTTTCCTCTTGCCGAACTTCGCGTGCTCACTTGACTCATCCGATCTTCCTGCTGATCCATGAACTGAATTTCGAAATCTACCAAGTCCAAAACTCAAGTCATATTTAGAAAAAAAATATAGTTGCTTCCGGGTTTAAGATTGTCAAAGAAAGTCCAGGAAATGTAAGGTGCCTTTACCGCACTCAATTGCGCAACCGAGTATCCGGGGAAAGAAAAAAAATCGCTATTATGCTATTACCCCTCCTAGCTACTAATTTATCGCGTACCTGGATAAGGCTAGATCCAAAAGTCGCCACCGCGTACCGGGAGGTGTAATAAAAAAACTTTTTTAACCGACAAGTCAAAAAAAATCAGTTAGCGTATTGAATATAAATAACGCTGTTAAAACTCTTAAAACAACTTATTATCTGGGTATTAGACATATTAAGTTGATTAGTTAGATATACGTGTGAAATATACGTGGAAAAAAATCAAAGTGGTAATTTGCCAAAATATCGTTATAGATATATATTTTCAGGTATATTGGGAATGCTGACCTCCCCTCATTAGTAATGCACAAGTTCGAATCAAAACAAAACAAAACACATATTTACTTTCAGTCCGCGCAGACCTATGGAGCGAGACTGGGGCCGTACAAAAAAAATCGTTTTTAAAAAAAAATTCGGCTAAAGGTAAAACTATAAAAAAAAAAATCTTTGCTCTCTTAGCGGACTCATAGTTCTAAGTCTATGGCCGACATATCGGACAACGGAACACAAAAAAAAATGCAATAATAAAAAAACTAAGTGCGTTTAACACTGCCTCATCGGGTGAATATCAACTCCGGAGGACGTGACGTTTAGTCGTGGAGAAGCCATCCGCTCCGGTTCGACCGCCCCATCCGAACTGCCAAGATCAACTAGACCTATCCCGCCGCAACGCAGGAAGGGCGGCTTCTACGGCCTGCCCCCTGGGACTTGCGGGATAGTGAAGCCTCTCATGCCAGCTCAGGCTGGTCAATCTGGCCGAAACGTCGGGCCACCCCGTTGGACGCCATCTGTTATGGAATACGCATTTTTGTTGAGAGCAACTGTGAAGGCTGGCATGACATTTCGGGTGCACTGTGGCTAGTCATTGTCGGCTGGGGCGGATTCTTGCCCTCACTGCTGTCCTCTGCGCCATAAACAGAGAAACTGTCATGCCTTACAATCAAAATTCATTTCCGGCACGCCGGAATTCAAAATAATAACCGCAAAAAAGAGAAAAAAAAATGCTGAAAAGAGAGATAAAGTTAAAATAAACAAGGACGGCCGAATATAGGGCATCACCGTTGGTGGTGTGATGCCTGGTGCTAGCCCAACCCCATCCATGGCTGCAGTCGCACCCTAAATCATTGGATCAACCAGCATTCCCATTTTCTTATAACGTTTATTCACAAATCATACTAATACTAACATAGAAATACAGTAGTTAAGGGCTCTTAAATCTATATAATCTTAGTATAAAGGTATATGTTGTTTCAATAAAGTAAGTATTAAAAATGTAGATTTCATTAAGGCAAGCATCAAAATGTGGATAGGATTTCAATAAAGTAAGTATCAAAATGTAAATAGGATTTCAATAAGGTAAGTATTCGCAAGTATGAATAAAGTACAGATACTATTATAATATTTCATTGCGACACTCTTCGCAGATAAGTGGGAAGAAAAAGGAAAGAAAAAAAGGTATGTATTAATCAAATGGGCTAATCAATTATTTCCTAAAGAAAAGAATATAACCCAAAAGTTTAGTAACCCCATCCGGATGTCTTAGCGTTAGGTTCGGTCTCCCTTTTATTTAGGTTATATGTCTTATGTTGACTTGTATTATAGTAGGCCTTTAGTTAGTTATAGGTTGTTTTGCTTTAGTTGTTGATTTAATTCAATTTATTTAATTCATAGGCAGGTTAAGTAAAGGTACTCGGAGGGTACAAAAAAGTCATTTACCGTCCCAAGTGAGTCTTACGTCAAAACCCGGTTATTCCCTAAAACTACTTCGGAATATTATGTCAAAACTATTAAATTACGTAATATTCATTTCAGACATTACCTGTCCAATATGTAATCACTTAAACGGTTAAATATACTTAATTAGTGCTAACGGTAATTAACAAGATGAATTTCATTGAAGGTGGATTCACAAAAAAAACCCGTCTATACATGGGAATGCAAATCGACCTTCAACACAGGCACTCACATTGCTTCCTTATAACTTTTTTTGTATAACTATTTTAAAGGTTTCATAATAATAATGCACAAATAAGTCGTTCATATGTACATCTTAGAAGTACTATTGGAAAATTTAATTAGTATAGAACAGAAGGGTTCATTAGTTTAACTGGTTTTAATTTACTACCCAAACTTAAAAATAGATTACACTAATTACATATGCGCGATTAGGCAACAACATATTTGTTGCAACTATATTTTCACTGTCTTACCACCCGATGCAGCAGGCTTTGGTTTGGTCGTGCTGTGGTTGTCTGCTAGTTGTCGTTGTTGTTGTTGCTGCTGATGCAAATGTTGAAGTTTCTGTAGCTGTTGACGTTGTTGTTGTTGCTGCCACTTTTGTGCAGGAGGAGGGCTACCCCTTCACTCGTCTGCTGGTGTTGTTGTTATTGCTGCTGTCGTTGAAGTGGTTGCTGCTGCTGCTGATGCCGTTGTTGTTGCTGCCACTTTTGTGCAGGTTGCCGCACTATTTTACGAGGAGGGCCACCCCTTCACTCGTCTGCTGTTGTTGTTGTTTTTGCTGCTGTCGTTGAAGTGGTTGCTGCTGCTGCTGATGCCGTTGTTGTTGCTGCCACTTTTGTGAAGGTTGCCGCACTATTTTACGAGGAGGGCCACCCCTTCACTCTTCTACGTATTACCACCACTGCTGATGCAACTGATGCGTGTTTGGGCATCGAGCGTCGGATTTTAATTTTCGACAAATAAAAATCCAGGGCGAGTGTTCCGTTCGCTTGTAAAGGACTACGTTTGAGATTGTGCAAGTTACGAAGAATGACGTAAATCTTCTTGGTACCCTGAGTCCAGCTCTGTGTATGACATGATGAGTCAATAATGCATACCACGCATATACCACTCGACCTTTGTTGGTCCCTTATTATTCTAAGTAAGCTCCGAGCAGGTTAATTTCTTATTTACTGATTTGCGTTTTTATCGTAATGCACATCCATACACACAATGTATGCAAGTTAATTTATTAGTTCATTTATTCAATATAATAATTGACACATCAATATACTTGGTTAATTTATTAGTTTATTTATTCAATATAAGAATTGACACATCAATATACTTAACGTAGTAATTTTAACAAACTTGTTGTGCGATCATTCATCAACTGCCGACCCAAACCGGTAACAAGCATTATATTGGCTTGTTGTCACGTTGCGCTTTCATTCCATTCTCAAGTCACGTTGTGGGAAATCCGAAATATGGTTTCTCGTTACCAATATTTTCGGTAGCAATTAATTTGCAGACGCTTGCGTTAGCAATAATTGTTGCGCGTGTAGCGCTGAACATTGCAGCGAAGAATATTAGTGAATGCAATGTGATTCTTTTGTTTGTTTGAATTAAAAATACATATTGCTTTGTCAACGTAATAGTACGTTGCCTTAACTCCCCCCTGTGTAAAATCAATCGTCCCGATTGTTTAACAAGTTGGGAGATCATTGATGCTGCGGAACTCGCAACGCTGGTCTAATGAACCAGAGTTCTCTCTGTGACTCGGTGTTTGTGGCAGACTGCTTTCGTTAATTATGTTATTTACAGTAAGCCCTTTTTTTGTTTTGGACCAAAATTTTAAGGACATTGCCAGTAAGAAAATAATAAGTATAATTGAAATGATTAAATTGATTGAGAAGACAACCTTTCCTTTGGTTGATATCAGATTTAGACTATCAATATTCTGTATTTTGGAACGAATTTCCGTCATCCCTTGTCAAGTTTGGTTTGGAGACAAACCGGTTTCGGCGTTGTGCCATCTTCAGTGTGATTTTTCGTTCTGATCTCACACTGAAAATCACACTGAAGATGGCACAACGCCGAAACCGGTTTGTCTCCAAACCAAACTTGACAAGGGATGACGGAAATTCGTTCCAAAATACAGCGTATAATTACCCTGTCGGAAACCACAACAACCAAAAAGAATACTATCAATATTATTTGCTTGCAAGTCTTTAATTAGTTCTAACGAGAGAACTTCTTCCATTCGTTCGTTGTTATTGTTTGGCTGTAGTAATGCAGGAAGTGGTTTCCACCCTGAAATTTCTTTGGAGACGAAAGTTTGATTGTTAATGATAACTGTATCATTGTGGAACTGTAACAAATAGGTTCCAGACAGTTCATTAGTCTTGTTGCTTGAGAATTTAATGAAACCTTCAAATTGGTTCAGCAATATTGTTCCCGGATATAATTCTTGAATTGAGGCAATATGCTGATTATTTATGATCACACAATCATGAGTTTTACTTGATAAAAGTGGTGGTATACAATTTGATTCACTTATGTTAACTAGATTCTGTTTTGGGCAAATACATAACTTATTATATTCTTTACAATCTTCTTTGATTTCATAAATTTCATTGTCACATTTAATCACATTTTCGGTATTTAGTTTAATAATTCTATCATTTTTCTTAATTGGTTTAATAAGTAATCTTTCACAATTTTTACTGTCTATTGCTGGTAAATTAATTATGTAAATCATGTCTAAATTATTTGTTGCTATCTTAATGGTAGCGAAGCTTAAGGCTTGCTCAATATCATTATATGGAAATTTTTCTAAATCCAAAAAGGTTCTAGCCTCTTCAATTTCTTTTTCTGATAAGATAAATGAATTTATTACTCCTACCTTTGCCCATTGTAAAGCATATTCTACATTAATTATTTCTTCCCTTAAGATTCTTAACTTATTAACAATAGCATCTTCTTGAATTTTCCTAACTTCTTCAATTGTTTGGATCGCTTTGATTATTGCATTTGTACTATTTGTGATTGAATTAATGCGGTCTACTGTATTCTTATTAATTATTCTTTGTTTCTCATTGTTTTCTAAAAGTCCTTTGATTCTATCTAACACTATTTCATGGTCTTCGTGGTCAGGGGTTCCAGCTAACCATTTCCATGCTGTACCAAGTATGTCCAGCGAGCGTTTTTTTCGGGGTTTAATGATCTCTAGCTGTTGTTTCACTTGGGTCATATCATGAAGAAGGAATAGCAGTATGGTACTGTTTCTCATAATTTTCGTATATACTTCAGTTTCTAGTTGGTTGATGGCGGATTCATAGTTGGTAAGGTTTAGTACGTGTATCAGTTTAAAGTTTCCGTTTTGTAGTTTAGCTTGTCCCAAATGTATAGGGATCAGCTGTGAGTTCGAGTAGTCAAATATCTGTACGTCGGATTGACAAATTTTAAAAATCGTCAGTAATATTAATAGCACGGACGTCATTGTCTATAAAGAAGAATGTTTTTATGATTTAATATTTTCTTTATGTATAATTCTATTCCTACAATGAATTTTAACTTTATTTCCTAAATCTACTTGTATTTTTTGTTTTTTGTATCTATGATCTAGTTTATCTCTTTTGCCTATTAGTTTTTCGTATACCTCTTGGTCGGGTTGGTAAGTTTTAATCTTGGTGTTTTGGTTTCTCTCTAACATTTTTATTTGAGCTTGGCGCATTTTATCCTTTACGTCAGCGTGTGGAATTTTATTATGAAATATGTCAAAAGGTTTTTTATTGGTCACAGAGTGAATAGTTAAATTATACTGTTGTGCAGCTCTGTAAAATACTTCTATAGTATCTATTAAATGAAATTCCTCTTTTATGCAACGTGCAATTTCTATAAGGGTTGAGTGTACCCTTTCTACCTGTCCGTTGGTTGAACTATGGCGTGGGTCACAGTAAAAAGTTGAATTTGAAGTCTTTGCATTAGTGTCTTAAACTGATGAGTCGAAAAACCTGGTTCATTGTCTAGTGTCAGTTTCTTTACTGCCGGGAATGTTTGTAAGATTTCTTGAACCTTCCGGTCGAGGTTAAGTTTGTCTTCTGTGTGTCTTATGACAAGAAATTTTGAGTAAGCATCTACGCAAGTAATAAACTTTTGATTTTGCGCGTAGAAAATGTCTAAATGAAGGAGCTCTCCCTCTTTTTCGGGAATTGGAGCCACTCCAATTGGAAGTTTATTTGGTTTCCTATCGTATTTTGCTTTATTGCATATATTACAATGTCTAGCATATTCCTTAAAAGATTTTAACATTGATGGCCAGTAGTATTGCGCAAGTACCTGCTTATGATTTTCCTTGCAGCTCCTGTGAGCGCGGATATGTGTTTGCTCTACTATAGCATGTCGATCGTCGGGATTGATCACATCAATGGCGAGTATTCTTGTGTAGACAAATTTAATCCTAAATACGCCTTTAACCGTTTCTTTAAATTCGTATAAATCTTCAGCTGAGCAATGGATTGCGGTTACTACATCAGGCTTAAGAAATTCCAATAAAATTCTTTTCAGGTTTTCTTTGGTGTCGAACTCTATTATGTGTCGAGTCCTGCTAAAGGTCGTGATTTGCTCATGAATAGAGAATGTTGCTCTGTTGAGCAAAATTTGCTGTTTGAATTCATTAAGGGGTTTCGATACTTCTGGAATATCAAAATCGTCACTACTTTCTTTTGAATGTTGAGTACTGTGTAACGACTCCTCACAGGAAATATTGTTTAAAACTTGCCTGGACAGTGCATCGGCGACGATATTTGTTGCGCCGGGTTTGTATATAAACTTTGGGGCGTACTCTTCTATAAAGGACATCCATCTTTTTAATTTGGCATTTGGATTTTTGTTGGAGATTGAAAATGTAAGTGGTAGGTGATCGGTATGTATTTCTAGATCGGAAACGCCATATAAGTAGTTTCTGAGCGTTTTTAGTGCCCAAACTATGGCATACAGCTCTTTTTCGTTAGTGGCGTAGTTTAGTTCTGTAGAGTTAAGTGTTTTAGATATAAATATAAGAGGTTTATTATCCTGAGTTAAAACTGCGCCTATTGCGGCGTTTGACGCATCTGTTGTTAAAACAAATTTCTTTTGGAAATCAGGTTGAGCTAGTTCTACTTGTCCAGCTAAGAGAGTTTTAAGCTTGTTGAATGCTGCGATACCATCTGTATCGAGTTCAATGATGACCTTTTTTGATTGGTTTGTGGATATTTTTCCATTGTCTCCTGCGAGAAATTTGGTTAAAGGTTTCGCCACTTTGGCGTAATTTTGAATAAATTTACGGTAATAGCCCGTCATTCCTAAAAAGCTTCTAAGTTGTCTAAGAGTTCGCGGTCGAGGGTAATTATTAATAGTTTCTATTTTTCTTGGATCTGTTTTGATTACTTCGTTCGCAATAACGTAGCCAAGAAATTCGACTTCTTTCTTAAAAAAGTTTGATTTTTCCACTGAAATCTTCATGTTTGCTTGTTTAAGAGTGTTAATTATTATGTTTAAATGTTCAATATGCTCTTTTAGTGTGTTGGAATAAACAATGATGTCATCGATATATACGTGACAAAATTTTCCAACAAAATTTCTTAGAATGTCATCCATGGCATTTTGAAATATGCTGGGAGCATTCTTCAGGCCAAAGGGCATACGGACAAACTCATATTTCCCATTATTGACCGAGAAGGCAGTTTTACAAATATCTGCCTCCTTCATAAGTATATGGTGGAATCCTGACTCGAGGTCTATAGTGGAAAAGAATCTCGCTTTTCCAAGGTTTGATAGTATCACATTACAGTCAGGAATTGGATACCTGTAGGCAATTGTTTTCTCATTCAATTTTTTATAGTCGATGACCATACGCAATTTTTGCGTGCCATCGTCATTAATACCCTTTTTTGGGACAACCCAAATTGGTGCATTATAAGGACCTTTACTTTCGCGAATAATACCCTCTTGTAATAATTTTTCAATTTCGGTATTTACAAAGGAGTTAGCGGAGAGAGGATAAGGGTATTGTTTACTCCACACAGGGTCATTAGTTGTTGTTGTTATCTCGGCCCTTACATCGGTTCTAAAGGGTAAATTTGTGTCAATATCTGCGTGTAATTTGGATATATTATTCACTACATTTTGACGTAACTTCTGTAATGCCACATCATTTTCGGTATATTTTTCATTATACAGATTATTCAAAATATTTTCTTCGATAGTTTCCTTATTGGAAAAATTTTTTTTAACGTTTTCTTTTCCATTACCTGATTTTTTTTGTACCTTCCCTTTATCGAGCGTACTTTCTTTGGTTTGCTGATTATTATCTTCATCAGCTACCTCGCTTGTTTTTTTGAAATTTAAAAATTTTTCTGTACGGTTTCCGCACGTTATTGTCCCTGCTTCAAAGTCTAAAATAATATTTGCCCTTCTTAGGAAATTATACCCTATTAAAATATCTGATTCGAGATTTAATATTTCGTAAAATCTTTGTAAGATACCAAATAATTTTATTTCATAATAATGGCTTATGATAGTAAAACCATTAATTGTTCTCACTCTTTTCTTAATAATTAATTCTTTCCGATTTTTAAATAGGTTCGGGCTGCAGTAACAACTAGTAGCGCCGCTGTCTATTAAAATTGTATATCCGCGTCCTGAGTCTCCTGATTTGATAATGTAGGGGAGACCCGGCTTGTATCTAAAAAAGCATCTTCTCCTATATTATTAATTCTTTGCTCTTTTTGGTTTGGCTGATAACTCAATTGTGCGCTTTCATACTGCCTTTTGAACCCTTGTTGGTTATAATTGTTATTTTTGTTATTAGAGGCAGTAGTGTTTAGCTGATATGCTCCAGAATTAGGATAATTTGGACGATTATTGAAATTTGGTTTCTGGTTAACATGTTGCTCTGGTTTGCGCACAACATTGGAAGAGCTACCCAGTTCCATTGGTTCTGGTTTGGGTTGATGGTGATTTTGGGAATTATGGTTTTGAAGATTGCGTTGCGGAAAACGCAAAGAATTATTATATTTTTGCGTATTATAATTATTCCGACTATATTGTTGAGCAAAGGTTGCTCGAAGGTTGTTCGACTCGAGCTCTTGTGCCTTGGCCAATGCGTTTGGCAAGTCGCTTGGGGATAGAGAAAAGAGTATATTGGCTAATGGCGGGTTTAGCCCAGTTATAAATACCCTTAGGGCGTATTGCCTGTTCTTTTTATTTAATTCATTTGTTAGTACAATATTAGGACCATGTGTCATTATTGTCTTATTGATCAATGCTGTTAACTTTTTGTTGATTTCATTATAATAATCAATGATGGTTAAGGAGCCTTGGCGCATTACGCTGAGCTCTTGTTCGATTATATGAGGAGGGCGCTTATCAGCGTAAGCGAAATCTAGTCGGCTTAAAATCGCGTCCAAGTTCAGTACAGTGCCATGGTTAGTTAAAATGTCGTTGGCGTCCTCAGTCACTTTATTTCTCAAGATTGTCAGGGCTGCGTAATACTTACGACTATTCTTTGTATATAAGCTCATGGAATTATTCGCGGCTTCACGCCAACTTACATATGAAATTTTTCCGTTAAAAGACGGTAAGGATTTAATAACGTCTAGTGGTTCGTCGCATCTAACATTGTCGTCGACTCTTTGGGCGGTATACTCTTGTATATCATTTATATTTGTTAATTGGGTCAGTTGGCGTGTTAAGCGCTCTATTGTTTCTCTTAAGGGAGCCGTATGGGTCTGAATCAGTTCTGTCACTTGAGCGGCTGTAGCCATTGTTACAGTTGGTGGCCTCAACTTGCTAAATAATTCTGACAATGATTCTACAGATGAGCCTAGTCTTTCTCCTTGCAAAAGCTCTATTTCTTCCTCTAATTCACTAATTCGATCCTGTTTTCTTTTGTTTTTTATTTAGTTTTCACCCACTTATATAAATTTTATATTAATTATTTTCTACTCACATAAACCTTATATAAATATTGATCTAAAGCAGGAATCAGATGTCTGGAAACAGCAATCAGTTGACTGGAGTCAGGAATCAGTTGACTGGAATCAGGAATCGGTTGACTGGAATCAGGAACTTATTTATCGCCTTTTGAAGGATGCCTTTTGCTAGTTTAATGTTTTTTGTTTTCCCTTTTTTCCGAAGGATGCTTATTTTCACTTTAATTTTTCCTTCCTCTTTTTCCTTTTGGAAGGATACTTTTCGTCAGGTTAATGTTTTTTGTTGGGTTTTTTAAAAATTTTTTTCCTACTTTTTTTGAAGGATATTTATTTACACTTTTAATTTTTTCTCCTTTCACAAGGATACTTTTGTCAGTTGAATGTTTTTTTTTTGTCGGTTGTTTTTTATTTTTTCTCCTTTTTTTTGAAGGATACTTCTTTACACTTTTAATTTTTTCTCCTTTCTCAAGGATACTTTTTGTCAGTTGAATGTTTTTTTGTCGGTTGTTTTTTTATTTTTTCTCCTTTTTTTTTGAAGGATACTTCTTTACACTTTTAATTTTTTCTCCTTTCTCAAGGATACTTTTTGTCAGTTGAATGTTTTTTTGTTGGTTTTAAATTTTTTCTCCTTTTTTGAAGGATACTTATTTTTACTTTGGCGGATGCTTGCTATCGAGTCATTACTTTTTCTTTTCACGACGTTACACGATAGGGCATCCCGGTTGAGCCCCCAGTTAATTTATTAGTTCATTTATTCAATATAATAATTGACACATCAATATACTTGGTTAATTTATTAGTTTATTTATTCAATATAAGAATTGACACATCAACATACTTAACGTAGTAATTTTAACAAACTTGTTGTGCGATCATTCATCAACTGCCGACCCAAACCGGTAACAAGCATTATATTGGCTTGTTGTCACGTTGCGCTTTCATTCCATTCTCAAGTCACGTTGTGGGAAATCCGAAATATGGTTTCTCGTTACCAATATTTTCGGTAGCAATTAATTTGCAGACGCTTGCGTTAGCAATAATTGTTGCGCGTGTAGCGCTGAACATTGCAGCGAAGAATATTAGTGAATGCAATGTGATTCTTTTGTTTGTTTGAATTAAAAATACATATTGCTTTGTCAACGTAATAGTACGTTGCCTTAACTTGCATGCCGAAAGCATTCACATGCAAGCGAAAAAAAACGAATGCCGCGGTCATATATCTTGTTATTAAAATCCTTTGATTTTATCAATTTTATGAAAATACGCTGCAGTTTCTTATATTATTCACATTTCACGAGTCACCGCTATTGAATTTTTTTTTTTTTTTTTTTTTTTTTTTTTATCTTTTTCAATCGGTCATTAAAATAGATTTTTCGCACTCAGACCAAGTTGCACTTTTGTCAAACATTTTTTTTTCTTTTCTTTTTCGTAATTTTGTAAGTTTTTTATGTGTTTTTTTTTTCTCTATTTGAAACTGCAGATGACTTCCAGAATTAATCAAAATCTCACTTTCACACGAACTTCACTCTCAACCTGCACACTCTGCCTACAACTCTCCAACTGCCACTCCGACTGCTAACTACTCGTGCAGTGCTGCCAGCGGGTTTTTATATCCGTCGTCACACATGCAACGGAATTTTCCATGGCATGCTAGGGATGGCCAGCCCTCGATAACCTCGTTCAATCGAAATATGGAATATGAGTTTATCGTTAGAATAAATGGTTATTAAAATGCTTTATACTAATAATGACCGAATAAGAAAAGTTAATGTGTGAAATTTTTCTTTTTATCTATTTAATTAGTTCGGAATGATCATGAAATTTTGCAATAATTTCGAATATGATATAATTGGTAAAAATTTTTCTTTTTCTTGGACTATAAATACGCTATATTTTGATTGATATGGAAGAAATAGAAGAAAGAAAAAAAAATTTAACGTAATTGAAGTTTGCTATATCTTTATTTTTAGTAAGGGAATTTAATAAAATAAGGTAAAAGAAATATTTTCACAACGCCATATATCGGAGGTCATCGTTGGCCACCCACCTCCAGGATGCTCCGACCGGTTTATTTTTTTCGTTTCGCTTTTCTCCTTTTCGCTAACGCTTTTCTCCACTTCTTCCACTATTTCTGTCTTTTCTTTTCGCTATCCCGTTAAATCACGCCACTACGGTGACGCGTGATTTTCCCGCCATTGCTTTTTGCCTTCTCCACCTCTTCTACCAATCCTGTCTCCTCCTAATCTGACATCCTTCCAACCAACATGCACGACGATCTGGCAGCACCCCCAACCTGTGGGCTTTTATCGCATTGCCAGTCCACATATTCGGGAGATGCTGCCATCTCGTCTGCAGCAAGATTTCCTAGCCACAGGGTGGCCTGTACCTAGTGGACCATAACAATATGTAAATGAAATATTTAACGAAATCTGTAAACATCCTAATATACAAAATAAAACTTCCACACCGTACCATCACCAGACCTTAGGTACAGTTGAAATATGCCAAAGTACTTTGAACAAATACATCAGGACATACATCTCAATAAACATGGACTGGGACCGCTGGTTCAAATACTTTACATACTGCTACAATATAATACCAACAACAACACACGGCTACACACTGTTTGAACTAGTATACTGGAAAATTGCTGCGCCATATGACTTTATGATAAACGGGAAAGTCGACCCAATATATAACGCAAGGATGCATTTTAACGTTAAATTTAACCGTTCCGAAATGTTTTCTCTTGTTTCAGTTGAAACATTTCAAAATATTATCGTTAAAGCAATTATCATAATAAATTTCATTACGTTTTTAACCGAAACGAAATGCTGGCGTTAACGTTAAAACGCTGGAGATTCACTCGTCGCAAACAGAAGCGCAAACAGGCGCAAACAGAAGCGCTGCATACTTTTAGGCACATTAAAATTAACAAAAACGGAAATTTTATAACGTTGCAACATTAACGATTTGATTTCGTTTTGATAACATGGCGCCGAAACGCAACAAACTCACTTCGTTAAGTTAATTTTGCTCGTTAACAAAACAAAATGGTATCGTTACGTTTGTTGAGCAGCCCTGATATAACGTAGATAATTACATATCAGAATTAAAATTTAAGCTACAAACAGCTCAAAAACGAGCAGCAGAATTCCTAGAAAAAGCAACAGAAAAATCTAAGGAAAATTATGACAGGAAATCTAAACCAAATGTCTTTAAAGAAAACGTTATGGTCTACCTGAAAAACGAAGCTAATCACAAGCTAGATAGCGTTTACAAAGGCCGTATACGGTACTCAAAACTGATAATTTAGGTAACTGCAAATTAAGTGTAAAGTCAAAGAAATAATTGTACACAAAAATAGACTCAGGGCCGTTTGCACCATCTCTGGTTAAAATTTCCGGCGGTTAGCTACAATACAGCTTACTATTCCGCGCTTGCTTGTCTGACGGATGGTCTTAACCGGCGCATTTAGTTCCGATTAAGCGCTTAACCGAAGATGGTGCAATCGGCCCTAAAACTGGCCTAGAGAACAATATAAATGTATATAATTTATAATTTTAAAGCTTAAGGTACTTTGAGTAAAATAACCACCACCGGCCGGCGGACTTGTTTCTCATAAAATAATATATATGTATATTTAAAAAAAATAAAGCAACATATATCAATATGTTTCAAATATCTATAAATGTAAGCAAGCAATATCATAGAACTACATACTATAAGTGAAAAAATTGTAATTGTATAATAACAAAAAAAAAATACTTTCATTTACCGAAACCAAAGCAGCGAATGAAAACATATAAAATAAAAAAAAACGGACTGATAATAACCACATAACAATTGCAATGATTCAAAACGTCGTGAGAGCTGAACGATTTCTCGTTGAATGGCTTCCAAGCCTTACGAAAATTCCTGGGTAGTATTATTGAACGTGTCATTTTCGTCGCGCAGGCTCATTGACTCTACGATTGCGTCTGCGACAATGCTTTTATCCGTAGCGTCGCCCTTCACTGCAATTACTGCCGCTTAAGCATGGCATAAGTCCAACAGGACTGTTTCGCCCATATCGCCCAAAGTCATATCCGATAGGACACGCTGTAGTCTCCTTTGCCGACTAAGGGTAAAATGTGAAATTAACCGAGTAAATCAGCGTAACGATTTTGCTGGGGTACCGTATCATTAATTGTGCGTAATTCTGTTAGCCATAACTTTTTTTGGTCTTGCGCGATACCTGAAGTTGCATACCAAAATTCCAGCGACATAAAGTACGATGCAATGTAAGTAGTCACTGGGTAGGCCTCGAGGAGCGGCTGCTAAACCAACCCAAACTTTATTATGTGTATCTTGAGCGTTCGATGGAACCGACTAGTGATGTGTAAGGCAACGCAGCGCTGCGTTATTGAGTTAATACTCAACTTGTGAACTCAGTAGCGCAATAAAGCGTTGACAGCACAACAATGCATTCAAAGCGAAACATTGCGTTGGCAGCAAAATGTTTTAAAAGCGAGTCCTTGTGTTGATAGCGCAATACCAAGAATGATAGGAAAGTCGGATACTTCAACACATTAAGTGTCCCAGAGCAATGAATGAGCGTTTTGATATTCTTCCCCACTCAAGCAATTAAACAAATATTAAACAAATTTTCTTAGAAATATGTATTTGCTGTGGAAAAGTACTTAACACGGGTATGTAAAAATAACTTTTGAATACAAATATACATGAATAACAAACATTCACGTGAAACAAAGATAAAATTGCTCCAATTTGGAAAAAAAATCCACAACCAATATTTGTAACGCATGAGTCCACAATACGATGTGTATTACAATAGGTCCACTCCTTTACTTTTCCTGTAAGTTCCTAAAAAGTGTCAAAATGCAAGAGAGTAAGGTAAAAACGCTCTCTAATAGAGAATTACAGGAAAAAGTACGGGAATGCAAAAAATCATTTGTTTTAGCCCAAGAAGCGCATGTCAGAATATTTATACAAAAAATGGTAATAAAAACACTTAAACGCAAGCAAAACTATCACAAGAACTTACGATTTTATATATTATTTATCACTTTCGATTTTTACTGAAATGTTTAATTTTTTACACAAATTTTGTAATTTTCTTTATGTTGTGCTTTCACAACAATACTGCTAACAGCTGATTTTGACACTTTTTGATATTTACAGGCAAAAAACTTCTTACTAAATCCTGTAACTTCGGACAAGAAAAGAGTCGCAGTTACTCTCTCAAGTGCGCTCTCAGTTACAGTTTTTTTTGAGTACGGGAATGCTTTTTGGACTAAATCCTGTAAAAAACTGTAAAAAACTGTAGATAAGGAATGGAGCTAATATAGCTACTAGATACATATGTATGTATGTACCATGGCGCAATTGAGTTAACTCAATGCATTAAATGGTCTGCCAGATAGAATATCTCCAACGAGGCATTCAACAGACAAGGCTACGAAACGCAGAGGTACGCCACATTAAAAGCGTTGTCGCATGGAAACAAATCAGTTGTTTTGTATTGGCGGTTTATTTTTTTTTTTAATCAAATATATCTTAAAGTTGTGCTGATATTTACTTTTGGGTAAATATTATAAAAAAAATGGAAATAATTGAAGTAGTTTTAATTGTTTTGTTGCTGCTGGAAGCCAGGGAATGTTTCAACAGGCTTTATGTAAGCCGTAGATGGTGGGTGTGACCACCTCTGCAGAATCGAGACACTCACGGGTTTTTCACCACGAATTTTGAATTCAGGGAGGAATTTAAGAAAATTATGTAAGATGTTTTTATTACCTTCCACAACTTTGTTATTACCCTCAGCATTCTTTATTGAAAGTAAGTCAGATATACCCTCAGCCAACAAAGTCTGACTTTATTAATTTATTCATATTAAATATATAAAACAAATTACAAATAAAAAATGGATTTATTTCAAAGTAACAAAAATTTAATTCATTTTATTTTATTTATCTTATATAATGTTTGTTAATTTTTCTGTTGGCCTAGTAAATGTTAATATTTTTACAATGTGGTGATTTCCGAAATAGTACTATAACTTCAACCATTAAAAGCTGTTGTTGTTTTTTCACAAAAAAAATCTTCCATAAACTGGCCTTGAGCTCAATAAAATTGTAAAAATATTATTTATCTTATTTTATAAAACAGAGCTAAAACCATGGTGTGGAGTAAATTGCTTACGAACGCAAAGAAAAACTAAATTAAACATGTTCGAGCGGGGAGGATTTAGGGGCCGGAAATTCCTCTTGAATTCCACGGCAACGGGGATCGAGGAAATAGGAAGCCGATCTTCGGAAAATTTTAGATCCTTAAATTAATAAGCCGAATGCTATATTGATCTCGCAAGTAAAAACAAAGGTTATATTGACTTTATAAATGCAAAAGGGGGCTTGTCAATGACAAGCAATTTATTTTATAATATGAAACACTGCTGGAAAAAAGTGGGGTTAAAATATACAAAATTTCACAGAACCTTACGTGTAGCGTTGGGGGCGTCTCTTCACAAAGTGAAAGAGCGCTGGGTTTTCGCATAAGGCGAAACCCATCGCACGGTACGGGTAACAGGACTCGAGAAAAGGGAGTGAAAGTAACGAGTCCCTGTTCCCGTACTATCACAGCGACATCTGCAAGTGGAATTAATAATTTATTCACAATGGCAGAATACATTGTGAATACTGAAACAGCTGCCGTAAACATGCCGCCCGCCTTGCAGTATCGCTGCAATAAGTTAACTACAAAAATTTGGTTAAATTATATAAAAAATGTTTGCTATTTCATAACAGTTGATAAGACTTCATTCGCGTAACAATGACATATAATTTAAAATAAAAATTCATTCAAAAATTCAAAATCAAAGGTTACAAAAAGAAAGAAATTAAAAAGAAATTGTAAGCGACGAGCTAAAACATTCTAATAGATGGTGCCGCCAGATATCATCAACCCGTACATCGTGTTCTGCGCTGCTGGTCGGCTGGGAGTCGCTGCCACCAGTCCCGGACGCAGGATCATCGCGTACACCTCCGCTCCTAGAATTAACGGCACCGCGCTCGAGCGGTGGAAATTTGGGTCTGCCAACCGAAAATTGTCGAATTCGGTGATGACGCGCGCATCTACTGTGCGCTCGGGAGTAATGCGGGACAGATGCGTCTCCACATTAGCTGCAACGTCAAGCCTCTCGTTCCATCTTTTTAGCGTGAAGTGACACACGTCTTGGCGCCCTTTCGGCAGCAAATGCAGCCTTCTAGCCAGCTGCAGCGATATCCATGACCTCGCCTGCCCTAGATCAACGACCGCTCTCACCAATTTCGGTCTTCCTCTTGTCATTATCCGGACCGCTACCGTTGGTGTGAGGACAGATAGCCCTGAAGCGGTACGGGCTGTGCCCGTAGTACGCTCTCGGGCGTCTCTCACACCGCGGCGCGTCCGGATCTGTTGCGGCTTCTGTTGCGACTTCCGAGGTGGCGGGTACGGTGCCTGGCGCTTCGTGGCAACTGGAGGGGGCAACTGGACTGCCGACCGCATAACCGACAGTCGAGGTCTGGCTACCGGTGGCTCGTTGGATGCTGGTGGGGCGCAGTCTTCCTCCATCTCGTCCTCATCAGCGTCGAGCTCCAGGATCTCCTCGTCGCTCGACTCGTTCAGAGGGCGAGCGTCATACGCATTGTAGCGTCAACAACGGAGCTCTTCGGACTCGAGAGCTGGTACAGACCCGTCTTCCTTTCCTTTTGCCTTTTCGTATAGGTGAAGGAGATTGTGGTGCCTCTCGCTACATTGGTCGCAGTTTCAGGGCGACGAACAAGTTTTCGCCGTGTGGTGCGGTGACAAACAATTGACACAGTGCCGATGAACGATGACCGCATGCAGTCTCTCGGCTGGCTCCATCCTGCGCATCACCCGGCAGTATACCAACGGGTGGTTCTTTGCACATACGGGGCATTTCCTTAGGCCAAACTTGTTGGTGGTTTCCATTTTCAAAATTTTAGTGATTGTGGTCTGGAAGGAGAAGAGGAGTTAGAAATTTTGCTTAACATTGTGGTAAAAGAACATATTTCACAATTGGTCGAGTTATGTTTCCCCGCGCCGTTCGTAGTTCTACGACACGAACGCGGCTGTCAGGACCTGAAAAGACTCTAACTACTCTGCCAAGTTGTCATTCATTTGGGGGTAGGTTATTATTCTTAATAACCACCAGGTCATCTGTCTCGATGTTACGTTGCGGGAGCTTCCACTTTGTCCGTTTCTGCAGCTCCTTCAAGTATTCTGCCTTCCATCTCAGGCAAAACGTTTGCTGGATTGCCTTTATCTTTTGCCATCGATTGACAAGAGATATCGGACTCTCTGCGATTTCGGGCTCTGGAACAGCGAGAAGGGGGGTGCCAATAAGGAAATGGCCGGGGGTTCGAGGTTCCATTGACTCCCAATCATCAGAGATGAGGCCAATCGGTCTCGAGTTCAGACACGATTCGATCTTCGCCAGCAACGTTGAGAGTTCCTCGATGGTAAACCGCATTGAATGTGCTACCTTCCGGAAATGTATTTTAAAGCTTTTTACCCCTGCTTCCCAGAGGCCTCCCATATGAGGTGCTCCAGGGGGAATAAAATGCCATGTGATGACGTGATGAGCGTATGTCTGTGAAGTCCGGTTAGCGACCGTAGAAACAAACTGCTGGAAATCTTTTCTTAGTTCCTTGTTCGCTCCTACGAAGTTTGTGCCATTGTCCGAGTAAACATTTAGAGGGCAGCCTCGTCTGGATACAAAACGGGAGAAAGCTGCTAAAAACGTCGCTGTCGATAAATCGCTGGTGGCCTCCAAATGTACTGCCTTGGTCGCAAAACAGACAAACACACAGTCATAGCCCTTAGTTATTCGGCAGGCTCTGCCGGTAAAACTTTTGATTTCAAACGGGCCTATGAAATCGACTCCGGTATTTGTAAACGGCCTGTAAATTTCCGTCCGTTCTGGAGGTAAAGCTGGCATTAACTGTTCCCGCGCCTTCTTCCTGTAAATAGTACATTCTTTGCATTTATGAACACAATTTTTTATAAGAATTTTCATACGTACGATCCAGTATTCAGACCGCAAAACTCTCAACATTAGCTGAGTTTCTCCATGCAGAGAAATCAGATGTGAGAATTTTACGAGTAGTTTGAAAACTGGCTATCGTAAGGATGAGTTATGGGAAACCGCTCGTTTTAAGGAAGATTGGTTAACGCCAACCTTCCTCCCATTCTCACTACTCCGTTCCTATCGAGGAACGGATTGAGAGCGATGATTGGACTTTTCGCGTTTAGCGGCGTGGAAGCGTTAATGGCCTTGTACTCATCTACAAAATTCCGCTTTTGCGAGATAAGGATGAGGCGGCACTTTACCTGCTTTATTTCTTCTGCTGTTAATTCCTCTGTCTCCTCTTTAGCAGCCAGCTTATGGACCGGTTGGGTTCTACGATAGAATCTGAACATCCGTGCTATCACTTTCAATGCTCGTGAAAAGTCGGAGAACCTCTCCAGAATATCTTCTCCCTCCGAGAAACCTGCTACATGAACCCGCATCGTTTTTTGTTCTAACTCCGTTTCCAACGCAGAATCGTTTTTGTGGTGGGGCCAAGTTGTTGGCTCTTCTTTTAGCCACTTTGGTCCATACCACCACAAAGCGCTGGCTTGAAGTTCCTAAGGGGTGACGCCTCTACTGCCGAGATCCGCTGGATTATCTGCTGAATTCACGTGATTCCAATGATACCAATTCTTCGATTTTTGCGACTTGATTAGCCACAAACCTTGTCCAGGTACCGGCCGGTTTTCTGAGCCATGAGGGCACGATCGTAGAGTCCGTCCATTTATATATTGCTGGCCGCTCAATCTCAAGCTGTGGAATAAAAGCATTAATTATTTCCGCTAACAACAAAGCTCCGCACAGCTCTAAATGGGGAAGAGAGACCGTTTTCACTGGAGCTCCTTTCGTCTTGCCTACCAGCAAATGAATGTGAGGAGTCGCATTCGATGTGCGCTTCCGAACTCTGATATAACGCCGCTGCGTATGCCTTTTCCGAGGCATCACAAAATCCATGGATTTCCACATCATTTCATGGCGTAAAATTAGTCCAACGAGGAATTTTAATGTTCTGAACACTATCATAATTGTCCAGAAATGTCTCCCATCGTAGTAGCAAGTTTCGGGGTAGACTATCATCTCAGTCTATTTTAGATAGCCAGATATCTTGCATCAGGATTTTGGCCACCACTACGATCGGCCCCAGCCATCCTGCTGGGTCGAACAACTTAGCTACACAAGAAAGTACTTCCCGCTTGGTGTATTCCTGCTTTTCAGGAATCGACTGCACGATGAAGTGAAACATGTCGTGCACTGCATTCCATCGGATTCCCAACTTCATTGTTTCACTCATGTCATCAATTTCCAGAAAGTTCTCCTTGTAGATATGTTCCTTTGGTAATCCCGCCAAGATTTTCTTGGAATTTGATGCCCACTTCCTCAGGGGGAAACTTGCGCTTTTGAAAGCCTCAATCACCTGATCGCGCATTTCAATCGCTGTTGTGCAATCATGTGCTCCTGCTAACACGTCATCCACGTACATATGTTGCTTCAATACTTTTGTCGCAAGTGGAAATTTCACTTTCACATCTTCCGCGAGTTGAAGCAGGGTTCTAATTGCCAGAAACGGGGCACAATTCACTCCGAAAGTGACGGTCTTCAGTGCGAAGTCCTGCAATTCCTCGTTTTGGGATTCTCTAAACAGGATTCGCTGAAACGGAGTGTGTTCGGGGTTGAGCATGATTTGCCTGTACATCTTTTCTATGTCTGCGGTAAAGACATATTTGAACAAACGCCATTTCAATAACAAACACACCAAATCTGCTTGTAAGATGGGGCCGGGGTATAAAACATCGTTCAAACTTACTCCGTTCGATGTGGGGCACGATGCGTTAAACACCACTCGTACCTTGGTTGTGGTGCTATCCGGTTTCACGACGGCATGATAAGGTAGAAAATACGATGACTGGCCCGTGTTCCTGACTGGAATCATATGGTTCAGTTCGACGTACTCTTTCAGTACTTGATCGTATTCCTCTTTCATCTCCGGTCGTCGGAGATAACTTGCCTCATTCCGCCTTGCTGCGCCAGTTCTTGAGTATCCTAGGTTGATAATTCCTGGGAATTCTCGTCGAAATGGTAGCAAAACCACATATCGCCCTTTCTCGTCTCTTGTCATGGTTTTTGCATACAGTTCCTCATAGTATGCCTCCTCCAGGGTAATCTTTCTCTTATATGGCACCTCTTCCAGTTCCCAGAAGCGAGTCAATTCTGGGCTGTTCATTTCCGCGCTGTACGATACGACTGCAGTGAAACTTTCCGTATTGTTCTGGCTTACTGGACCAGTCAAGATCCATCCAAACACCGTTTCCTGCGCGAGAAGGGATCCCAGCACGCCCCGCTGCACGTTGTCTTTGATGAATGCTGGGTACACATCCGCACCTAGGATGACATCCACCTGTTGACTCCTGTAGAAGTTAGCATCCGCCAGCCTTAGTGATGGCAGTGGATCAAGCTGCACCTGATCCACTGAAAATTTAGGGAGGTTTCCGGTTAGTTGGGGTAGAACGAGGCCTCGTGCCCTGATTCTAAAATCGGGGTTCACCGGAGAACCTAAAACCAAATTTGCGACCTGTCGCACATTTGCCGATACCGAGGCATTTATTCCAGTTACCTGAGCATCGGAGTCTCGTGTCGGCAATCGCATGCGCTTTTGAAGCCTTTTAGTGATGAACGTTCCTTCCGATCCTGAGTCCAGTAATGCTCTGGCCTCATACGTCTCTCCTAAGTGGCAGATGTTCACCATCGCGGTACCCAGCAGTATGTTGTGACTGCTCGCAGCATGTAGAGATTGAACATTGTTTGTCCTTGCCGGGGGTTGTGGGGGTCGAACATCTCTATTCCTCGGGGCTGGTCGGTGTACTGAAGTACTGGGCTTCTGCGGCGCCGAGTTCCGGTGTAGCAACGAGTGATGTCTTTGATGGCAGTTCCAACAAGTGAATGGACTTTTGCAGTCCTTTGCCATGTGTGAATGTGCTAAACAATTCATGCAAAGATTATGTTTTTTAGCAACAATGACAGTGCCAGAGCAAACACTAACTCCATAAGTGTACACACCGCGCAGTGTTATTCGACCATCCAATTAGCAACAAAAATTGCACAGACAATTATTCAGAACTTATTTTCAAATAAACAAACAAAAAAAAAACGGGACTAAAAACAATTAAGCGTACAAGAAATGACATTGCTTCGACCGCCACGCGGTCAACAGAAGTGATTAAAAGAAAAAAAACAATGTCTAGCGGCAGCAGTCGCTCTAACTATTACAGTCCGCTGCAAACAGCAGACGATAACGAAGCCGAAGAATTTATTGTGAAAACAACAACTAAGGAGTATATTTCTCCTATAACAATATTAAAGTGCACACCTGAGCATATACTGAAGTTATGCAAAGACAATAAAATCAATGACTTCTCAATTCGCAAGACTGCTGTTGGGCTAAAACTATTTTGTAAAAGCAAACCAGATTTTGATGTTATAATGTCCAAAATTGAGGGTAATTATGAATTTTATACGCACGCTACAAAAAGTGAAAAACCGTATAAAGCTTTATTATTCGGATTGGAAAAAGCCGAACCTATGTTAATAAAAGGAAAATTAACTGCAATGGGTTTGCCATGCGTCGACGTCAAACTCGTGGAAAAGCCTGGGGCTAACAACCGCATTATCATTTATGTAGTATATTTTCAACGCAAATCTATCACAATAAAAGAGCTTAACATAAATTACAATGTTATTGATCATATCAGAATCCGTTGGGAATTCCAAAGACAGAATAAAACTAAAATTACCCAATGCTATAATTGCCAAATGTTCGGACATGGTTCGAGTCGTTGTAAGGTTAAGACTTATTGTGGCATATGTGCTGGAAACCACTCTATTCAGCAATGCAATTCAACTAGTGTCAAATGTGCAAACTGCAGAGGTATACATAAGGCTTTCTCCAACGAGTGCCCTATAAAGCAAGAATACATTCAACAAAAAGAGCGTACTCGTAAACCAACGCCAAGACAAACTGTTGTAGACTTTAACGTAAATTCACAGAAATATAATGAGACGTTCCCGAACATGTTAAACCAAAGCACCAGTAGAGTTAACGATGCTTGGAAACCACAAATCAATATCGAGGGCAATAAACCGTACATTGACGATAATAGCAATTTATTTACGCCACAGGAAGTTAAAAATCTCACTTTAGAACTAATCAGCAGATTAAAAACTTGCAAATGTAAAGCAGATCAATTTGAAGTAATAACTAGTTTAGCTATTAAATTTCTTGCATGATGCATCACGGCATTAATATAGTAACATGGAATGCCAGAGGGGTAAACAGAAAAAAAGATGAACTCTTTGAGTTCCTTTTAACAAATAACATACAAGTGTGTCTCCTTACGGAAACTTGGCTAAGCAGTGATTTATCTATAAAGCACAGTGGTTTTATTGTGTACAGAAACGACCGCGCGGAAGGTCGAGGAGGCGGTGTTGCTATAATTATTAAGAAAAATATTAAACACGAGCTCATCCCTCTTATTAACACTAAAGTTATTGAAAATATAGGAATTAAGATTTATTATAATACAAATGAATTTATATACATATATTCGTGTTATTTTCCTGGCGGATCCCGAAATATTGCTGACTGCAAAAAGGCATTTGCGGCAGATCTGTTTAAGTTGACCAGGTCATCCCATTATCTTATTGGGGGCGACTTAAACTGTAGACATCAATCTTGGGGTTGCTTAAGAGCCAACTGCTGGGGCAACATATTATCCAGCAAACTAAATTCATATAGCATATATATAGCATCTCCTGACGAACATACTTATTTACCTGCTGATTCGAACAGGCAACCATCTACATTAGATTTTTTCCTTTCCAATATACCGCAATTTCTCAATCAACCAGTAGTGACAACAAATCTCAGCTCCGACCACCTCCCAGTTAAAATTGCAGTTCAAAAACGCGCATGCTGCAGTGACAACAGTATATTAGACTTTCACCATGCAAGCTGGTCTAGATTTCGACAGATAATTACTCGTAACCTGAAAGTCCCCGATATATCCAATACTACGGATATTAATGGCATAGACTCGTTGGTTAACATGCTCTCTGACACTATTTCCGGTGCAATAGACGCTAGTGTCCCAAGAAAGCCTTCTGCTACAATGCAGAAACGTTTTCCTTGTCATATTAAAAACCTTATGAGGGAAAGAAACTACTACAGACGCATTTGGCAAAGGTGTAGAATTCCTTTTTTCCTTACCGAATACAAAAGATTAAACTTGAGAGTTGGAGTAATGATAAATGAATTCAGAAACCTTACATGGAACAAACGTCTGCTGACATTAGATAAGGGCTCTCCACCTTTTTGGAATTTAACAAAAGTTTTGCGGAAGAAGCACAATAATATCCCAGTCTTGGAAGAAAACCATGTCAAATACATTACCAATACAGAAAAATGTGAACTACTAGCGAAGGAATTCGCATCAAACAACAATATATTTTGCACATCTCAGTGATCCAATCACTTCAAGGGAGGTCGATTGTGAATATCAGCGGATACTAACTACAATCTTACCACCCGCTAACGAAAATCTAATATCCATCTCGAAAGTTCAAAAAATAATTAAAAATCTAAAAGTCAAAAAAGCTGCAGGCGTCGACGGCATTAACAATAACGTACTTAAACATCTCCCAAAGAAGGGAATCCAATTTCTTACTGTCCTATGTAACAGCTGTTTCCAGTTAGGATACTTTCCTAATAAATGGAAAATTTCTAAAATCATTCCAATCAAAAAACCTAATAAACCTTCTAGTGTTCTCTCTTCCTATAGACCGATCAGTCTACTTCCGTCCGTAAGCAAAGTGTTTGAGAAAATTATCCAAGACGAACTTAATTTCTTTCTTGACGAAAATAATCTTCTCCCCACTTGCCAATTTGGTTTCCGTAAAGAGCATAATACTTTACACCCACTAATGAGGATCTGTACATTAGTGAAGAAGAATTTCAAAAACCAAATTTCTACGGGCATGCTGCTACTGGACATCAAAGCTGCTTTTGATTCTGTCTGGCACGCCGCTCTGATCTACAAAATGGCCAAATATGGGTTTCCTCTCCGAATTATTAAAATTATTCAAAGCTTTTTATCAAATAGGTCCTTTAGGGTGCACATAGGCAAAAGTAGTTCATATAAAAAGAATATCCCGGCGGGTTGTCCACAAGGTTCGTGTTTGTCTCCTGTACTCTATAACCTATATACTGCTGACTTCCCTCCACTTAGTAAGTGCATTACTTCCATCTATGCGGATGACACTGCTATCTTGTCTTCTGCAGTGCTTGCCAGTGACATCATAAACAATCTTCAAGTCGCTTTAGATAGCACAATAAAGTATTTTAAAAAATGGAAAATCCTTGTTAACACCTCTAAAACTCAAGCCTTCTTCTTCACTAGAAGACGCAAAACAATTTTCTTACCTCAAAGAAATCTCATATATAATGGTGAATTAATTCAATGGGAACAAAAGGTTAAATACCTCGGTGTTATTCTTGACCACAAATTAACGTTTAAAGAGCATGTTGCGTATATAAACAATAAAATTAATGTACTGATCAAGATATTATATCCATTCATCAGCCGGAATTCTTTACTTAGTATACAAAACAAAATGTTAATTATTAAATCGATTTTCTTCGCTGTTATGTACTATGCATGTCCCGTATGGAGTAATATCGCATCGTGTCATGTTAAAAAATTGCAAATTACACAAAATAAACTACTCAAACTTGCATATAATCTTCCCCGATATTTTTCAACGACTGATTTACATAGCTTAGCTGACTTAACACTGGTTTCAAATAAAATTAATCGGTTAACAACAAACTTCGTTCGCAAATGTCTTGTGTCAGAATATTTACACATCCAGGATCTAGCTCTTCCACAGTAATATAAGTTAGATTTAAGCTTTTTATTATTTAAGTTTCAGAAAGGTTTTTGAACAAGAATAAAAATTTTTCCTTCACTATTACTATGTTAACTAATTACATCTCACAGTTATCTAATTTAATACAACATTGAAGTTGAAAAGGAGGATTGGCCTAAACACTATAATGTAACTAATATGTATAATTTCATTGTACAACCTAAATATTAATAAATAAAACAAATCTAAATCTTAGCAACATTGACCCGATCGTCAACTTTCATTGCTAAAAACTTGGGGCAACCCTTTAACGGAAGGGTTTGCTCGTGGCACAGCCTGCAGGTAGGTTGAGAGAATTGCCGATGGTGTGTCGACACTCGCCTCTCAGAGGGGATTTTTTCACTATATCCTTTGCTTCACCCCGGGTCTTCTGATTCAAATGATACAACTTTTCAACCGGGGTAAAGCGCGAATTGTTCACGTAAATCGCTGTGAATAAATCCCGAAACGATGGCCTCGGCATGTAGTCACCGTAAAATATCTCCGTATCACATGGAGGTAAACGGATATTTAAATGAGCAGGCAGTTCAACTTCATGATGCCCGGGATTGACCGTTGAACTGCTTTGTTGAGCAAAAGTGAGACCATGAGCAGTCTCACCTATAAGCGCACCGCAAGTCAAGTATGCGGTGTAGCAGTCCTGGTATCGGCACTTGGCCAACCGAAGAGCGGACTGATGGCTTTCGTTGTCGGACAAGGTCTTTGAGTACTTATCAAATTCGTCTTTAACCTTGACCCACAACGTCTTAAGCTCTGCTCTCTGTATTTCCAGAGAGAAGATAGAATGGCTGTTACTGGGCATCGTGTTATATCCCGACTCAAACTCAAGCAGCGCATCGCATGCGCGCAAAAAATCGTTGAGTGTGGCCATGTCACGAAAAAGCTCACGAATTTTTTTTTTTAAATCTTTCGAAAAAAGCAAACAATTTGAAGATAATGTCGTAAAGACTAATCCACGAAAAAAAATTCAAGTTTTCAAACTCCGACGTTTGAAAAATATTTCGAAAAACAAGACGTTGTAAAGATCGTTTCAGTGTATCGCATTACTGAATGAAATCACGAAAAAATAACCGGAAATAAAACTCCAAAAATCCAAAAAAGGTCGAATTTATTTCCCTGAGTGTTACGCACCACTGGGGAAACTCAAGAAAAATGCTCGAAATTTAAAAACAGAATTCCAAAACAAATCGAATTTAATTTCCCTCAGTGTTGTGAGCCACTGGGGTTGAAGCCTTTCAGGGGTCTTGGGTTCTCTCCGGCTCGAAGGACCATGTTCGAGCGGGGAGGATTTAGGGCCCGGATTTCCTCTTGAATTCCACGGCAACGGGAATCGAGGAAATAGGAAGCCGATCTTCGGAAAATTTGAGATCTTTAAATTAATAAGCCGAATGCTATATTGCTCTCGCAAGTAAAAACAAAGGTTATATTGACTTTATAAATGCAAAAGGGGGCTTGTCAATGACAAGCAATTTATTTTATAATATGAAACACTGCTGGAAAAAAGTGGGGTTAAAATATACAAAATTTCACAGAACCTTACGTGTAGCGTTGGGGGCGTCTCTTCACAAAGTGAAAGAGCGCTGGGTTTTCGCATAAGGCGAAACCCATCGCACGGTACGGGTAACAGGACTCGAGAAAAGGGAGTGAAAGTAACGAGTCCCTGTTCCCGTACTATCACAGCGACATCTGCAAGTGGAATTAATAATTTATTCACAATGGCAGAATACATTGTGAATGCTGAAACAGCTGACGTAAACAACTACAATACTTACTTATAATATCCCAACAAACATTGAGGCGAACGTCGAACATTTCTTTCGATGTCCAATAAAAATATTGAACTGAGAACGAACTCACAATCAACGTAAATTTTGTAACATTCATAGCATATTTAAAATTTATTCGAAACGAGTTTGACAATAATGGGAACCATAGTAACAAGGCAAAAAAAACAATCATTTTTAGAATTAAATTTTCGACGTTCGCCACAATGTTAAATGCGATAGTAAATTTACACACACAAAAAACTAAATTCATTTTGACTAGAACAGAAATTTCACTCTCAAAAAAGGAACTGAATTCATATTAACTACACTTCACACAAAACAAACTAAATATGACCAAAAAATCAAATTATAGTTAAGCAATTTGTCCGCTAGTAAATACAAAACTTAAAATGTCTATTTTTAGCCTATCTTGTACTTCTTCCGAATGTTTCAAAAGGTAGCTGTCTAGAACTTTAAGAAAATCAGCGTTTCGGCTTACTGTCTGCGGGCTTGGTTCCATCTTTTGAAGCCAGTCACTTAAAGTTCCACACAGATTGTCAAGCCGATCCTCGTCTCTCTTGCGCTTTGCTTGCTTACTTGTACTGGGCGTTTGCTCTTTCACGCAATAAGCTCCAAAGGAAGACACTGACGATTGGGTAACAGTGGGCGATTCTAATTGTGTCTGCTTCTCGTCACAAAACTCAAAAAGTGCCTGCGACTGACATACTTCATATTCAGCCTCTGTTTGCAACTGATCTAAGCTAGCAAAGCTTGTGTTGCCTAGCGTCCTGTGATAGAAGAAAAGATACAATTTTTACATATTTATACAATATATGATATTAGCGTTATTATATAAATGAATGTTTATATTGCCTCTCTGATTAGGGTTCGTGTGCAGAAGATATGGGACAATGCATCTTTCAACCTTTATCACTATAAAGTGCCCTTTTCAACTTCCTACGCCAACCACTGTATGTATTTTTTAAAATAACAGGGCAGTTTGTTGACTGTGCGTGTGAGTAAAACAAAATTTTTATTCAATGCACGAATTTACTATTAATATTTATTAATGCTTACCGTCGAGGAGCAACGTGTCGTTGAAGAAACGCCACCGCCTCCATATATTGCCAACCGCCAATTTTCTTTGCCTCACTTCCAGAAGGCCTTTCCCACTCTTTTTTACATAGCGGTCGCGAAGAGACCTCCAGCGACTCTGGCACTGCTCTACTACAAGTTTGAAACAGATATGAATTACTTAGTTGTAATATCTTTAAAAATGTCACTAACCGCGTGCACTTGTGGCAGCCGCCACATTCAGTCAGGCTTTTTCCTTGGCCAGCCTGTTTCTATAACTTGTAGCACTCTTGTCGAAAAGACAAGGGTGCATTTGCACTGCCTGGATCAAAGTGCTTTCCATTTTTTAATATTATAATTTATATTTTAAAAAAATTTACCACAGACGCGTTGTTGACACGATTGTTTGATAATTTATGTTGCGTTGTTGACACGAACAAACGAAAACAATCAGCTGACACTAGCGACGGCAGGCCTTTAACGCATTACAGTGCGCTTGCGCCAATGTATCAACGCATGAAAAACTGCGCCATTAACCACCCTTAGAACCGACGAATCTTCTTCGTCTCCCATAATATCATCTGCTTTATCGTGCGGTTTTGTTGTTGAAATCCTATGCTTTACTCGATTAGGATCAGAAATGTCCTTGATAACGTCGGGTTCACCACTTTGGAAGTTTAGATTTATATTTTATGAACTCAGTTACACGCTACTTTAATTTCCAGTTTCGTATACAAATTTATTTACTTGTATTGTATTTATTCACTGTATGCGGATTGGTTTTTATGCGACGTTTTTGAGGAACGCATATACCGCATAAAAAAATACCTAAAGTGAGTTCGTTTAAGTTATTTTGTTGAGTACTGGGCGGGTTTTTTGGCAGAGATGCTAAGACGCGGTGTTTGGTTAAAAGTTTGAATATTAGTTTATTTCTTTTGTGTACCGAGAGAAATTTAAGTAGGAGCTCTTAAGGAGTTTTTGGAGTTTTGCTTTGCATTGTGTACTTGTTTTGTGTACTGACTGCAACGGAAGCGTAGGTGATAGCGTTGTTGGGATTTGGGACTAAAGATCCATAAGTTGCTTCTATCTTTGCTGTAAATATTTCGGACATTGTCTTGATGCAGCTGAATGCTCTTGACAGCAAATAAAGGACATAGTTTGTGTACACTCTTCGAGGGTTTGTGGGGAGAGATCACTAATAACACGCGTGGGATGTTTTCTACAATGCTTAGAAGTAGGCCCTAAATATTAGCATGATTTCTACCACGTTGTGTGGGGAATGGATGTGCGAATATTTGCAGATTGTTCCGAAAAATTAGTTTTACTGGGCAGATTGAAGAGTCTAAAAGTCAAGAGGATTACTCCAACTGGATTTAGTGTCCTATGTTCAAACCTCGTGAATTTATAAACACTTGTTACCTTTGTGCGCTCAACTCCTTAACAATTTTCTGTTATGGAAAATTTATTAAATAAGGCACGAATACATTATCTTTTACATAATTAAATGATTCACGCAGCTTGCAGCCTATGTGACAAATTGCAGTTAGCGAACTTGTTTTTAAAAACGTTTCAGCTTCTTTGTGTGAATCTACTATCACGAGTAGAATTCATTCTGTGGTAGGATTAATTTTATCTGTATTTTTTGTAGTTAGAAAAAGAACACGGATAACCAAAAAACACGAGAAGTCGGTGATTTCTTTAACAATGTTTTGATTACACCACGACATACTTGGGTGTACTTGTTGTAGGAACTGGCAAACCCGGCGAAGGTAAGTCTAATTTTTTGGCCTATTTTCGTTTTTTTTTTTTTGTTTGGGGAATCATACTGATTACGAGTTTCACAAATGCTACAGATGGGTTTATACATAAAAAACTTCACACTTCACCTATACATGCATGTGGGATTTGACCGAGGGACAACACTTAAGACAAACTGACCGAAAAGCCTTTAGAAAGCATTGGACTGTAACCCTCAGGAGCAACACTGACTGATGAAGAAAATGAACAAAGGGAAACAGCCAAACTTTACGAAACGTAGAACACTCCTCAATGCAAACTGAGTATGACTTGCTACTCACAGAGATCGTATATTATTGAGAGAAGTAGCACGGCGTTTTGTTCCCTCTGGCAAGTTGTATCGGCTCATCGAAATCCAATTAGATCGAATTGGATTCTGATATCAATCAACGAATGTCCCATTCGTTCAAGTATGAAAAAATTTGCGAGATATATTGTTAGCGAAACGGAACGGGACTTGCACCTTTTACTTAATGTACGTTATTTACTTTTACATTGCTAGCTCACGACAGAACACGACGCACCGACCAAGAAACAGGCCTCAGCCTAAAAAGTATTGTTACATTTGTTCGGATTTAAAACAATTTAAATAAATACTTAATATACTAAAAACTGTTTTTGAACTCAATTTCAAAGCGCTATTCTACACACATATGTATCTCCTTTTTTTTCTACACAACTAAGAATAGTATCATAAGGAAAAAACTACAATACTTAAAGCGTTAAAATGTTATAGTACTATTTCGGAAATCACCACATTTTTTCTTCAGATTTTTTTGTTAAACATGTAATGACACAGCATGAATAAAGCAATAACATTTTTTTTTAAATATATATGCAGCAGCGATTTTTCTCGACTCGTGTAAATGCTTCTGCTTGTCGATTTCAGTAGTGCGATTCAGTAACTTTTAACAACACGACTTGACGTGTTGTTAGCTAAAAAGATTTGTGGTTTGCAATAGCGATTTTGCGATTAACTAACTCATACTAAACAACACTGAACAGCTGATTTAACCTATTTATTCTAATTGACAAAAAGTGGCATCTCAGGTAACGAAGTGTCAAAATTTACGAAAACCACAAAAAGGAATGCAAAAAAAAACATTGCAATTCATCCAGCCAATAGTTGGAGCATTGGACCCCAAATTCAGCAAACCAATAGGAAATATTCTTAATTAAAGTTATTAAATAGATCATTTACTTTTCTCTTCTTATTTTCAGAATGGCCTCAACAAGCCAAACAGCAAAGAGGAGCCGTGCCTTAATGGAGCAGCTGAATTTGATGGTGGTTTTTTTTAAGAGAATCCGGGGCTAGCCAGCGGAAAGTTTCATCGGCTTCATGGCAGGATGAAGCTGGAAAAGAAGTGGAAAGAGATGGCTTCCATGCTGAATGTCATCGTAGATTGTGTAAAGTCCGCCGACCAATGGCGCACGGTAAGTAATAACCCGGTGATATTTGAATATGTATACCCACAAAGAGCCGTGCGGTGCTGGCAAATGTGCATTGTGCCTGAAATTAAGAAAAATTTAACCGCGTGTGAATAAATAAATTCATCACTTTCATTAATAGATGTGATATAATGTTTGTGAAAATAAATATCTCTTTTGTGTAGATAATAATAATAATAATAATCCCAACGGTTTTATCCCTCCATACCCGCCCGACCGACGCGAGGGGCGCATCCGCATGACGCACGGATATATAAACAAAAAATTTTGTTTTTTTCATATATGTTGCGCCGAGTCATGAAAGGCAGAGGTTTGTTAAGTGTCGTCGATCGATAAACAAGTGGATCTTGCGAAGCCAACTCAATGTATAGCCACTACGCACAGACGTAATTTGTGTGTATATATGTATGTATAATTCTACCTGTTTATTTCATAATGTTTTTTTTCTTCTAACATATGTAGGTTTAACGCGATTTAAAAATTAGGACCAGTGTCCAAGTGCGCGACCGGCGAAGGCAGCAGTATTTAAACGGCAACAGGCCCATAAAGTTGCCACCCTTAACGCAGCTGGAGGAGCCGGTGCTGGAATTGATAGGAAGCCAGTATGTAGAGGGTCCTTCTGTGGCAGAAAGCTTGCCAATTCAATACTTTGAATAAATTGCCAACAAAATTCGAACTATGTACAAAAATATAGCTCTGCGGTCTTCACGAGCGTTATTTTAATTGCTTTATAAGGTACGCGAGAATTTCATACCGGTATAAACTGGCTGAAACACAAGTACTTAACAAACTCTTATATTACCCTGCAATTACACGATTCAGAATTTGTCGTCCAGTTGATCCTATTTGTCAAAATATCTCGACTTCAAAGCTGTGACTTTGGTTGCTCGCAACTAGGTGCTAACTTCATTTTTAAAATTAAATCAAAAAGAAGCCTTGAACTCAAAATATCGTCAGCGACACATAAATATGTATGTCATTAAAATAATTTTTCCTTAATTTTCTACGCAGTTCTGCTGCGACTTTCAATGAAATTTCGTTTATATGTTAACTATACTTTTTCAGCAAAATACAGTTACACTAATGTAAAAACGAAAGAGGAAGTTAAAAACAGTGCAATTAACTATGAGTGGCCATTATTATATGCAAAACTACGTCAAACACGTGATGTCGCTGCATTAAAACGTAACCGGTTTAAAAATTACTTATACTTAAAAATTTATAATAAGTTAAGAACTCAAATAAATGTTTTTTGCATTCATATTTATAAATCAATTATGTTGTGGGCACGCAGTTTTCGTTTCAATTAAAATATATGTAGTTGTCAAATGCACCTTTTGTTTTTCGAGAACGACTTTGGGAAAATAAGTTACTGAAAACATCCAGTCAAGGGCCCAGGCGGCCGCAGTCCAAGTGAGTTTTAACTACATATTTTTGTAACCCCTATATTTTGCTTAACATATACGAGCTGGTGCTAATACTTGGCGTCTCTGTTGCAGTCCAATCCGAAGGTTAGGAAGGTGATTGCCAGTAGCCACGTGTCAGTAGCCAAGTGCCAGTATCATCAGCTACTACTAGAAACCCAATTGCCATCATAAAAAGACATGATAGCCTCACATCAAAAGCCATCGTAACCTTTCTTTATGTCAGAATCCAGGCTTTCGTCAGTACATTTTAACGTAGCAGTAGAAACAACGATACAACTTAAAGCATGATTTCTTTAAGATTTATTTTTAATAATTTTATTTAATCTTCGTATTTCCTGTTTTCAACTGATTCCCAAAGTTTCCAAAGAGCATTTGAAATTTAATATCGAAATCTAAATTTTTTTGTTGCATTTACGGCTGATTTGCATTTGCGAATGTTAGTTTTTTTTCTTTGATAAAGATCATTATAGTAGCCTTGTTCTACTGTACATTGAACTAACCTACCTCAATTTGTTTATCAACCACAATGAGAAAAATATATATGTAAAACGAACGTGTTTTCGTTTCTTGTTGAGCCTCCATTCTTGCTAGGAGCATGTTCGCATTGAACTAGTTTTTTTAAATTTTATTCTGCGATTTGCTTGTGCAATTATGTATGTGAATGCAGCTTGCCTTAGGTGCGTAGACCTAGGGTTATGTGTATATACATAATTACATACATATTTATATATATTTATATAGGCGGCATCGTGGACAACGCGAAGAGTGGAAGATTGAGGCAGGTTAGGGTTTCGTATATTTCGCACACTAAAAGCAATTAGTTAGTTAGCATTTGAATATGAGTATATTTTAATTTTGATTTTTGTAATTATACTATAAGCGTTGCCTGCTTGCGTTATAACTTAAATTTACTGAAATGTTTTGAAATCAGGATAATAAATTGTAAAATGGATTAATAATATAACTAACGTGGTCTGACTCGAAGGGCAGGGAGTGGGGAGGTCCAACGGGGCTACAACACCATCAGCGTAGCCAAGGTAGGGTGGGTAACAGACCAGTTCTGGGTGTGCAGGGAGGTAAGTGCAACGGTAGGTTGTTTTCAATTCCTAGTGTGCAAAATAAATAATCTTGTTAGGCACTCAGTGAGGGGGGGCGGGGAACGAAGGTCGCTCAGTCCTGCGGCTGTGGTTTTTTTGAGCCCACGATGCTGAAGCTAAGGGATATATACGAGTGCACACGCTACAGTACCAGGTCACCGACAAGCCCTTTTATAGTGCCTCTATCTGAGAAGCGTAACAATGTCACTCATAAGAATTGGACAAACGAATTTTATTTGCAAAAATTTCAGCATCTTTCATCGAGTTCTTATTTTGTACAAACGAATATTACTGTATTTACACGCATTTGAGTATAGTCCCGACCAATTTTGGAGCAACTTAATTTTTCGTAAAATTTTCTAGAGTGCCTAAAGCAATGTGGTATGAGTACGTCACTCATATGAATTTGTCACAAGGAGTTTATTTGCAAAAATTTAGTTATCTTTACTCCAGTTTTTATTTTGTACACACGTACCCCTACACGACGGAGGTAACCAAGGTGAGTTCAATTTACTAATACCAACACAACTTTTCCAGCTGTTACCCGATCCGAGCCCGACGTATTTCCTCAAAAACTGTGCTAAACGTACACCCCTATTGCGATTGTCGACTGGCAGTAGAATAGACCTCAGTCGATCGTGTAGATTATATTTTATTTTTGTATTGCGTAACTTGATCGACAAGAAATTGCTCTATTGTGAACGGTTAACTGAATTGACAGCTGTTTGGGTCTTTGTTTACATTTGTAAGCAATTTGATTTACTTTTTATTGTTTTGAGTAACTTATTTGAAATAAATAGTTTTGAAAAAAAAAATAATAAATGGATAGTGTTGAGCTGTGGTTAAGTGACGATAGTGAAGATGAGAGTGCCAGTTTAACGGAGTTAGCAAAACTGAGAAGGAGGTTAAGAGATGCATCAAACCCTCTGGAGTTGGAGGACAAAATGTATATGGTTTTCCTGTATTTCTTAGGCAATTTAATAACCATATCTTTACAGGTTTTTAAAAAATTTTCGTTTGCCGAAAGCTGCATTCACGGATTTGCTTACACTGCTGGAAAGCAAATTACAAGCAGGTGTAAGAAATACATCAATTCCTACAATATTAAAGTTATCAGCGACTTTGAGGTTTTGTGCTCAAGGATCATATCAATTAAGCGTAGGAAACGAGGGCACTATCGCACTTGGCCAATCTACCGTTTCCTTAGTATTGACTGAAATTTTTAAGGTTTTAGAAGAGCACATATGCAAAGAATGGATATCCATTAAATACATCTAAAAAGGAGCTTCAACATTTGTACTACAACCGCAAAGGATTTTATAGTTTAAACACTATGATAGTAAGTGTTTCGAACGAAAATTTTTCGGAGTTATTTACTTATTGATTTAATTTTTTTTAACGTTCGTTACAGGTTTGTGATAATGCAATGAGAATTCGCTATATCAACGCAAAATATCCTGGGGCATCACATGATGCTGCAGTTTTTAACATGTCTGCATTAAAACCCCAATTAGAAGACGACTACCGCAGCGGTGAACGCAACATGTTATTAGGTTTGTTTGCTAAAATAATAATAACATTTGGGTGATTCTAAAATAAATATATTGTCTCAGGTGATGCAGGGTACGCTTTAAAACCCTATCTGCTTACTCCATTTCGAAATCCTGAAGAAGGATCAGCAGAGAGTATATTTAACAAAAAACATTCACAAGCAAGAAATATTGTGGAACGCACAATTGGTGTGCTTAAAAAGAGATTTCGGTGCTTGTTAGGAGCTCGTTCGTTACACTATGGGCCAAAAAAGGCCACACAAATAATAAACGTCTGCGCAGCTCTACATAATATATGCATTTCCTACAATGTTGAATTTTCGGATGAAGAAATCAAAAACAAACGAGAAACTGAAAACTATAACGGTTCTGAAGAGAGCGTAGATGCTGAAACTAGAGTTATAAATGAAGAAGCCGTAGAAATAAGAAACACCATATTACAGCAAATCCAACTTCACTCTTAAATCTTGCGTTTTATTTGTACTATTCAGTAGCGTATAACTCAGAATTCAATAAATAATTTCATTAATAAAGCTTAAGTTCAGTTTATAATTTACGTGTCAAATCAAAATCACAGTATTTCAGGTTTGTATCATAAAGTAAAAAATAAATAAATTAAAATTAAAATCACATTATTTCATTGTTACATCTTAAAATAAAAACTTTAATTTTCCCTTATAATATAAGTGAACAGATGTTCTCTTTCTTTGCTTTATTTATTACTTCGTCTTTGAGAAGTTGTAGTTTTTCTTGTTTTAATTTAAGTTTTTCTTTTTCTATATTCAGTTTTTCTTGTTTTAGTTTATGAGATCTTCTAGCAAAGGTTTCAATATACCTAAGGCTATCTTTTATCTCTTTAGTATTTTTTTCTATCATCTTAAAATGATTTGATTGCACTTCTACTTGCTTTTCAAGTAAGGCCAGTCTCTTGGTTTTGAAGCACCACTTATCCGCGTTTGCTTCGATGTACTCGGTTGTTCCTGGGTTGCGGCTATTTCAGAAGAGTCCTCCACAGCAATCTCCATTGCGTTGCTTATAAAAGCTTCCTGCTCATCACTTTCCACATACTGATTTATCACACTGCTACATCCGATCTCTTCACCTGGAGGATTAACACAAATATCGTTGTTGCCGTCATTCCTATAGGGGCACTTCCCCCACCTATTTCCACAGGGTATCTTGTTACTATGACGATATCCCGCTAGTTACGATTATTGCTATTTGTATATGCTATATTATGTATGTAATACTTAGAGAATTTTGTTTTCTTCGTTGCGCAGAGAAATCTTCTCAATCTCTTTGACAATTAGCTTATACATAATTACAAATATGTACGCACATGTTCTTACATTAATATGCGTAAGTGGCGTGATATGCCAACTATGTAAAACTTTGCATATATGTATAAGAGGACGAAAATAAAACAAATGTTTTAAAGTTCCCATTAAATAAAGTTAATTAAAACTTAAATCGTATTTTAAAAAATTTACGACAGCTTCCTCTAGCGGTGTTAGGGTATGAAGGTTGTTTGGGCCCCCACCAGTTGAACGAAATTAAGATCTATTGGCTGATATTTTCTTTTTCTTTTTACTTTTTAAATCTGTCCAATCCTATATCAAAATATAGCACATTATTTCATTCATTACCTATCTAAAATATATTTATTTTTACCTTTAACCACTTTTCCCACGAACGCAATGGTGGCCCCAAGCTATTAAGATCTACTGCAATGGCCTCCCATCTTGGTTTTGCTCGAGTCTTTACGCAAATTCCTTTTGCTATGTCTGCGTTATCTTGCATCAGCTGAACCAACCGCGCAAGCTGCTTTTTATTGCTCACAGTTTTTGATCTGTTCCAAACAGATTTTTATGTTTTAACATTTTTTTTTTAATTTCCAGTCAAATTTTCTTACCTTTTTTCCATTTTATTTTTTTACAGCAAACTCTAGCGTCTAAAAACAGCAGTCGTGTAAAAATACGCAGTAGAAAGACGAGCGACTAATCGACAATCGAACGAGTAGTCGACAATCGCAATACCGTTATCGATCAATAATCGACTAATAGTCGTTTATCTACTACCAGTCGACAATCGCAATAGGGGTGATATTTATGAGCCCTTAACTTATTTATTTAATCTTTCTCTTAAGCTTGAGATTTTCCCTTTAACTTGGAAAGAATCATTCATTATACCCCTTTATAAGACCGGGAGTAGGTCCTCTATAGAAAATTATCGTGGTATAGCTAAGCTTTCTGCTGTTCCTTAATTATTCGAAGCTATTGTGGTTGACCATTTAACGTATTCCATATCCTCTACAATTTCAAGCACACAACACGGGTTCCCTAAGGGTAAATCTACCGTTACAAACTTGCTCGAGTTCACAACTAATGTTTCAAATGGATTTAGAGAATTTATGCACACTGATTTTAGTAAAGCATTCGACAGAGTAAGTCACTCTTTAATGATCCATAAACTCGATCTCCTTGGTTTTCAACCTAATCTCCTTCGTTGGATATCTTCTTACCTCATTGACAGAACACAACGAGTTCTATTTAAAAATAGTTCCTCAAACATTATTTATGTTTCTTCAGGGGTCCTGCAAGGAAGTCACCTTGGTCCGATTCTGTTTTTACTTTTTATAAATGACATACCTTCTGTAATAAATTATTAAAAAATTTTATTGTAAGCGGATTTAAATAGCATCACTATCTGGTGTGAATTAAATAACATGCCACTAAACCTTAAAAAATTTAAAGTAATGTGCTTTTCTCGAAGGGCAGTTCAACCACCTTCTTATGACATATGTAACCATAACCTCGAACAAGTGTTTAACTTTGTTGATCTTGGAATTACAATGGACCCGAAATTTTATTTTAATCTTCATATAAATGTTACAGTCAACAAAGCCAAGGGTGTTTTTGCATTTGTAAAACGGGGGTCAAAAGAATTCAATGACCCTTACATCACGAAGGCTCTATTCACAACGTTAGTGAGGCCCATACTGGAATATGGAACCCTCGCTATTAAGTTCATTCCGACCGAATAGAGTCAAGTCAAAAACAATTTCTGCTTTTTGCTTTAAGAAAATTTCGTTGGGATTCTCAGTACAACCTGCCACCATATATAGGTCGTTTAAAACTCATTAATCTTCCTACACTTGCTAGTCGCAGAGAAATGCTAGGCATTGTATTTTTTGGTCAAGTTACTGACAGGCTTGATCTCTAGCCCATCTCTTCTTGGCGAAATAAAACTTAACGTTCCCTTCAGAATTTAAAGACATTTCTGGCCTCTCTTTCTGATGCCATGTAAAAGTAATTTTGGGTTAAATGAGCCACTTCGTAATTTCTGTCAGCATTTTAACACTCACTGCGGTTCTTTTGATATTTCAGACTCACTTTTTTACATAAAGAAAACTATACTCAATACTCTCAATAACTGATACATACATACATATATATTACTATTCGATCAGCTGATGAGCATTTGTTCTGTAGCTGAACAAATTTAGATCTCGACACTTAACAAACCTCGGCGCAACATATATGAAAATAACAAAAAAAAAATTTTTTTATATATCCGTGCGTCATGCGGATGCGTCGGTCGGGCGGGTATGGAGGGATAAAACCGTTATGTGTAGAAATTTCAACACGTACATATATTTTAACTAATTTTATTTATACTTGCAGGTATTGCGCCCCAAGCCGCTGTCAAATTCTCAGTAGGAAGATGGCTGCAGAGGCACCATTGGAAAAGGTGAGTAAAAAGAATTACTATTAAGAGCTAGTGAAGTAGGGTGAAAATATCTGTTGAATGGAAACAAAGAATGCATCAGTGTGCATATCCATTCAGGTTAGAGATCATAGATGCAAATGTCTAACATACGCAATCTAATTGAAATTTAACAATTTCTTTGGGTGTGCATGTTGGAAATATTAGGACTTCTTTTATCCATCTATATGTGTATATCATAAAAAAATATTGAAAGTTAGTCATAATTAAAAATAGCAATCTTTTTTCCAGATCACCTGTGAACACCAACATGGAGGGGATAGCGGAGAATATATCGACATGCGAGCGGTTTATTCTTTGTAAAATAAAGGTAGGTTCAATTAAGATAAATTTCAAATGTTTTACTCTAAACTAATTGCATTTTCTTTCGATTTACTCTAAAATTAAGTTCCTGCTTTAACCATCCTGACAACATCTTCACCAGCTGTTCCTGCATGTGAAAGGTAATAAGAACACATATTTATTTAGCTTAATGATTTTCAATATTTTGTAAAATATTCGGTAGCTTTGTCTTGTTTTTCTCAAATAGAAAATTGCAGTTGTAAATATTAATTAGAGAGTATGTTAATACTAATGTTCTATCCGTTGTATTATTGTTTAAATTTACAGCCCTATTCTAATGCCCTCACAAAACTCACCTAACTGACTGTTGTGAGGTTCCTGACTATTGTGAGGTTACCCTTATGCTGGCGTATATTCAAAAGGTCAAATGCTCATAATTGTCAGGAAAGTTGTGATGTGCGAACGACAGCCTCACAATACGAAAGCAGCTGATTTTTATTGAGCAATTATTACAATATTTTGTTAATTTTCGTTCGCAATCAGTGTCGTGTGTTGATTTTTTTTTAATAAAAAAATATTCAGAAATGGCGGAGTTATTGCTGGTTTGTGCAGCAGTATTGAAGGAGCAAGAGGAGGTAGTGAAGAGAATGCAAGAGAGGGTGTAAAAGTTAGGGGACGTTATATAACGTCCCCTTAGAACCTACAGCTTTTAAATACTAAAAAATATTGTATTTTAAATTTCATTTCAATTAATGTATTTTAATAAAAAAAATTCCTTTTATTTCTTAAATAATATTCGTATATGACGCATATTTTATATGGATTTAAAGCCTACAATGTATGTTAAAAATCGTTGAACCATTTGAACCAAACCGAACCGCTGGTTAAGTAGCTATATATTTTAGTTAAAATGTTTAGTCTTTCATGAGAAATAATAGTGATGAATTTAAATTTAAATTTTTTATTGCTTTTTTATTAATATTCAAATTTCATTCACTTTTTTATTACTTTTTTAAGTAACGCCTTATGTCTAATTATGCTACATAGAGGTTACGAAAATGAACCAAACAAAAAAAAACTCCATTTGCTCATGGACCATCAAATCACTTATGCTTATGCTATTGTCTTTTGCTTCTTTTTGACAGCAAAACGCTTTTCACCTCTTGTGGTGATTTTGTTGGGCTTTTTTTTATGAGGTGTGGCCAAGAATAACCTCACAAAATATACCTCATAAGAACCCTCACAAATTTTTGCTCACACCTCAGTTGTGAGGTTTCATTAGAATAGGGCTGTTAGAACCATTATGTGCAAAAATTTAGAGATTCTGTGCAAACTATATATATGCATGCACACGGCACGTGTACGAAATTTTTTGAAGTTGTTAGCCACGTTTTATTTCTTCAAAAATGTTTGATAATTGCATATGGAAATTGTTATTATTAAAAAGAATGTGGATTTACCTTAAAGTCCATTATATTTTCATTTAAATAAATGAATATTTTATATTTAAATAAAGTTTTGCGAATTGTATTAGTGCAAGAACTGAATACATACAAGACAGTTCCCAAAGTCGCAAGTAAAGTATACATTTTTGAAATATGTGTTATAATTCTTAATTGAAACGGATGTAATTAGAAAGACAAATCAATTATCATTTAGTCCAATATATTTCTTAAAACTTCGTAAAATTTTTTGTTAAAATATTCAACTTTTGAGAATTGCCTTTTTGCATGTATAGTAAGTATACTTATGCGGCATATCACATACTTCTAAGTTAAGCACTGATTTTTCAAAAATGTGTATTAATTTTAAATAGAAATGCATATATTGTTTTCTTCTTTTTCTTGTCCGACAGGGTGAATTGTTCATATTTGTTGGAACGATTTTCCGTCATCCCTTGTCAAGTTTGGTTTGGAGACAAACCGGTTTCGGCGTTGTGCCATCTTCAGTGTCAAATTTCGTTCTGTACAGTTTATGTCTGTTGTTCCGTATTTATTCCATTTATTTGGTCAATCAGGTATTGGTGCATAATCGTAAATGTTAGCAAATGTTAAGTGTCCTGAATATAGGTACCTAAAGTCTCGCGCGGTTAGAGTCCAAAAATGTATATTTTATCACGAATCTGTCTTTGCGGTAAGAACAGGTATATAGTCAGTAATTTTAGTCCGTTTAGGTATTGCAGGTTTGTTTTGTATGTTGGTATCTGTCATTTTACCTACGTCTTTGTTTTGTTTTTTTGTAAACAAGCCTTAATGGTGCAAATATCGCATCAGAGTTGCTGTTTATTTGTTTGTTTATTATCCTCCCATCAAATGTTTTTTGTTTATATATTTCCATGTTTTCAAGAGCATTTAGGCGCCGTCCTTTTTGTTGTACGTGCAGTACCTTCACGGTTTACTTTATGTTTGCGGGTGAACATTTTGCGTTTACCAAATGGTTTGCAAAATTAGATTCAGGTATTGCCGTGGGTTTTTGTATCCTTTTGTTGTAGTCCCTTATGTGTTCACGGAATCTTGTTCTTACTTTGCGTCCTGTTTGTCCTATATAGCTATATTGACACTCACAGGTCAGTTTGTACACGCCTTGTTTGTTCAGTGCGTCTTCTTCATTCGTGCTGCTTTTAAGTATCCTTCCTAAGTTGTTTCCAGTTTTGAACGCCGAAAAATTTTTGAAAAAATTTGCCGGGGCCATATGGGGTAAAAGACAAGTCACAAGGTCATGACTTTCACACCAGACTAGTGAATCTTGCAAATATATCCATCAACGAGGAAGAAACCAAACTATTGCAGAAAGGACTTAAACACAATATAAAGGCCAATAACAGGATAAAGATAGCAGAACAAGCCATTATAGATACGGAAGTAGGAATATCTTTGCTGCCAAGTGAGGACCAAGATCACGCAAGGCACACATGCAGAGATATTATAGAAAACCAAATTAAAATAAATGAAAATGGAAGATATAGCCACGAAAGTAAGATTATTAAGAGTGTGAAACAGAAATTTAGGAAGAACAACATAATAACGACAAAGGCGGACAAAGGCAATACAACGGTACTCATGAAGAGAGAGGAATATATACAAAAAACTAAAACACTAATAGGTAAAATGAAGTGCCGAGAAATTAGAGAAGACCCAACGGACAGGTACCAAATAGAGATAAAGAAGGCCATAAAAGAAGCGAGCAATATTATAACCCCCCACACAGCACACTTATTAAGCCAAATGAATCCGGCAGCACCACCACTGATAGCGCTTCCAAAAATCCACAAACCGGACACTCCAATGAGACCCATAATTAACTATAAGTCGGCTCCTGCTTATAGACTCTCCAAACATCTGAAAATGCTGTTAAATGATAACTTGGAACTTCGTAACGAGCACATTGTAGCAAACACGACGGAACTCATCCATAAACTGGCAAACGTGAAAATTACACAGCAAAGCAGGCTAGTATCATTTGATATTAAGGACTTGTACCCATCGATCCCACAAACAGAAACAATAGATATGGTCCGGAAAACACTACTCGAAAAAACGAAAGACCATATAAAAACAACCCAAATCACAAACACATTACGAACTACACTGCGACAAAATTATTTTAAGTTTAAAAATAAAATATACCGACAAACAAACGGACTGGGAATGGGAAATCCAACCTCGGCCATCCTCATGGAGTTATTTATGCAAGAACTGGACGGACAGTATATGGAAGAACTGAAAGCCGAGTTAGGCGTAGTATTCTATGCAAGGTACGTGGATGACATTATCTGCGTGATCACCAAGGACAATGAAGAGCAGATACTGGAATACCGAAACAAACAACATCGATATATTATGTTTACAATGGAAATGGAAAAGAAGGGAACAATAAATTACCTGGATCTGACGATTAAGATAGACAAAATTGCCAAAAAACTTGACTACGAAATTTACAGAAAACCGACAGCTACAGACACCATAATACGTAACACATCAAATCATCCTCAAGAACACAATTACGCCGCTATAAGACAACTAACAAACAGACTTGAACCAATACCTCTATCGCGAGAGGCATACGGAAAGGAATTAAACACAATATACAACATAGCAACAAACAACGGATATAAAAAGGAGCTCGTGGATAAATTCAGAAAAATGTATGCAGTTCAAAAACGAAGCGACAGAGAGCTAGACGAAAGAACTTGGACAGTAAGGACTTATATAGGAAAAATGACATACAAACTTGCTAATTTTTTCAGAAAATATAATATCCACACGGTGTTCAAAACTGGAACCAACCTGGGAAGGATACTTAAAAGCAGCACGAATGAAGAAGACCCATTGAACAAACAAGGCGTGTATAAACTGACCTGTGAGTGTCAATATATCTATATAGGACAAACAGGACGTAAAGTAAGAACAAGATTCCGGGAACACATAAGGGACTACAACAAAAGGATACGAAAACCCACGGCAATATCTGAATCTAATTTTGTAAACCATTTCGTAAACGCAAAATGTTCACCCGCAAACATAAAGTAAACCGTGAAGGTACTGCACGTACAACAAAAAGGACGGCGCCTAAATGCTCTTGAAAACATGGAAATATATAAACAAAAAACATTTGATGGAAGGATAATAAACGAACAAATAAACAGCAACTCTGATGCGATATTTGCACCATTAAGGCTTGTTTTCAAAAAACAAAACAAAGACGTAGGTAAAATGACAGATACCAACATACAAAACAAACCTGCAATACCTAAACGGACTAAAATTACTGACTATACCTATATTCAGGACACTTAACATTTGCTAACATTTACGATTATGCACCAATACCTGATTGACCAAATAAATGGAATAAATACGGAACAACAGACATAAACTGTACAGAACGAAATTTGACACTGAAGATGGCACAACGCCGAAACCGGTTTGTCTCCAAACCAAACTTGACAAGGGATGACGGAAAATCGTTCCAACAAATATCAGAAATGCATACCATTTATAAGAATAGTAAATTATCTTTTTGCTCAATATATATTTTTATAATATAATTAACGTTTTTTGTAAAAATATTCAGTTTGTGAAAATCGTTAATTGTGTGTACATATGTATACGGCAATGTACATGTAAGTAAAGTATTGATTTTTGAAAAATTAGCGATATTTGAAACTGAAAATGCATATCATAAGAAAGATTATGAGATTATTGTCCACGATATTTTTTTTAAATTTAATAAATATTTTTCATAAAAATTTTCAAACTTTGAGAAGTGCCTTATTGCATGTGCATACCACAAGTACGGCATATCACATACTTGTAAGCAAAGTATAATTTTTTTTTAAAATGTTCGATAAATGCAATTTTAAATGAATATCATTAGTAAGAATAGTAAATTCTTTTCTGTTCATGTTATTTTCTTTTAAGAATATTAATATTTTGTATAAAAATTTTAAACTTTTGAAAACTGCCTTTTTGGATGGGCAGATTACATACACGGCATTTCATATACTTGTAAGAAAATGTACCATAATTTCAAATAAAAATGGATGCTGTTAAAAAGAATAATTAATTATCTTTCAGTCCATTAAAATTTCTTTAAAGTTTAATAAATATGTTTTATGAAATTTTCAAACTTTTGAAAATTGCCTAATTGTACATGCACTGTACATGTACGGCATTTCCCACAGTTGTAAGTCAAATATAAATAATTTGAAAATTTTCAAATAAAAATGGATGCTATTAGAAAGAACAATCAATTATCTTTCTGCTCATGTCATTTTCTTTTAAAAAATTAATTTTTTGCAGACAAATTCTCAACTTTTGATTTATAACATTTTTCATTTTTTTATATTTTTAGCAAAATACCGGTTCGGTATGGACAGGTTGAAGGATGATGTTCCTAAGGAACCAACGCTCCAACGTAATAATAAGTGGATTTGTTAATAAATTAGAGTTAAGTCAAAAGTAAAAATGAATTGATTGGTATATGTATGTTATTTCTTAAAACTGAAAATGTAAATATTTTAAGTGGTCTAATTAAGATTATTTCCAACCCTACATTGTACTTTATATTAAGAAATTCTTAATAATTAATATAAGTTTAAATACTGTAACTTGATAAATATTGTAAAATAAAATACTTAAATTAAAAAAAATATTTTTTTATTTAAATAAATTTTGTAAACTTAAGGTAACCGTTAGATAACGGTTAGCGGTAACCGCAAGGTAACAAATAACAGGGGTTAGTGGTAACAAATTAATAACAAATAGGGTAACTTATAAAACAGTTTTCATTAACAACGAGCTAACCACAAAGGTATAAAGTAAGAGTGGTTAGGTATAACAACCAGATAACAAAGCCGGTAACTAATAAAACTGGTCATGCTAACAAACAACTACCAGGTTAGGTAGCTGACAATGTTAGAGCGAGAAAAAGATATACATATGTAAATGTCATGAGTAAGAGCAAGTAGGATGATCACACCGACGTGAAACAGGGAGGGGAAATTATTATTTTTTTCCCACGGCTAGAACAAATGTGACTAATTTGGTTACAATCGAACAAGTGAACGCTAACGCTGAGCTACTTTGTTTGCTAACCATTACCCGTCTTGTAGGGCATATGTATAAATGTTTCTACACATTTGAGTCTAAACGCTACCGATTTTGAAGAGATTTAATTTTTGAAACGCAAACAGAGAACACAAAAGAGTGTGAGCAAGAATTGCTTTCAACGAATTGAACAATGTACATGGGTACTTAGCAGTATTAACCTCATCAGAGTATCACAATAATAAATTTTGTCTGTGGAGCTGATTATCTTTGTTTTCGCACCACTATGTTTTAAGGCTTAGTCATGCAACCGGTGATCAAAATATAGCCGGTGGACAATATATTTCGTTGTTGCCAAGATGTATCTATTATAGGTGATATCGAAAGAAGACGTGCTTCCTCTTATTCCATTTCACAAAAACCCCTATGTCAATCTATCAGGTGTGTTGCCTTTGCTTACTTTTAATTGTTTACAAATTTCGCTGGCGACGGGATTTTGTTTTAGGACTACGCGTTATTTTTGTGAAACGTTTTGCTAAAAACTTAAATTTAAAGTATGTGGGATATTTGCGGAAAGCCGAAGAGGATGGGCGGATAGTTTTTCCGTGTTCCTCTAGATGTGCGACGCAGAGCTTAATGAAGTCAATCCATCGCCATTGCAAATGTTCCTTCAGTGGTTAGCACATATTATTGAAGTTCACTAAAAATAGAAATAATGCTTTTAATTAGCAATTATGTACATTTTTATAGTTTTTACCTTTTTTGTTTGTTTCTATCGATTTTATTAGCTGTTTGTATCATAAAAATAAATACATAAACAAAGCAAAGCAGCTTTTTCTGACATAAGGCGAAACAGTCGTCAAATGGGAAATTTTGTTGTTGCCTGATCAACACAATCTCAAATTACTGAGTCATGGTTGTTGCTCATTGTGACTAATTTTGAGACTTGCGATGATACAGAGTTACTTAAATCGGACCAGTTGGCATTCTTTATTTTCAAAACAAGGCCTCTGGTCTCAAAATAAGGTCTCTAAATAGTGACCTGGTGATGAAACGGCCAAAATATTCACACGTACCTCTTCTTAAGGAATTGGAAACAAATTCTATAAAAATTTTTTAAAGTTTTGTTCGAATGAATAACGAAAGTTATCAAGAACTCCTGTCGATGGTGGAACCCCTAATAAAAATAAAGGAACACCTTTGTCAAAAGAGTTTCCCAGCTTTGTAAACGTTTTAATTTATTTTTATAGTTATAATTTTTTACTTCCCATAATATTTTTTCACTTCTAAACACTTCGATAAAATCGCGCCAAAATTCATTGTCCGTTCAAGCCATTATGCCCGCACCACCTATCGCTCTGAAAACTTTCGAAGTATGAGGTTCTGTCTGCATTGCACTCAATAAACGGTCATACAGGTCGCAACAACCAGCAGAAAAATTGAAACATTTCAATTTTCTTCATACTTGTATGCAGACCTAAAATTTGGCTATACACAATGCGACAGTATGCCATTCTTGACATGTATTACAGCCCAGCCTGCATGTGTATTGGCCGCTTAAGGGCACGTCTCCACAAGAAAAAGTTGATGTCCTAAAATATGTGTCAGAAAATATTCTGTCAATGGAGACCGCTTATTTCTCCATGTCAGCAATATATGTCAGAGTTTATTTCTTGGCATCTATTGTCACTTTGACAGCTATATCTGATTTGGATGTAAACTTCGTGGGGTCAACATCTAAGATATTTTCAGAAGCAAAAACTGAGTTGTGTTCTATTGCATTTATTAATGTTTACGAATTTGAGAGGGAAATAACATATTTCTTGTAATATTTTCAGCATATTTGCGCTTTATTAAAGCGAACTTACTTGTTTGACTCCATCTTACAAATGCTTATGTCAAGACATTAAACTGCCCACATATAAAAATTGGCAATATATTTTTCATATTTTCCAGTCAAAATGACAGATACTAGAAAATCACGTACATCACCATTTCTCTATATTTAACATTTTTCAACCAACAATATACATAAATGACGATAAACAGAAAGAGCTGATCGAATAACACACACCAATAGCACAGTAAACATACATTTCAGAGTTGTATTGAAATACGAAAATTTAACATGTAAAACAATAACATCAAGTTTACAACTAGTTTATTACAATACGCGATACGACGGAATAGGACATATAACACGGCTTGTGAGCTCCCTAACTGTGGTTAGCAAATTAGACCATTTGACTATTAAAAGTAATAATAATCAATGTTATATATTTTTGTTTTGCATATCAGAGATTGTGACTTGTTTGACTTTCTTCATTAAAATTGGATATGTTTTATCTTTCTAGACAATTACACTTTGTTTTTCCCCAATTCCTTGCCTCTTTCCTACTAGCTTCTTACATTTGTCATATCATGCGACCCTCAGTTATGAAGATAGTCAGTCACTCAGTTTGAATGTTAGCTGTCCTGCAAAGTTTGTCGCACTGTTGGTTTTCTTTAATTTAAGTATGAAGAAATATAATAAAACGAATATTTTGTTCCTAAAAACGTAGTTTTACCAACAAATTATTTTATTGGCTCAGATACACATGACTATTTTAAGGAAAGCTCAATGGTGATTAGAATGTGTATAAATTGCTTAAATACATACATACATATGTATATTATGAAAAAAAGTCGAGATGCATATGTGCCAGAAAACTCAAAAATAAGTGCATAGTATATATGTATGTATATGAAGAACTCTAGTTAAAACTAACGCAGCATTGTTATAAAAAAATCGTGGGCGCTTTCATTGAAAGTATTTTTCGGAAGTTTTAATATAAATGCTGTATGTCGTGAAACGTTTAACGTTTTTCTTCTGTTTCAATTACATACATGTTTATTTACTACTATTATTTTCCTGATATTCTTTGTTTAGCCCTACCTCGTTAATATCCTAAGCTGTGGCAATTTGGATCTACATATTTAATTGTATCAATAAATTTGTTAATTTACGTATGTCTATATATATATATATATACATATATATATGTACATATATGCAATACTTGCGTGTGCATAATTTTGTATGTGAATATTTGAGCGTGCGAATGGTAGGTCAGGGTTTTTTTGTTCACAAATTATTAAATATAAGTATATATGTGCGGCCTATAATGGCCTGTAGTCCTAGTCAAGTTAAAGTCGACTCTAAAGTTAGTAGCAGCTTTTTGACATACTTTTCTATGAGTCATGAGATATCTGTCAAAAAAGCTGATGTTAACTTTAGAGTCGACTTTAACTTGACTATGACTACGGGCCAATATATTTTGATTTCGCTATAAATTATAGTTTTCGGGGAGGTTTGGTCGCAATATTGTAATTTCTATAGTTTGTGTTATCAGAAATCAATATACGATTTTGCAGAGTGAAATAAGGGTTGTAATTTTTACACCTGGCAACAAACGTATATACATATTAATGTATGCATCTGTATACACGTGTTGTAATTAGTGAACTTGAAAATGAGATGATGCATGTCTTAAATTCTTAAATGCCATAAATTGCATTATCAAATATTAACAAGTTTTAAGCGAATAAAGTTTTAAATGTACATACATATGTTCATGTATGTATGTACATATATGTTCATGTAAGCAGAGAACGTGTATTGACAGAGAAGCCTTATCTCAGTCCATTCCGACACACATTCCTCTGATTTTGAGGGGTACTAATTTTCTTGTCGTAGCTCACCACGATATATTTTGTCTTAGCTCACCACGATTCGACAGCGATAGAGAAAAAAACTAACAGTGACAGAGCGGGAATTGATAAAACGAGAGTTTTAATGTATTTTCGTTATGTAATCGGTGGAGCTGAAAATTTATCTAAATTTTGGCAAAATTCTATCACTTAAATGTGAACAAAATTTTAATGAAATAATATTTATCGAATCAGTTACAATTTAAGGCAAGTAGTACTTTGTACTTACATACATATGTATGTAAATCTGGCCATATGGGCAAATTATTTACCTTTTAACCATTAATGTGGATTTATATATAAATATGTATGTATATTCCCTAATTTGAATACAATAATACAATTTACTTTGTCTTCCCAAACTAAATTTAATATCACACATGTTTAAAATATTTGATCAAACAAATCTAAGCCTAAAATTCATCTTATGTGCAAGTAAAAACACAAACGCATATTTTTCTGCACATATGTATGTACCTACATACAATAAATACAAACGTACATTTGTTCACGTGCCCTCAAACCACCCTTGAGTTCTAAATGTTTGCTTCTGCTCGGATTTCCGACAATTCTGCTGCGAGACGAAGGCAATAAACCGCCACCATAAATTAGAGTTGGGTGCAAATACTTATCGTTTCGCAGAAGGTCCAAGGAAAAATAGGAGTAATAAAAAAATATACGATTTAACTCTCAGAGACGTTTAACTGTGAGAAAATCAATAATATATAGCTGCTTAATACGTATTAAGGTGAGATATAGTGTGATACATTTTTAAAATAAATTAAAAGTGAAAATTAATTATGAATTTTTGTAACTACTTTTTATAAAGTAGTAGATTTCCTACTCCGACTACGAATTGCAGTAAAAGGTTTGCAAATTCAGTGATGACCAACACTGTTGTTCAAATGCGACAAAATTCGGCTATATATTTACATATACATATATATAAGCTCATACAAATGTACACAGCGCGTATTGAGGTGATGAAGATGTGCTGAGTATTTATCTTGGCAAGGCCGATTTTGCGAAATATTAATGCATTTATATATTTTTATTAGTATTTTACAATATAATGGTTCGTAATGATTAAATATTCATAAATTAGATATGAATTTGGTAAAAGAGTATCGTATTAGCTGAGGAATGTCTAATATACATATTTTTATTTATTTTTAACCAACACATTTGCCGGACTGGGCCAGAAATAGGCAACGCCCCTGTACTTGCAAAGCTGAAGACGAAAATGTTCAAATTTATAAATTTTTGCAAGATCGCGAAAAATGTGCTTCGCTGGCAGATTTTAAGTTGTGCTGCAATTTATGAATGAAATGAGTTTTACGCACGCGCAATTTATGAATGAAATGGTTTAGGATTTATGGCGCCTGTGTAACTGTTGATGTAGTAGTTGCTGCGCGAAGTGAGGACAGAAGTGTGCGCACGTTGATGTGTAAATATGTATAAATATAAGTATGTGCGTACATTTGTATGTGCAAAGACGTCATTTGTCCTTGAATTTATATTTTGGCATGTGATGTACATAGGCCAAGGTTGATTTATATGATCTTGTAAGTACGATTACATTTTATTTTATATATTTATCTAAAGTATTTATATAAATAGGTATGTATATAAATATGTACATATGTACGCATACACAAGATTTGCAGTAATTTTCAAAACATATGTACAAAAAGCGTAAAAATTAAGTGTCAACAAATGCAAATCGCCGACGGCATTTTAGCATTTGCGTTTGCGCACCACCGTTATAGCAAATCTTATCATATCATATGTATGTAAGTACGTACTCACAAATGGCACAAAAGAGGACTCTTCATTAAATAATAAAAACAATTTTATTATTATTTGACTTTATTTTTCCAATATCCAACGAAATTCATAAATTTCCTAATACGTAATGCCGTCGACAAAACTACAGGTGGATTATGCTCACATTTGAGCATTAATTAAATCCATATTCATAAAACAAAAAAGGGGCGGCTTCAACCATTAATTTCACAAATGCACATACATAAGTATGAATATACATTTTATCAATCGTATTATAATTATTCTGCTTTTTATTAAATTGTCAAAATCAACCCAAAATAGGTCTATTTTTCTTACACTTATGAGAAAATACAAGCTGTTAAATTTCTTTCGACCTCACTCAGCTCTGTTAACTTGCCACTCTCGCTATTTCCCCTGTTAGCTCTGGCGCGGTGAAATAAGACAAGACATTTACTTGGATTTTGACAATTCACACTGATATTCGCGTGAAAATCTTCTCTGTCAAATTAAAGTTCTCTGATGTAAGTGAAAGCATATGGGATTCATTATGCGATCATGTATCGTAAGCAAAACTTTCGAGTAAAATATGACATGCATAGGTATATGTACATATGTATGTTTGTAAATATCCGTTTTGTCTATGTATAACGTATTCAATTACATGTATTTGTTGTATAAACTCCACCTAATTCAGAGTAATGACTTCTGTATGTTTATTAATATTATAACTGGTATTTGGAAAATATGTATCTATGTACATATAAGCATCTTTATATTTGGAAGAGTGTCATTCGGTGAAGGCCTTAAATTTACCTAAAGACATAAAATATTCTCCCAAGAACGTACATTAACAATATGTCTGGCAAATTTTGTTCATACTGGAACGAATTGGACATTCGTTGATTGATATCAGAATCCAATTCGTCCTAATTTGAGTTCCATGAGTCAATAAAACTTTCCAGAGGGAACGAAACGCCTTTTCTAACAATACACGTTCTCTGTATTATCAACGAACGTATTTATGTACATAACAAAAAAGTAGCATGACGTTTCATTCCCTGTGGCAAGTTATATCGGCTAATTTCACCACACTGAAATCCAGTTGGATCGAACAATATTAATTCACGAATGTCGTATTCGTTCCTTAATGGAGAAAAAGGCCGATATATTTTGTTAGCGGAACGGAACGCAAGTTGCACCTTCTTTGTAATATATGTTCTTTGCTATTGTACTGTCCATACCAAGGTGGATTTAATAAGGTGGCGGTAACCGCATATAAGAAAAAAACCGACGTGTATTTTGTTTTAGCGTTTTGGTGAGCATCATGTCAAATACCATTAGACATTTATATTGGCAGCCAATCAGAACGCAGCTGTTTGACATAATGCTCACCAAAGCGAAAAAACCAGCTGGCGCCTCAACGCCACCTTATTGAATCCGCCTTGGTCCATACATTTCACTCACGATTGAACTGCTAGCAAAGGTTGCTGGTTAAGCTATGTATGCATGCGTGACAAACGCAGGGTTTTCTCCCGAAATTGCGGTATTTCAAGCGCTTCAATCAAGAGCGAAATATTTACTCACCTTTGATATTTGCTCTGATGTCTAATTTTGCTATTTTTCACCACTTTTTACACCACTTTTTAATTAAAATAAAAGGAAATGAAATTTAAATTCACAAGCTTTATTAAATTAAAAATTATGATCGGGGGACACGTTCGTTCGCTTTAATGATCGCAAAATTGTGTTTGCGTCAAATGTTTACATGTATATTTGTTTGTGTATGTCTGGTATAATTTGTGCGTTTGAACCGCATATGTAGAAAAGCACTCCTGTGTCGGCCGGCAACGGCGTTGCCAAGCGGCTCATTTAGCCATATCCCAAGTTTCCTAAATTCATTTTCATAAATAATTGAAACGGCTAATCGAAGTGAAGCGATTGACGTGTATGGATGGTGTTTAATTCGCTCTTACCAAGGCAAAGATAAGGTGATACCAGGGCGAATTCAACACGAAATTGTTTAGGCGCCAGCTGGTTTTTTCGGTTTTTTGTATATGCAAAAATATGAAACAACTTTACAATGGATGCCTTAGCAACAAATATATATATTTTTTTTTTGTTTTTAACTGTTACTTTTATTTATTGAATCTGCTCAACTAAGGAGCCTAACAACAAGTTTGCAAATCTTATTCTAATCACATAATTTACATCCCATAGTCGGGATGAGTATTTTTATTAACTGGCCCTAAGAAATATTACGACTGGGCTGGAAAGTCATTCCTACGTAATCTTGAGTTCCTGTTTACATGCAATAGATTTCTTGCTAACTGATTAGGGTGCGCTAAAAGCTTCTATGCATATTTCGCCTTCCGCTGCTCTATTTCAGTTCGTACTTCCGGGATTCTCAAGTCGTGGTGGATATTCTCGTTTCGGATATACCATGGTGCTCCGGTTATTGTTCGACGGATTTTAGATTGCGCACGATGAAGGAAATCGATGTTGCTGCTGCTCGCGTTGCCCCATAACTCACATCCATAGGTCCAAATGGGTTTTAGAACCGTGTTGTATATAGTCACTTTATACTCCAGGCTCAGGGGTGAGCGAGAGTTAATAAGCCAGTGTAGAGAACTGGTCTTCAACTTAAGATGAGTCCGTTTAGCCTCTATGTGGTTGCGCCAAGTAAGTCGCCTATCCAGGTGGACCTCTAGGTATGTGACATTATTGCTTTGTGGTATTTGAACGTTGTACAAAGTCAAGGGCGGACAATTTTTCTTATTTAGTGTAAATGTAACTTGCTTAGATTTTTGTTCGTTAACCTTTATACGCCAGTTTGCAAGCCAATTAGCCACAGCTTCCATATAATTACCTAAGAGCGCAGATGCTTGCAGGGGACACTTGGAGCGGCTGATTATCGCAGTGTCGTCGGCAAAAGTGGACATTGTCAGGCGGCCGTTTGTTGGAATATCCGAGGTGTATAAGACGTAGAGCATCGGGCCGAGAACACTGCCTTGTGGTACTCCAGCTTCTATTAGATGAGCTTCAGTGATGGCAGTGTTACATCGAACTGTGAACTTTCGTTCATACAGATAGGACTTAAGTAGTCTGTGGGTGCTCTGAGGGAGTAACATTTGTATTTTATACATTAGACCGTCTAGCCATACTCGATCAAATGCCTGGGCGACGTCAAGAAATATTGCAGCACAATATTCCCTCTTTTCAAACGATGTACGGATTTCAGATGTAATGCGATTTACTTGTTCGATCGTACCATGTTTCTCCCTGAAGCCAAATTGGTGGGATGGTATTATGCTGTGGGCTTGAAGATGTGGGTAAAAGCGCGGCATAAGAAGTCTTTCGAATAATTTCGATATGCACGGTAGCAGGCTGATAGGTCTATAGGAGGATGGTTGTGTTTTGTCTTTTCCGGGCTTTGGTATCATGACAATAGTTGACTTTTTCCATTGTTGAGGGAAATAGCAATGTTTAGTAATTGCATTAAATAACATACAGATGCAAAGTACAGCACAATTTGGTAGCTCAATAATCATTTTTGGAGTAATCAAGTCGTGCCCAGGGGCCTTATTTGGTTTCAATTGTACCTTAATTAAGCCTCATTTTATTGGTTTTTAAGGCATATATTGCTTTAATGCAATTCCTTTGAAAGGAATTATCATTTCATCCACACAAACATTTTATTCTTTTGGGTATTGTGTATAGTTTTCGGGTGAACACGTTTCCGAGATGAAGAGTTCTATAAAGCATATCACTATTGGAAGTGATGGATGTAAATTTTAAATTATTTTATATAAAATGAAGTCGCATTCTGGACATGTTTTGAGAGAATGCTAGAATTGCTGTCGACTTTCATAAATATATATCTAATCTAGGCAAGCCAATTGTTATCTCAAGGGCAAGAAATTCAAGAATGTCCTCTATGGATATATTGTTAGATTTTCCATTCTTTAATAGTGATGCTTGGCTTGTGGCGTGCACAACTTGTTTTAGAAAATTGTCTGAAGAATACTTCAAAAAATATTCTTCGGGAACTTTCATTTTCTTATTTGGGAAAGTCTGATTGAAAATTGCCTCTGTAGGGGTCAATGGTACTTTCCTCGGTCGGAAGTAACAATTTTTTTACGAAACAATATTTGGAACTTGAGCAATTGTAGCTTTACCTAGTTCTACATTGTTTTCGACGTTTATGTCTGAAATATTATATATTGATCATGCCGAGCAGAGACAAATGACTTATTTTTTTCGATGTTATAAAAGTCCGGGGCAAAATATTGTTGTGGGAGAAAGTTATCAACGTTATTTTGATCCTAGGACCTTTTCCAACTTTTTGGAAAAAAATTTAATAATCACTGAAAAATCCGGACTTTTATTTATTTAGTCCGCTATTAACAGTTAAACTTGGGCAAATACTTTTTAGGGCGATTTAAAAGTCCTTTCGTAATTATAAACAAACCGCTTATCTAAATCTATGCATTGACACCACAAAAGCGAAGCTTGTTTTGACTTGCTTACTAAGGGCCAGTTTTTCAGTGCTTGTTTAAACTCAGTTAAAACTAAGTTTAGTTAAACTCAGTTTAAATTAAAACTTAGTTTTCTTGCGCTCAATTAAATTTGGAGCAACCAAAACGAAGTAGTCAGCAAAGAGCTGACAAGTTGAACTAAGTTTAACCGTGCGCGAACGGTCGTTTAAACCTAGTTTAAATTCCGTTTAAAGTTGTCTGGAAATCTGCATACTGAGTTTAAACTTAGTTTAAACGACAAACAGAGTTTAACTTGCACTAAAAACCTGGCCCTAAGTCAGATATACTTCTTCACAAATATGGTGAAATTTTGTGTTTTACTTTAAAATTTTTTTAAGAATCTTTGATTTCATTAACTCTGATGACGCCGAATATTTAACCAACATATTTTTCGTTATCAATTAAATATTGTGTATAAGTAAAATGTTTTATTGTTTAGTTGTTTAATATAGCGATGATTATAGATACTTCAGCCATATAATATTTTTTTAATAAAAATTGTATGAAAATAGCATTCTAATAATTGGAGTCTCTGATTGTTAACACTTCCATATAATGCATTGTAGGCTTGAATTTTGTTTATTATTTGGGAAGGACTTTTAATTAGGTATACAAAATATAATATCATTATAAAAAAACGTATAAAAAGGTGGCATTACTAGTTTATTTAAAGCCTTTTCATTCCTCTTTCAATTGATACCATATTTGTTTAATTTGAAAAGGACTTTTAATTCGGCCTTAAAAAATAAATAGGCAATTACGTGTCAAGTTAGGTACATTTACATACTTTGACATTTACTTTTGCTCAAACTTAGTAAACTATTTATTTAGAGCAGCGCCTTTTTCGACTTGTGTAAATGCCTTAGCTTGTATATTTTTTTGGCGAACTTCTCAAAATCGTACATTGTTTGTATATTTCTTTGGCTCGGAACAACGACAAAAGATATCTAGGGTAAAAGTTCATATTAAACATTTTTTAAAGCAAAAATCCTGAAAACCTCATATATGGCTTTTGAACGTTATGATGTAAATCGATTGAAAATTGTATTATAAATATTGTTTATTAAACCGTTTTACTTAACCTTATACATATGTAATTTTTAAAAGTTCTTTAATTAAATAGGTAATTATTCCAACTTTCATTTGGTATACTACCACAAGCTGACAACAGTTCTTAACTACTTATGTATACAGAGTTATTGGCCACAAATATATACACATGTATTCGAATATCACAATTCATAATTTTAGAATAAAAGATATTTTATATTTAACATTTTCTTAGTTTTTATTGCAAATCATGATAATTTTAACCCATGTTTATTTTAGCTCTGCAATTTTGACTTTCTGTGTAAGGCGAGTACATCGCGTTTGTTTTTGTTAGTTCTAACATAAGTATATTGAAATAAAATAAATTGGTTTTCAAAGCGACATAAGTCGTATTTCAATGTTCAACTTCTTTCAAACCATTTATGGGTTAAAAGATACATCGTGCGAGTGACCGTGTCTAACTCGGGTGCACGAGTCCTCGTAGGTTTTTATAGTATTTTATTCAAAAGCAGTTTTGTTAAAATTTTGTTTCTTTTAAAACATATTCTTTTCATTTAAATTTCTATTTCATAATATTTTCTTTACATTTGTTGTGTCAAAACATTTATTTCCTTAAAATTCCGACGATTAGTGCTCCTTTCGGAAGTTAAGCCCCCATGTGTCCATACTTAGTAATTTTGTATGTTCAATTCGGCTAAACTCAATTTGCGTATAAGAAAATTAAATTCTAGGGTATTTTATTCTAAGGGGTTATATACACTTGTGTTGGATGAAAATATCAAAAATTTTTTTATTGCATTTTCTTACAGCGTATCCTTTTGTGTTTATTTCCTTCAAAGATCTGAGCACTAGAGTAAAGTTACAGCTGTCAACAGCGCGCTCCTCCCGAATGCCCCCAAGTACGTGCAAAACTTTAAATGCGATCATCTCAAAATGATGTTTTTCAAAAAGTTACGTTGTGGTGAGCAAGGTTTCTCAAGAACCATTTTACCTATTGATCTAATTTTTTGCAGGCTACTTAAAAACTGCAATATCTCATACCCGAACGAAAGAATTTTTATTTGAAACAAAGGTTTTTTTGGGGATGAAAAAACTGAATTTTTAAACCTTCAAAAATCGTACTTTTCAGTAAAATCATCACCATTCGCTTAAAAATGTTTATATCGCTAAATCCTTCGTTTAAGTACGGCGCTATGATATAAATTAAAGAAAAATGTTGATTTTTTATTGCAGATGATCCATTGCCTACTTCTCATGTAAGAAAAAAAGTGTATCAGCGCAACAGCTGTGTTTGACTATTAAAAAAAAATCCGTTTTTTTTCAGAGAATAAGTGTATATAACCCCTTAAGTAGAATTCACTGCACACTATTTAAATAGAATTTACAGAAAATCGACAGCTACAGACACCATAATACATAACACATCAAATCATCCTCAATAACACAACTGCGCCGCCATTAGACAACTAACACACAGGCTTGAACGAATACCTCTATCGCGAGAGGCATACGGAAAATAACTAAACACAATATAAAACATAGCAACAAACAACGGATATAAAACGGAGCTCTGGATAAATTTAGAAAAATGTATGTAATTAAAACAAGTAAAAAAAGCTAAACTCGATCGAAACCGATTTTTATATACCCATAGTTTCATAAAAACCCCGTTTCTTTGTTTCAAACCGCAGCTAGTATTAAACTTTCCTCAATTCCTTCCAATTAATACTGAAAAACGAAGTTTTTTAAGTATACCTTACATCGTTATTGAGATAGCTACGGACGTTTTTTTATAAGTGGGAGTGGTATCGCCCATTTTTAAAAATTTTATACAAATCAAGATTCTTAATTAACTATTTCTCTAAATATCAAATTTTAATTAATATGTTCCAATAGATACAACTGCTGGATGTCCTAAATAAGTATAAGGCTGACATCACTGCAGTCCAGGAAATGCGATGGACGGGGCATGGATGCAAAAAATATGCATCGTGCGACGTTTACTACAGCTGCCATGAGACGGCGCACAATTTGGTGTTGGATTTGTGGTTGGGCGGAGACTGCGAGATCTTGTCTCCAGGTTCACCCCCATCAGTGAACGAATTGCCACAATCCGCATCAAAGCTAAATTTAATAAGATCAGCTTGATTTGTGCGCACGCCCCGACGGAGGAGAAGGATGATGGGACCAAGGATGCATTTTACGAGCGCTTGGAGGAAGCATACGAGCGCTGCCCCCGCCACGATGTAAAAATTGTGATTGGCGATTTTAACGTTAAGGTGGGCAAAGAAGGAATTTTTGGTCCAACAGTCGGAAACTTCAGCCTTCATAAAAATACCTCCGGCAACGGAGAGAGGCTGATCGACTTCGCCGCGGCGCGAAAAATGGTAGTAAGTAGCACCAGGTTCCAACACCGAAGCATCCACCAAGCCACTTGGGTGTCCCCTGATCAAAAACGCGAAACCTAATTGATCACGTTGTGATAGACGCCAGATACGCTTCGAGCGTGCTTGATGTTCGTTCTTTCCGAGGAGCAAGCGTTGACTCGGATCATTACCTTGTTGCAACTAAGGTCCGCATGCGCCTCTCTGCAATGAAGAACGCTCATCAAGTAACGCAACGAAAGTTCGACGTCGAAAAGCTGCAATCGCAACGGACAGCTGAGAATTTTCAATCTCGACTCTCGATCCTGCTAAGACAAGCAACATCTCTTCGCCCCGACATTAATGAGCAATGGGATAACATCTCCCAATCTCTTGGCACCAATGCGGAGGAAGTGGTTGGCTACTACCAGCCTCGCAGAAATAATTGGCACGATGACGAATGCCACGTCGCTGCTGCAGAGAAATACACAGCATACAAAGCCACCCTGCAGCCAATTACTACGCGTGCAACAATTGAGCGATACCGGGAGAGAAGGAGGGAAGAGAGGCGTCTTTTAAAGAGCAAGAAACGAGAGGCGGAAAGGCGTGAGTGCGAAGAGCTTGAGATGCTAGCAAGCAGGAATGCGGCCCGAAAATTCTATCAGAAAATAAGGCAGCAAACAAGTGGTTTCAAGACCGGGGCTGGTTCCTGCAAAGACGAGTATGGAAATCTGGTGACGGACGTACAGAGCACACTTGAGGTGTGGAGGGACCACTTCTCAACGCTACTGAATGCGAACTCTGGTGAGGAGTTTGAAGAAGAGGAGCCCAGAACTATCTTTAGGGATGAACAACAAATCCCTCCACTCGACCAAGGCGAGGTGAGAACAGCACTTAGGCGGCTAAAGAATAACAAAGCGCCTGGGGCAGACGGTATACCGGCTGAGCTTTTCAAAGCCGGCGGCGAAGAGCCGGTAGGAAGCATGTACCAGCTGTTAAGCACAATTTGGTCTGACGAGTACATGCCAGAAGATGGGAACCTTAGTGTTCTTTGCCTAATCCATAAGAATAGTGATCCTGCTGTTTGCGCCAACTACCGTGGGATAAGCCTTCTAAATATCGCATATAAGGTTCTATCGACGATACTGTGTGAAAGACTGAATAGATATTCACAGCACGTCAAATCCTGGAAAAGACCTTAGATAAGCAAATCGACACACACCACCTTTTTGTCGACTTCAAAGCCGCTTTTGATAGCACGAATAGAAGCTGCCTGTACGACGCCATGTCTAAATTTGGGATCCCCGCAAAACTAATACGGCTATGTAGAGTGACGTTGAGCACAACATTTAGCTCCGTCAAAGTTGGGAAGAACCTCTCCGAGCCGTTTGAGACCAAACGAGGTTTTAGACAAGGTGACTCACTTTCGTGCAATTTCTTCAACCTAATGCTGGAAACTGTAATAAGAGCTGCCAATCTGAATCGCAGTGGTACTATATATAACAAAAGTACGAGGCTGCTTGCGTATGCGGATGATATTGACATCGTTGGCCTTAACAACAGGGCCGTCAGTGCAGCAATTTCCAGTCTAGAGAAGGAAGCAAAAGAGGTTGGTCTAGTAGTGAATGAGGACAAAACAGAGTACCTTGTGGCAACAAACAAAAAATCCTCGCGTATTGGGACCCACGTCACTGTTGGCAGCTTTAATTTTGAAGTAGACAAGGATTTTGTATACCTTGGATCCAGCGTAAACACCACCAATAATGTCAGCCTTGAAATCAAACGAAGAATAACACTTGCCAACAGATGCTACTTTGGGCTCGGTAGGCAGTTGAAAAGCAGAGCCCTTTCTCGACGAACGAAAATCTCGCTCTACAAATCTCTCATCGTGCCCGTCCTTGCATATGGCGCAGAAACATGGACGATGTTGACCAGCGATGAGCAAGCTTTGGGGGCTTTCGAGAGAAATGTTCTTCGCAAGATTTATGGCCCTGTTCGCGAAAGCGACGGGTACCGAAGAAGATGGAATGACGAATTGTATGAGCTGTATAATGATGTGGACATAGTCAAGCGCATAAAAATTCAACGATTGCGATGGCTTGGCCATGTCGTTCGCATGGATGATGATGCTCCAGTGAAAAAGTCCTTCCAAACGGCACCCATGGGTGGGGAACGACGGTAAGGGCGCCCAAGAACACACTGGAAGGACCAAGTGCAGAAGGACCTGTCTACGCTTGGTATGAGTAATTGGCGTAACCTCGCGAAGGAGAGAGGGAACTGGCGAAGCTTTTTGATCTCGGCCCAAACCGACAAACGGTTGTAGCGCCATAAAAGAAGAAGAAGATACAGAAAAAACGAAATTTTCGCATTTTTCATTTCCGTTATATGGGAGGTGGGCGAGATTTTGGTCCGATTTCAAGAATTTTTAACGATGATATCAGCGATATTAAGGAACATTTTTTCACCAAATTTTGTGATGATACCTTACACCGTTATTGAGATAGAGAAATTTGTTCCTAAGTGGGCGTGGAAATTTTTCAAAATTTCACAAACATCCAGTTTCTTAATTAACTATCTCTTTAAATATCAAATTTTAATTAATATGTTCCAATAGATAAAGAAAAAACGAAGTTATATGGAGGCTTATGGTCCGATTGCAAAAATTATAGACGGTGATGCTAGTGATGTCAAGGACAATATGTTCACGAAATTTTGTGACGATACCTAACATTGTTATTGAGATACGGAAACTTTTTCATAAGTGGGCGTGCCAAATTTCACAAAAATCCAGTTTCTTAATTAACTATCTCATTAAATATCAAATTTTAATTAATATGTTCCAATAGATAAAGAAAAAACGAAGTTATATGGAAGCTTATGGTCCGATTTCAAAAATTATTGACGGTGATGCTAGTGATGTCAAGGACAATATGTTCACGAAATTTTGTGACGATAACCTAACATTGTTATTGAGATACGGAAACTTTTTCATAAGTGGGCGTGGCAACGCCCATTTTTCAAAATTTCATAAATACCAATTTCTTAGTTCAAAATCGCTCCAAATTTTGAATTTCACAAAATTTGCTGTAATAGATACCGAAAAGACGGAGTTTTTGCATTTTTTAAAAACTTCTGTTATATGGGAGGTGGGCGTGGTTATTGACCGATCATGACCATTTTCATTACCAAATCTCAATTTTTACTCAAGCTCTTATAACCACGGACAGACGGACGGACGGACAGACAGTCAGGGCTAAATCGCTTCCTCCTTTCATTCTGATCATTTTAGTATACATATATACATATGTCTATATCTATCTCGATTATTTTTTGCTGTTACAAACAACCGTTATGCGAACAAAGTTATAATACCCTTGTGTACAAGTACGGTCAGGTATAATTAGTAGTTACTGAGGATTTCTACAGCCAAGTGTTGGATGCGACTATCTGGCCTGCGAATGTTAAGATACGGCCATTCATTTTTTTTTTAAATGTCGGCGCGCCGCAACTTAACCCATAGATTCTTATGCTTCATTTAATTGTCTAAAGAAGCGTTTAAGAATATACTTTCAAAATGTCTCTGGCCTGCCGACTAAATCCAAGACTCCTTACAATATGAGTTCACATTCTGATTATGATATCTTTGTCCTCAATGAAACTTAGCTGAACCTGGAATTTAATGATAGTGAATTCTGCGACACCAATATGTATAACGTTTACCGCAACGATCGTGACTTTTCGAAAGTTGGACTCTCGAGAGGTGGAGGAGTTCTCATTGCTGTTCAAGTATGAGCAATACTGACTCCCTGCTGGAGCAATTATATGTATTTATCTGTACATGATATTTTCAAGATATTTATTTGCGCGTCATACATTCCACCATCCAGTGAGGTTTCGCTGTAAAAACTGCATGTAGACAATATGGTCGATCTAGTCCGTAGCTATAATAGTAATAATTTTTGCATTCTTCATTCACGGAATATTGAATGGTCCTACTTGGTAAATAGACTTAGTTAACTTAATAACTTTCCAAGTATTTGTTAGGATACCCTAGCTTCAAGCTTTCGCTTTCGTCGTGGCAACTTTGATAGAATCAGTCTAGAGGTCTGCTCCATAGACTGGGAATCACTTTCCTCGGGTGTTGATGTTAATGACTGCTTTTATATTTCCATAAATGAAATTTATCTGAAACACATTCCGCTTAAAAAGAAAAGCAGCTATAAAATTCCGTAGTACACTAAACAGTTAAAAAAGATAAAAAACTTGAGGAATAAGTTTTTAAAAAAATTAAAATATACTTAAATCTCAGAGTATAAAGTTAAATATCCTCGCTACTCAAGGAAGTTTAATTCATTAGCTAAAAGTCTCCAGAGAAGATATGTCCGAAATTTCGAGTGAGATATCAAAGTGAAACGCAAATCTTTTTGGAACTATGTCAAATCAAAAAAACTTGCTCCAGCATACCCGCGGATGTTTTTTATAATGGTACGATGCCTCTTCGCTGGCTGAGGCTGACTTTTCCTATTCTAATTTTATCACACAGATTGAAACTTCTAGAGGCTCTCCAGTTAATTTTGGGGAGCTTTCCCTATCTTTTGTGAATGTATTTGACAGCATTATGCGCGTTAAAATGTCTTACAAACGGATGTTGACGGAATATCATCTTACCTTCTTAAGAATTGTTGGGCATTGCAAAGCCCCTTTTATTATTATTCAATAAATCACTTGAAAATAGAGAATTTATAGAAGCAAAGTAACCTTTATTAGTATTTTTTCAAAAATGGGAACAAAATAATGTTGTTTATTATAGGCCCATTGCCAAGATGTCAACCGTGTCAAAGTTATTTGAATACATAGTAAAGCAGAAGATGTACTTCTCAGTTAAGCGTTTAATTTCCGACAACCAGCATGGTTTCGTGTCTGGTATATGCACAGTTACTAATTTAGCAATCTTTTCTGAATATTGTTTATCGGCTTTCAGTGATCGCCTTCAAGTTGATGCTGTGTATACAGACTTTTCGAAAGCATTTGACAAAGTCAGTCATAATCTTTTGAGTTCTAAATTAGGCAGTTTGGGATTTCATTCAATATTTTTATCTTATATAAAATCCTACCTTCATCATCACAACTGTTGACAATGTGCATTCCAAATCGTAGCGTCGTCTGGTGTACCACAAGGAAGCAAAGGGCCTAGTGCTATTGTAATTTTTATCAATGACATTTCGACCTGGTTTATAAACTCTAATTTTCTTTGATACGCTGATGACTTTTCAAATTTTTATGACTCCGCAAAGATCCAATCAGACCTGGATAATGTCTCAGTTTGGTGTCGTATAAAGGGTCTGCAGTTAAATATAAAAAAGTGTTTTTATTTGTCATCCTTCAATTCGCGCTGCGTTATCCTCACGTCTTACCATATTGATGGATAACGATTATCCTTCCTTTCTCATCTATGGGTGGTTTTTGATTCGAAATTTTCATTTAATAGTCATCTCAATTACACAATTGCCAAGTCGTATTCAGTGCTAGCTTTTATCCGTCGATTTGGATCCGATTTAACTGATCCTTATACCCTTAAGCTTTTGTTTACGTCCCTCGTGCGCTCCAAGCTGGAATATGCTTCTTTTGTCTGGAGACCTTATCATGTATGCAATATTATTAGGATCGAGCGGGTTCAAAAAAGTTATATCCGCTTTGCTCTTCGATCTTTAATTTTACCCACCCAATTCCACCTTATAGTGCTAGATGTGCGATAATTAATCTCAAATCTCTACAAAGTAGAATAACCATTTTTTTGCTGACTTTTTTCTTTGACATTATTACCGGTGTGATTGATTCACCCTACCTTCTCCCTAAAAGGAGACTTCGTAATAGTGATATTTTTTACAAAGGGCGAGTCAGTACTTTTTCAAATTAATGTTAAATGAAGTGATATTATAATCATCTATCTTTAAGTAGTCTGTAAGTAACTTTGTGTAGCTATGTAGATTACAATAAAACCGAAATAAATAAAAAAAATGGGCGGCATGATAAGGGATTTGTAGATTCTTCGCTTGATTTCGAGGCTGACGTTATTGGTGGTATAAATGCTGGATCAAAGGTATACAAAATCCTTGTCTACTTCAAAGTTGTAACTGGCAACAGTGACGTGGGTCCCAATACGAGAGGATTTTTTATTTGTTGTCACAAGATAATTTGTTTTATCCTCGCTCACTGCAAGATCAATCTCTAATGCTTTCTTCACTTGACTGGAAAAATGATGCACTGACGGCCCTGTTGTTAGGGTCAACAATGTCAATATCATCCGCATACATCAGCAGCTCGTACTTTTGTTATAAATAGTGCCACTGCAATTCAGATTGGCAGCTCTTATTATGGATTCAAGCAAAAGATTGAAGAAGTTGCACGAAAATGTATCGCCTTGTCTAAAACCTCGCTTAGTCGAGAACGGGTCGGAGAGTTATTTTCCAACTTGAACAGAGCTAAAATTTGTCCTCAACGTTACTCTTTATAGCCGTATTAGTTTAGTATTGATTCCAAAATTGACATGGCGTTGTTCAGGCAGCTTCTATCTATCAAAAGCGGCTTTGAAATCGAAAAAGAGATGGTGTGTGTCGACTTGTTTATCTAGGGTCTTTTCCAGGGTTTGACGTGCTGTGAATATCTAGTCAATGTTGGACTTACCAAGCCCGAAGCCACACTGATAAGGTCAAATCAGCTGGTTTATATGCATGCTTTCTTCCAGCTCCACAGGTTACAATGAGCGTAGAATACGAAATGGTTACAAAATTTACTGAATGGTACATTTTATCACCTCGTTAGAATGCACCTTTTGATAGTAATATTACATTGGAATACTAATTGGTTTGGAAACTGACAGACACAATATAATATAAGCCTTAACATAAATTTTTGTTCGTTTGGCAGTTCGGTAAGCGTGTTTCGCTGTTGCTTGTACTTATAAAAGTATATTATTTCAACTGACATCAAGTACCTAGGATGATATTAAGATAGAACAGATAAAATCATTGACATTTTGCCATTTTGAGAAAAATGGATACATAAAATGAAATACTTAAAACGGTAAAGTAATAAAAGCCTTTCCCTCTACTCGGTTTAACAACGGACCGACGATACTTCTTCGGTGCACTTGTTTTCAAACTCATTGGAATACTTTCGGTGTACTCGTATCATTTGAAAAAATTATTTAATCAAATCTGCAATTCGCAAATTAAAACATACAAATTTAAGAAATCAAGTAACTACTCTATGTAAGAAAAATGTGTAGTTAATTTTCTGAGTTTACTGGTCGGTCTTATTGCAGTGCGTCACACCTACAAAAAAAAACACAAATAATATCATGTATTAATAATTTGGCCTTTACACTATATAGCTCAGGCCGAGCTTCTCCTACCATTTGTGGTGTGCATATTTGTATTGTTCCACAAATGGAGGGATCTACAGTTTTGTGCCGACTCCGAACGGCAGATATATTTTATGAGAAGCATTTTCACGGCAGAAATACCCCTGGAGGTTTACCATTGTCTGCCGAGGCGTGACCGCTATTAGAAAAAAGATTTTACTATTAGAAAAAAGATTTTACTATTAGAAAAAAGATTTTACTTGCCGTGTGTGAGGTTCGAACCTCAGCGTATCGAGTGATATAACACACTCGATCACAACTGCCACAAAAAAACAAATGCCTTGAGAAAAAATCTAAGCTGTTTTCAGCAAAAAGAAATAACTAAAGGGGCCTGTTTCTTGGGTCACTTGCGGCAAATTAAATAGGGTCTTTAATTGTTTAAATCAAAGAGTTTTTCCACATTTCTTATACTTGGGTTCTTAATATAAAGCGCTGTAAACATGTCTCTAAATGTAGGCCATGCCATTTAATATCTGTATCGCATGGGGGTAGATGAACCATGGGTGCAAAATCCATCATTGGGGCTTCTTAACATTTCTCCTCAATTGGTTGGGTGGGGTTCCGAATCTTGAGAGGGTCCACCTCTTTTTTTTTCTAAAGGATCATACGCTTTCTTCGCTTTTTCTTCCACGAATTCGATCATTCTCGTATCTAACTATTACTAACAAATCGATTGATAAAAGTGAGTCCGCTTATTATTCAGACGAAAGAGTGAAATGCTATTTTCGGTACACAAGAAGCCTTGGTTTATTTCTTTGAGAATGATTTAATATTAATGTTTTCTCTTTTTTTTCTCCTTTCTGCGACAATTTTATACAACTTTTTAATATTTTAAGTTAATTTAACATGATAAAAAATGGCCACGCACAAATATTTTGTCTGATAATATTATCAGGCCATATATGTATGTACATACATATATGATAATATGTTAACAATAATAGTTGCCCGGCGTTAGGAGAAGTGCGTTGCTATATGTATGTACGTATTAGGGATGTCAAAATTAGGCATTTTGTGGTTGCCGGAATTTACGAGATCTGAAAACGAAATGCCGGGACAATCGCGGGATCCCGAATTTCACAAAATTTTGACTCGTAATTTTTAATTTGCCAAAAAATGTAACACGTCTACAAAATAACATTAATACATTAATAGAAAAAAAGAACGATTTGTTGTAAATCATATATGTATTTATTGGTATTTTCTAGAAAAAAAGGAAACAAACGTAAAATTTGACACATATACAAAATAATTTATACTTCAAGTGCAAATATACATATTTGGTACAGAAGAAGCACTGCTGCGCCTCAACAATAAGTTAATGCTCTCTGAAGGACAGAGCCTTTATCGCCTCATTACAAAAACTGCCAATTCCTTTTACCAAGCTTTCTGATAAATTGTATGCCTTTCGATTATTGGACAATTGCGAGCTGCTCGTTAAAACTTAATGCAATTTATCTTTAAGACTTACTGCCTTATCCACTTCAGGCTCCTCGTTGTTTGTTCTATTTACATCGCTTTCATAATGAGGCTAATTTTCTAATCGAGTGGGATATTCTCCAGCTCATTTATAATCGCAAGAACAAAACAAAGTCTGAAGAGAGTTACAAGCTGTGTTATTTGAAGATTGTGAACTATCTAAAGGCCTTGTTTTACCCTTGAAAGGAAAATTCTTAGGAATGATACAAAATTTGAAAAATAAATGCCTATTAAATTCCTTGTTTTCTACAATTCCGGGATTTGGATAGACTTATCCCGGGATATTCGGGAGCTAAAAAAGGCCGGGATCCCGGGATCCCGAAAAACCATGTTTTTGCCATGCCCAATATGTATGCAAGCACGGGTGGGTGTACAGTATTTACCGTCGGGAGCGCAACTCACGGGATGTTCTGCATGACTTCGGGTAAGTAAATACATATGTATCAGTGTGTTGCGCATACTTTTTCAAACGAAGTGAAACGACAGAAAAATCGTAGTACTTGTATTTCGAAGCTGATCGAAGTGAAATATACTTAAATTGCTTTATATACGACCTAATGTAATCATAAAACCAAAAGTTCTTTTTAAGACAATTTGTAAGTAGTGTAATATTTTTTTACTAATAAAAAATGTATATATAATATTTCCTTTTAACCAATGACATTTATAAATTGAGCAAAATTTTGTTGGATTCGTTTTTATGCATTACTTAAATTAATATAATTCAGTTTTTTTTTTATAAAATAGTCACAAACAAAACAAAAATTGCATTCACAGAGGGCACTCACAGAGATAGTTAAAAATGGTTTCTCTGCTGTCTTCGTGATTGCAACTCCTACAGTGATTATTATATGGGAGGCCAATCTTGGCCGCGTGCTCACCATGCGGACAGTGACTCGTAATTGCGGCTGTTGCGCGGAATATTTTTTTTCTTGATCTATTGATGATGTCTACCGTTTTCGACACATCATAGATGGGTCAGATGTCTTTCGCGATTTTGCAAGTCGTTAACCTGCTCCATCTTGATCCCGCTGTTCGCACAAACTGCAAATGTAGTTCTCTCCTGATGACTCCCATTGGGCAGCGTATTGTTGCTGCCTCTGATTCCTCAAGAGAGGCCCCGGCTCTGGCCAATTCGTCACCCCTTTCGTTACCGTATTTGTTCCTATGGCCGGGAACCCAAACGAGAGAGATGTCCACTGTTTTAGCCGCTAAGCTTAACTTCACCTGGAAACTTTTCCTAAAGTCCAGCAAAGGGGGTACATAATTTGATTGTGCATTTGCTCTTAGGAGCCCATCGAGAACTCTACTGTGCCCGTGCTGTTTCGGTCTCCAGCAGCCTGACTCTCGGAGCCTGATTGCAGAGTTCGCAGCAGTTTCTTTTATGTTTAAACCGTGCTATTTTAGTTCTTTTTGTGAACAGAATTATTTCCGTCGTCTTGTTGGGTTGATACTCAGCCCGCTTCCTGAGGCTCAAGTGTGAAGCCTTAGTTGAGCTCCCACAAGAATTTCGCTGATCGTGGAGGGAAAGAGACTAGATACTGCCACTAAAACGTCGTCTGCGTATGCAACTACTTTTACTCCATCTTTATTGAGCTTCAGTATAATATCGTTCATAGCCACTACCCAAAGCAACAGGGATAGAACCCCCCTTGCGGGGTGCCCCTGTTCCCATAGTGTTACTGAACCACTGGCTGATATTATATGTCTGTTCCTCAGCTTCTGCTCAATCCATTCGAAGTTGTGGGTATATATCCCCATCTCTCCGCATGATTGAGTTCTTAACCCGACTTTTATATTGTTAAAAGCCGATTATATATCTAGGAAGGCAGCTAGAGTAAACTGCTTATAGTAGATTAATTTTTCTGTGGTGCCCACAACTTTGTGGAGACCAGTTTCTGTTGACCGGCCCTTGATATACGCATGTTCGGCTGTCGATAACTTTGATCCCTTTAGAATGGATCTGATGTGTATGTCTAGCAATCTTTCTAGTGCTTTAAGCAGAAAAGATGTTAGATTTATTGGCCTTAAGTCTCTTGCGTAATCGTGGGTTCTTCTACATGTCTTCGAAATGAAAGCAACTTTTATCCTTTTCAAGTTTTGTGGAATGTAGGACATTCGAATGCTGGCTTTAAAAACCTAATCCAGCCATATGATCATGATTTCTACAAGCTTCTGCAGCATTATCGGTAAGACCCCATCAGGACCAGGAGATTTGCAGGGTTTAAAATTGTTAACTGCGAATATTTTTTTCTGTGTCTATGACAGATTCCAGTGCCACTTCAGAGGGCGCCAGAAAATTGGTTTGAGTCCACATTGTTGGTCTCTGACCGCATCCTGGGAAGTGGGTGTTAATATGGGCTTCCAATTAATCCATGTATATGTCCAGAAATTTTCTCAGTCTGGTGGAATCCCTGCATGTTTCTATGGATGAGCAGTATGATCGCCAGGATTCCGTCTTGAATCGTTGAATTTTTTCCTGACTTAAGACCAGAGTTCCCTAAGTTCTCCAGACCACCAATGTGGGGATTTCTCCTTAAGGATACTGACAGTTATGGACTTTTTAAAGGCTATATCGAGAGATTTCTCCACCTTACCAGCTGTTTCGTCTAGCTCTGTTTCCGTTATAATCTTTTTGATTTTACCGCTACCTAGACTTTTCGAAGTGATGTTTTTGAATATATTCCAATTCGTTATTAGAGGGTTCCGAAAAAAAGAAGGGGTGCGGGATTCACCGCGTATGCTGAAGAGTATCCCACAGTGGTCAGACATAGATGCCTTGTCTGATAACCTCCAGTCATCTACGATTACACCTTCAATTGATAGCGTTATATCCAGCACCTCCTTCCATCCCGAGAACCTTTCCGGACTGGAAAAGAGGAAGGCATGTTTACTGCCCTTATTACATATACAAGGATTTGTATTTAATATAAAGTGCAGAAGAGACTCACCTCTTTCCTTTGTTGAAGAACTACCCCAGATAGCGCGCGTTAGCATCGTTTCTTATTATGTGCGGGTATGTGCGATGAGTGGAGCATCCCTGTCATGTGCCATGTAGGCAGACACCAGAAATAGGTTCCCATGCTTCCCGATCTCCACCTTCACCACTGTTAAATCTGCTGTGCTGTGATTTGAACAGAAAAACACCTTAAAATCTTTTTCGATTAGAATACACGTGCTAGGTTTACCTGCGTTACTACAATAGAAGAGGTTATGTGTTCTGCTGGTTAGGTCTAGGATCTGCAGGTATTTAAACTACGACTCCTGGATGAGGCCGACACGACGCTTTCAGTGAGCAGGATGGACAGATCATCTGTCGCATATTTAGAGTGCTGCAGATTAATCTGCACGCACTTTATCCTGCTCGGAGTCTTCATCTACGATTGCGACATCCCGCAGCAACTGGTCGCGTAGTCGACCTGCTCAGTGTCGTCTTCATCCGGAGCCTTGTAGGCTCGAAAGATCTTCATCTCGGACATGCGGATTCCAAAACGGATTCTGTTAGCCGCTTTGACGAGGGCCCCCAGCGACTCCTCGCAGATGGCCAAGAATAGAAGTCGGCTTGCTTTATTTGGCTGCTCAACTTTAATGAGCTACCAATCTGATATGGCTGGAATGTACCTGTTCTGTATCTTCAGGCAGCGTAGCAGCCAATGGCGGTAACCAGATGTTGTTGTTGTTGTTGTTGTAGCGGCTAGCTACACCCTACTGGGTTGGCGGACTCCCTCAATCATTATCGTCAAGCTCAACTAACGAAAGGTCCAGGAAACGAGCCGTTTCAACAGGGTCGGACCATAGGGAGAGGGGTGTTAGTTGAGTAGGTTTGGCCGGGCATGTGAATAGGTGATTGGTGTCGTGCGGAGACTCTTCACATGCCGGGCACGCGTTGGGGGTGTCGGGGTTGATCCTGGATAGGTAGGAGTTTTACCTGCTACAATATCCAGATCTGAGTTGGGCCAGAGTGACGCGGGTCTCACGAGGCAGCTGGAGCTCCTCAGCTGCTATGGGTGGTGGTTGGACTCCCAGGACTGCACTCACAGGGCGGGTGTCGATGTATTTGGACACCGACTCCCTGTGGATGCTGTCCAGAGCCTGTCGGTACGTCCTTGAGTCCAGCGGTAGGTGTACGTATGTCTGCACCTCGTCCGTCAGTTGTGAGTGATGTCCCCTGATGTGCCTGGGTGCCGGCTCCAGTGCGAGCAGGTCTCTATTGGGGTGCGGTAACCAGATAAGCGCACGTGGTGTACTGGGGACCTCTCCGGCCGGAATCAGACTTAGCTTAAGACCGACAAATGTATCTCTTATTTTAGCGACACATCCGGCAAGGACGTCTAAGGAGGTTTGGTACGCACATTTGATCAATCTGTAACCCCGGAAAGTTTCGGAGGAGTCAAACTCCGGGTGGGGCCGCTCCAGATTGTCGAGTACGTAATCCATAACGAGGCTCGACAATTCGACGTCAATCGCCACACAGTGCTGCTGAATCAACGCCGGCGGTTTTAAATTTTCGTCGACGATTGCCACCTGAAGACCGTCTTTCGCAACATCGCTATAATTGCGCTGGGATGAGTCTGGGCCTACAGAAGTCAACTTTTGAGGCTTCTTCGCATCATTCCCAGTGCTGCTTTCATTTGTTGAACGTTTTTTTTTTAGATCCCGTATGCTTGTAGTGCTCAACCCCCTTCGACTCAATAGAACCGAAGGCGGTATCAGTACTAGACAGTTTGTCCATGATGTATACCTCCCTTTAGTATCTACTCTTGCGAATCTGGGACTTTTTCGTTATTTATTACACCATCCTGTTTGGCAGTGTTATTTTCGGTTCTGGCCAACGGTGCTCTGTAGATGGTGTTTCATCTCGTGGGATACTACGGGTGGCAGCCTTTTTGGTTGCAGTCTTGGCTTGTGCATCCGTTGTTCGTTGCAGTGATCGTCACCGTTTCGTCAGTTTAAATTTGTAGTTTTTTTGTTCTTTAATGTTCATAGTTGGTCCCACGAGTAGTTACGGGAAGGGGTTAGTCACACGTCTGCAGAGCCGGCATGCATAGAAGGCGCTTATACTCGTAGACTCCGACCTTGCCCGGGCATCGGAGGGGACCGTTTGGAGCAAGCTATTCGATAACCACCTGCTGACCATTCTCTCGGCACAGGTACCTCAACACCTTAGCTTAGGGTGGTGCTGATGCGGATATCTGCACATTCCTCCCAGACCCGCCGAGGCGAAGGTTTTCTTCGACCCCACATGACCGCAAGGAATATGAAGCTTCTCTCTTAGTTCATTCCGGTCTGAGAGCTCCTAGTGGGGAATTCTCTGATCGAAATTTTTAGCCGCTATGCTAGCCGAGTTGGCTGTTGTGTTTATTTCATCTTCCTTAACCAAACCAACTACAAACAAGAGCAACTGATCTGCCGCTATTTAACTTGTTTGTGTGGTTGTTGTTTCTGTTTTATTTGCAAATTCTGTATTTAAGTTATTAACTTTATATTAGAATGCATTTAAGGCGTGCTCATCCTTACATATAAATGTTTGTTTATTTTTCTGTTGGCCTAGTAAATGTTAATTTTACAATTTTTATTGAGCTCAAGGCCAGTTTATGGAAGATTTTTGTGAAAAAATAAGAACAGTTTTTTAATGGCAGAAGTTAAAGAACTTTTTCGGAAATCACCACATTTCCTCATCAGACTTCTTTTTATTAAATTAATTAAATTTATTTTTCATAACCACTTCTCCCAGGCTTTGAAACCGGGAGCTCGGAGTTGCAGAGCCAATACGCTACATATTGTGCTACGCTAGCCGAGTTGGCTGTTGTGTTTATTTCATCTTACTTAAACAAACCAACTACAAACAAGAGCAACTGATCTGCCGCTATTTAACTTGTTTGTGTGGTTGTTGTTTCTGTTTTATTTGCAAATTCTGTATTTAAGTTATTAACTTTATATTAGAATGCATTTAAGGCGCGCGCCTACACTGGTTTGTGTGGAGATCTCCTTAACACGTACGTTGTTATCAGGCCCGTGGCGAACCTTTACGATTCGTTCAAGTCTCCAATCGGTGGGCGGAAGCTAACCTGGGATAGGATTGTTTTTCGGGGACCTCAGGGAGGAATATCTTACTATCTCAATCGTTTACTGAATTAATGGTGAAGCGCTTTATTCCTAGCTTACTTATTTAGTTGATGTAGTTTTAGCTTTTCTAATTTTTAGGTCTGTATTGATACGCGCTCTTCCTTTATTTTCTGGCTTATGCAATTTTGCTTGCTGTGTTTAAGTTGTTGTTGTGCGTGAAATATGTAATCATTCATTGTTTTCATGTTTATGTTTATTTGTGTGATTTCCAGGTGTAGCATTTTTCTTAAAAACATATGTTTTGCAGTTACGCGAATCAATACAGACCGAACAAGAACTAGTTTCGAACCGGTCCAAATTATACCAGAAGTGGAGCAATTGATCCATCTTATCGAATACAATAAACATAAGGAAATTACGAGATGTAAATTAAGCAAAAGAATTAATCAATTCAGTAGAAACATAAAACACAATGCGGCAGAGAAATGTATAGTCAAAGTTCCGAAACAAAATGTTCAAAAACCATATGTCGTTATCTGGGGTATTTTCAAACCGCCGACTTGCCAGATCTTAAGTGTGGCGAAATCATGGTAATTAATTAATGATAGTGTTTAACATTTACAGCACTAAAGTAAGTTTACATTTGGGCACGTCAATTACTTCCTTGTTCCGTAAAGCAGAAATTCCAATACATCCCAAAATTTCACCAAAAGCTGGATCTCAACAAACACATCAACACAAGACTAGAATACAAAGCAAACTGCACTCTATCCTATATTTTTACACATATTGTCCTGCAATAAAATTTACAGTTTTCGAAAGCTTTTTAATTACCTATTTTAAAAGTATAGACTTGCCACCCCTAATTCGGGCCTAAACCCGTGGCAAGTCACTTTTAATGGGGTGAATTTCGAGGAAAGTATGCCACATCGTGTCCCGCCGTTAAATTTTGCATTATTGTTAATCTCAATGTTTTTAAACTAATAGCGTGAACTTGCCAATGCTAATTTCAGGCAAATCAAAACTTGCCAGCACACAAATTTGCTGAGAGCGAATAGCGGTTGGCGGAAGTCGCAACCTATGTATTTTCTAAATCGTTAGTTGTGACAATGAAGAAGTGTTCTTTGTGCAATTCTAGCAATGGTGCGGCAGTGCTAAAATTTCGAGATGAAATTTTCAGAAAGCTTTTTGCGAGTGTGAAGTTTAGACAAATTAAAAACTACAAGTACGGAATTTTGCAATTACCCAATGACTGCGCGGAGAAAAATGGATATCATGCACAATGCATGAACGAAGTCATTGTTATTAAACACCAGTAAAGAAAGGAGTTTAAGAATTTCTGCTTTACGGAACAAGGAAGTAATTGACGTGCCCAAATGTAAACTTACTTTAGTGCTGTAAATGTTAAACACTATCATTAATTAATTACCATGGTTTCGCCACACTTAAGATCTGGCAATTCGGCGGTTTGGAACTATCCCAGACACCGACAAAAGGTTTTTCAACATTTCGTTTCGGGACGGCATGTAGAGTGGGATCGAGCAGCAGGCTCTCCTACTATTAGAGACATTCAATAGAACTAAAACTTTTCTTAAACCACATAAAGACGAAATTATATTTACGAATGCGGACAAAGAAAACAAAAACTTTGGTTTTGTACAAAGCAAACTACACTAACAAAAAGGAGAAACTTCTGGATGGCAAAAACACATATAAAACCTTGACCCAACAATTACACTGCAAAAGAAAAACAACATCATAGTACTCGATATTTATAAGAGCTAAATCATAGATTTTCGAGAAAAACAACATTTAACTTCCGCTGCAGCGAGGGCACCCAGACTCTACGGTTTACCAAAAATACATAAACCAAATTTACCATTACGACCAATTTCCTCATCGGTTAATGTCCCGTGCTATGGTCTATCTAAATACACGGGCAAATCTCTGAATTATCACCTCTAAAAAATCCAACATTAAAAATGCGTTTGAACTCAAGAAAAGAATGGAAGACATACAATTACACGAGGAAGGTCTGCTGATTTTGTTTGACGTAATTTTATTATTCACAAACATACCGACACAACTAGCGATTAAAATCATTATGACCAAGTGGGATAAAATTCAACCAAGCATAAAAATATCTAAAAACAAATTTCTTAATATTTTAAACTTTTGCTTGAAAGACAACAACTATTTTACTTGTAACGGAGGTTATTATGCCCAGACTTTGGGTATGCCTATGGGCAACACACTCTCACGAACAATTGCTGACCTGGTAATGGATGACTTATTGGACAATACAATTATGGCCATAAAAGAAAAAATTAACATTGACATAAAGTTCATAGCTAAGTACGTTGTCGACATTTTGGCTATTATAAATAAAAAAGACGCAAATATAATTCTTAACACGCTCAATGACTACCACCCTAATCTTCAATTCACTATGGAAGCAGAGACAATCGCCCGCATACGTTTTCTTGACGTTATGATCCATATAAACAATGGCAACATTCTACTTGACTGGTATGCAAAACCCACCTCATCTGGGCGCCTAATCAATTATTTGTCTTCACATCCACTTAAGTACAAGATCAACACAGCAAAAAATCCTTTTCATAAAATACTAACTATAAGTCACCAACAATTTAAGGACATGAATCTAAAGAAAATAAACAGATTACTGTCGAACAATAACTACCCGCAACACCTAATACACAGTTTAATAGAACAAAAAACAGAAAATTTAAAACAAAAACAAAAACGAAGCCAAGCACAAACAATGACAGCATCAAACGATACAATACGATATCACAGTGTAACATACATCCGAAAATTTCACCAAAAGCTGGATCTCAACAAACACATCAACACAAGAGTAGAATACAAAGCAAACTGCACTCTATCCTATATTTTTACACAAACAAAAACGCCAATAAATATCCACCAACAAAACAACGTGGTATACGAAATAACATGTAAATGGAAATTAAACGAAAACTGCAACAAAGTTTACATAGGGACAACTACGCGAGCGCTAAGAGTTCATCTAGCAGAGCACGAAGCCGACATTAAGAGAAAGAAAAACAACACAGCTTGATCACAACATATACTAACCAGTGGTCACACAGCGCATATAGTGAATGCAAAAATATTGGACAAGGAGAAGAGGGAAAAGACGAGATACACGATCGAAAGTTTACGTATATTACAAAAAAGGGAGAAAACAATAAACAAGAAGGAGGATACAGACGATATCGCGGCTGCTTATATGCTTTGTCTCTAAATTATAATAACATAAAACAGTCGTCGACTAGCTTACGGTGCGAACGGTTGTTAATCGGATTGTGTTCCCTTTGTTTTCTCTATTGTTTTTTGTTACATACAGAAATAAACAATACATACCAATTCTTCTTTTTCTTCCTTTCGCTTATACGTACACGTGTTTTCTAACCTAGTGCAAGCGCGGATCTAATTTAAAAATAGCCCATAGGGCCACAAGCCTCGGGGATAACCGGTTTGCTTTACTAGCAACCAGTTCCCCCGCAGTCAAAAAGCGGAAAAAACTACCCGACCCGGTTTCAACAAAACCTAACCCTAAATATGTAGTTGTTTCATCTAAAGACGAAAATAAGCAACTATCGAATTTCTCATGCTTTGCAGTAGAAAGGTCATTACACATTATTAGCAAGGACATAAGCGTTTCAGAGCTCAGGGATGGAAGTATCCTACTCCTTGTCGAAAACGAAACGGTTGCCTAAAAATTCATCACTGCCAAGCAGTTGGCAGGGCTCTGTGAGATCAGGTGTAAATATCACGAGAACCTAAATTTCGTCAAAGGAACAATATATGCCCCGTACCTTAGCCACGTGCCAGAAGAAGAAATTGTGAAAAACCTGGAGTCGCGAGGCGTTGTCTCAATTTATAAATTTAAAAAATTCGATGATAAATCACAAAATAGTGGAGTAATTCTACTCACTTTTGCTCTTTACAACTTACCGCAGTCAATCAATGTCTCGTGGCATAAGGCTCAGATTAGGGAATATATCCCAAACCCTATGCGCTGCAAGACGTGCCAACTACTAGGCCACTCTACAAAATATTGCAAAAAAGATCCGGTCTGCGTTAACTGCAGCCTCCCCACACATGGTGGTGATGTATGCGTACGAACAAAGTGCGCAAATTGTGAAGAAGAGCACCCCTCTAACTCTAATAAGTGCACTAAATTCATACAACAAAAAGAAATCTTAAAAATAAAAACCCAGCTAAAATTCACACTCAAGCAAGCTAGAGCCAAACTTCATCTCCTTCATCTTTCGCAGGTGTAACTGCCAAGGCAGCTCGCACCAATTCTACAAATTCAAGCCTACTCACCTCCACCATGCCAATTACAACAACAGCACGCCAAATTCAAAACAACGCATTAATTTCCAAAACCACTAAAAAAGATAGCAACGCAACCATTCTTAGCACTCAATCAAATACCATGTACAGTCGTACTTCAAACATTTCCACCCGCAATACGATTTTTTGTGTTTCGAGTGCCATAAGGCCCATATCCAGATTTTCGTAGAAGAAGAAAGTATTTTTCGGTAAGAAATTTTAAGGTTAATTAAAATATATATATATATATATATATACATATATATATAAAATAGTCTTGTGATAATTTGTCCTTGTAGGTTCACTGCAAAGGAACATTGAAGTAAAAAAGCATTGAGCTACAATTCAACTTGCAATACTTGCACCTCAACTACAATAACGCCAGGAGAAGAAATCACGGCAATTCGACCGTCCCATGTGGTAAAACCCACTTGGGGGAAACATTAAAAACAAATAGCCAAAAGAAAAATGATAATGCTAACATAATATTCCAGCTAAAACTTAGTTGAAGAAAAAACCAAAAAAAAAAAATAAAACAAAAAAAAAAGAAAAGAAAATTAATGAATTCTTAGTTGAATATTCTTTGTAAGACTCATTGAGTAAAACTTTTTTTTTCTTATTGGAAAGAGACCCATGTAATTGTTTAACGTAAAAATAGGTTAAGTATGTACATATATACAAATATACGAATGCAGCTGCGTACATACATATGTGCATCAATAACTAATATGTGCGTAAATATGTTCGCTATGAGACCTAAACAAAGATCCCAACAATGGGAATTCGCGTAAACGGGCTCATGCAGACCAACAAAATTGGTGTTTGTTAGTAATGTTTGCATTAGCTCTAGATATACATACGAGTAAATATTGTTAAAGAAAAAAAAAAAAGAAACCCAAATCGGAGTGAGTGAAATAATGACAATAACAATATAAAAAAATTTTCTATTTGCAAAGAACAAGCAAGGAAACAGACAGATCAACAAGATCAGCTGAGTCCAGGAGCAGCAACTACGTTTCAGAGGCCTCTTAAGCGGAACACTGCGTTACAAACAAATATGTATGTATGTAATTTTCATTACCTTATTATTGTTGTTGTCATATTACTCACGGCCTTTGTAAGCATTAAAGCAAAAAAAAAAAAAAAAATAATAAGAGGAATCTTAAAGTATATACAAATTAAAAAGGAACGAGAAGTTGTTAGAGAATTTGTAGGCAGACGCATGCGAATGCGTACATATATATACATATATACATATGTATATATACATTTTTTTTGTATATATGATCGTATTAGTTAAATTAATGAATGAACTCTGGACTCCCAGACAGATAGACCAATTGAGATTCAGTAACATTTCCAGCGTTCCGAACACAGGCAGAATAGCCCAGCTTATAGCCAATTGGGACATAAAATTTGATGGTTCTCCAAACCTGTCGGTAGAAAACTTCCTTTACCGAATAGAATCGCAAGTAATAGATACGTTAGGTGGAAACTTAAACTTAGTGTGCGAACACGTCCAAAGCCTATTCATCAAGGATGCTAAGGACTGGTATTGGCGTTACCGTCGGTCAGTCGAACGAGTGACATGGCCAACACTGTGTCAAGCACTTCGAACACACTTTCAAGAACACAAAACTGATACAGAAATAAAAGAATTAATTCGAGCTAGAAAACAAGGACTTAGCGAATGTTTTGACGGTTTTCGAAATGCAATTCTGAAGTTGGCAGAGGGCTTACAAATCCCTTTACCTGAATTAGAGCTCGTGGAAATCCTTCAAAGGAATTTACGACCTCGCATTCGTCAACAACTTTTGTATGTAACCGTATCCTCACTCACAGAATTGCGTAAATTGTGTTTAAAAGGTGAAAATCTAATAAACGATATTGCAAAATCAAACTCGCCCACAGTACCTACACAAAATCAGCGTCAGTTACCCCGTCGTCATATAAATGAACTTTTTGATGGTAAAAATCCCAATGATGAATTAGACGAAGCAGTTCAGATCGATGGAATAAGCAAAAACTCAAACAAGACAAACTTAGTGTATTGGAATTGTCAGGCGGAAGGCCACCGATTTTTGATTGTCTCGCAGAAAGAAAAATATTTTGCTATGGTTGCGGTTTTCCGGGAATCTATAAGCCCAATTGCACTAAATGTCATTCGGAAAACTTACAAAAGAGCGAGGTTCTCAGCCAGAATCCTCGCTACGACACAAAACGGGAGATATAGAAAAAATACTCATACGCCACGATGCACATAATACCCAAAATACACGCAGTCCGCTTTTAACAAATATAGTACCCTATGATGATCGTCTAAATAATTACAACAAAATACGTTCAAGAGTTTTTGATAACGAAAATGATAGAAATCCTATCACTCAGGCCGTTCTTCTAATCGAATAAAACACTTAAACAAAAGTCTAACGATATATGACCATACGCGGAAGTTGAAATTTTTGGTGAAAACTATTTAGGACTTCTTGATAGCGGAGCGCAGGTTTCGTGTCTAGGGAGCTCATTGGCAGAGAGAATAAGCCAGAAAAGGGAACCGCGGCAACACACAACTTCCATTTATACAGCCGATGGGAAGAATCAAATTGTATTTGGCATCATTGAACTAGATGTAAAATTTAAAAACGAATGTAAGAAAATAAATTTCTATATTATTCCAAGCATCACCCAAAAGGTAATTTTAGGAGTAGATTTTTGGGGAAAATTCCAAATCGCCCCAAATGTTATACCGGAGATCAGTAGTGTTTCTAAAGAGTATTGCCTAAGCTAATCAGCAGAAGCGTCAGCTTAATTTTGTTATAAACCTTTTTCCAAATTCCGAAAAGGAAGGATTAGGAAAAACTCATTTGATCGAACATATCATTGAGCTTGAGCCAAATTCGCGCCCTATCAAGCAGAGGTGGTTTCCGATATCACCAGCTGTAGAAAAGGTAGTTCATAGCGAAATCGACGAAATGCTGGAGTTGGGAGTAATTGAAGAAGCCCCTAATAGCCCCTGGTCTAGCCCGGTAGTTTTGGTTAAAAAGAGCAACAAAGTTCGCCTTTGCTTAGATTCGCGTAAAGTCAATAGTCTAACTATTAAAGATGCATACCCACTTCCACATTTAGAAGGAATCCTTAGCAGATTGCCAAAAGCAGAGTTCATTAGCTCACTCGATCTTCGTCGAGCATTCTGGCAGATTCCACTAGCTGAAAACTCCAGAGATTATACGTGTTTTACGGTGCCGAATCGCCTACTATATCGCTACCGCGTTATGCCATTTGACCTCTGCAATGCACCGCAAGCACTTTGCAGACTAATGGACCGGATCATACCACCAACTCTAAAATATTAGGTTTTTGTTTATTTAGATGACCTTCTAGTAGTACCGCCAGATTTTGAAACTCACATTAAGGTATTGTCTGCCGTCGCCGATCACCTTAAAAGAGCAGGTTTAACTATAAATGTACAGAAAAGCAAGTTTTGTATTCGAGAGGTTCGATACCTAGGATACATTGTAGGTAATGGCACCTTACGCACTGACCCCGATAAAATATCATCCGTGGTAAACTATCCGACACCCACAAACGTGAAACAATTACGGCGGTTTCTAGGTATGTCCGGTTGGTATAGACGATTTATCGATAATTTTGCTACTGTTACAACTCCACTTACAAATTTACTTAAAAAGGGTACTAAGTTTGAGTGGACTGAAAAAGCCCAAGAAGGCTTTCGCCTACTCAAGGAAAAATTATGTTTAGCTCCAGTTTTGACTAGCCCAAACTATTTTAAACCATTTATTATCCAGTGTGATGCAAGTAAACTTGGTTAATGCAACAAACGGACTTCTCAGGTCGCTGAAGCTCCAACGTTTCAGATTTAATATCGAACACAGAAAAGGCTCTCAGAACATAGTACGTGATTGTCTTTCCCGTCAGAATTTCGAAGAGCTTATGGAAATAAACAGGTTAGAAGAATTGGAAGCTAAGCCGCTTATTGATCTGGAGTCATCTGCCTTCGAATCTGACGAATACATGAAGTTAATAAAACACGTACGCGACAACGAGCCAAGGTTGCCTGATATTCGGGTGATTGACAAACATGTTTATAAGCGCACAGAATTCCCGAATGGTGATCAGGATCGGGAAACGTTCAATTAGAAGTTGTGGGTTCCTAAGTCATTAGTCCAGGAAGTAATAAAGATTGCTCACTGCTCGCCAAATAAGTCACATGGAGGAATTGCAAAAACTCTGGAACGATTACGAACCAATTTTTACCAAATATTACAGTTGACGTAAAAGAATTTATCGCTAGATGCGATGTTTGCAAGCAAACTAAGGCCCCAAATACAATACTCCGTCCCCCTATGTCAGCACAATACACTGTACAGCGACCCTTCCAAAAATTGTATATTGACTTGCTTGGTCCTTATCCGCGGTCTAAACAAGGCAATATCGGAATGTTAATCATTTTGGATCATTTAACTAAGTTCGTTCTGTTAAAAACTATAAAGAAGTTCACTAGTGAGCCTATTTGCGATTTTCTTACAGATTATGTATTCAGCATTTTTGGAACTCCGGAGAATATAATGACAGACAATGGTAAACAATTCAAATCCGCTCAGTTCAATATTCTTTTAACTGGCAAAGGAATACGGCACATATATACGGCATTATATAGCCCCCAAGCGAACGCGTGAATCGCTCTATATTACAAGGAATCAGAGCATACCTCAAGACGGATCAGACGTTATGGGACAGAGACCTTCCTAGTATCGTTGAAGCACTACGAAGTGCATATCATCAGTCAATCGGATGTACTCCTTATTCCGCCCTGTTTGGACAACAGATGGTGAGCCATGGAAAAGACTATCAACTACTCAGACAACTCCAATCGCTCGATGAGAACGTTTTAGACAGAGCTGATAGGCTGCAACGCATAAGGGAGTCTGCCATGAAAAATATATCCAAAGCATTTGAAATCTCGGCAAGGCGATATAACCTTCGTAGCTCGAACAAGGCATTTTCAGTGGGTGACAGTGTTTTCCGCAGAAATTTTGTTTTGAGCGATGCATCAAAAAGAATCTGCTCCAAATTGGCACCGAAACTCATTAAATCCAAAGTAATATCTATCAAAGGAAACTGTATGTACGAATTAGAAGATGCAGATAACAAGCATCGCGGCATATATCATCGTAAAGATATACAGTAAAGTACGTAAATCATAAGGAACGAGACCGCACCAACACTTTAGGTGGGGGGGTGTGTACAGTCCTACTTCAAACATTTCCACCCGCAATACGATTTTTTTGTGTTTCGAGTGCCATAAGGCCCATATCCAGATTTTCGTAGAAGAAGAAAGTATTTTTCGGTAAGAAATTTTAAGGTTAATTAAAATATATATATATATATATATATACATATATATATATAATAGTCTTGTGATAATTTGTTCTTGTAGGTTCACTGCAAAGGAACATTGAAGTAAAAAAGCATTGAGCTACAATTCAACTTGCAATACTTGCACCTCAACTACAATAACGCTAGGAGAAGAAATCACGGCAATTCGACCGTCCCATGTGGTAACCCACGTGGGCGAAGCATTAAAAACAAATAGCCAAAAGAAAAATGCTAATGCTAACATAATATTCCAGCTAAAATTTAGTTGAAGAAAAAACAAAAAAAAAAAAACAAAAAAAAAGAAAGGAAAATTAATGAATTCTTAATAATTTAATTGCATACTTAATTACAAGATGGTCACCTTAGTTAAATATTCTTTGTAAGACTCATTGAGTAAAACTTTTTTTTTCTTATTGGAAATAGACCCATGTTAAGTATGTATATACAAATATACGAATGCAGCTGCGTACATATGTGCATCCATAACTAGTATGTGCGTAAATATGTTCGCTATGAGACCTAAACAAAGATCCGAACAATGGGAATTCGCGTAAACGGGCTCATGCAGACCAACAAAATTGGTGTTTGTTAGTAATGTTTGCATTAGCTCTAGATATACATACGAGTGAATATTGTTAAAGAAAAAAAAAAAAAGAAACCCAAATCGGAGTGAGTGAAATAATGACAATAACAATATAAAAAAATTTTCTATTTGCAAAGAACAAGCAAGGAAACAGACAGATCAACAAGATCAGCTGAGTCCAGGAGCAGCAACTACGTTTCAGAGGCCTCTTAAGCAGAACACTGCGTTACAAACAAATATGTACGTATGTAATTTTCATTACCTTATTATTCTTGTTGTCATATTACTCACGGCCTTTGTAAGCATTAAAGCAAAAAAAAAAAAAAATAAAAATAAGAGGAATCTTAAAGTATATACAAATTAAAAAGGAACGAGAAGTTGTTAGAGAATTTGTAGGCAGACGCATGCGAATGCGTACATATATACATATATATACATATGTATATATAAATTTTTTTTTGTATATATGATCGTATTAGTTAAATTAATGAATGAACTCTGGAAAACTCCTTGCTATTTATATAGGTATACATATATAAGTGCAACAAAAAAAAAGAAAAGGAAAAAAAAACAAGAAAAAAACATATATATATGCAGGTTAGAATAATCATATAAATAAATAACTTTATAATGTATTGCTGAATCCCGTGTGCGTATTTTGTTCGAAACTCAAGCGATTTGCGTTGGTTGGATTTTTACAGCCTTTGAATTAAGATTCGGAGGCATCACTAAAATTTGGGGCTTTATTTCTACCGAAAAAGCCATGGTTGGGCGGGCAAGGGACAGCAATAAAAATAAAGCTGCTGTCATGCAGGTTTGAGGATGAAGGCATAGAAGCCGTGAAGCATATACGTACATACGTGTACTCGTGTGTATAGGAATTCATAATAGGAATTCAGTAGGTTGTATGGTTCATATAGTGTGCAATTTCTTTATTTATTTCGTTTATCTTCCCACCTTTTTAGTCTTTGAAGTTACGTTTAGTAACCCACGCAACTGAAGCTGCGGGCCATTGCCAGTGCACACGCCGTAACTGATAAGATACTACTAGGACTATCCAGAAAAAGTAGTGTAAAGGCAAATTCAAAGGGAAAGTTCATAACAACCAATGAAAGAAAACTACCAGTACCCAAACGTAATAACACCACCGCTTCCGATACAACTGAAACATTTCCAATAACAGCAACCACAAGCAAAATTACCATTGAGCGTTTCACCCATTACCAGTCTTACCAGACAGCTATTAGAAAATAATGATTACTATACAACTAACCTTGCCTCATCCGACTCGGATGTAGATATTACGAAATAAATTCAATATTTCTCCCTTCACACTGATATGGATTTCCGTATATTACAATGGAATATCAAAGGTTTTTATAATAACTCACACGAATTACAACTTCTCATAAAAGAACACTCTCCCTCATTAATGTCATTACGAGAGACACATCTGCCCCACAACAAAACCGCACACATCTCTAATTTGTACACGCATTATTTCTTTAACTTACCTCAAAACACTTCTGGTAAGCAAGGAATCGCTGTCCTTGTCAGAAAAGATATCCCACACAAACAAATCCATGTGCAAGCAGCCATATCAAGTATTGCCATAGAAATTAACCTAGGATTTAAATTTACAGTCCTATGTATATACATTCCACCACAACAAACATGCGCATTAAAAGACCTGCAAGAAGTAGTTTGTCCCCTCAATAGAAATCTTATTATAACAGGCGACCTAAATGCCTGGAGCCCCATCTGGGGTTCCGAAGAAGCAAATCACAGAGGCAGAATGATAGAGGATCTTATCCTGACAGAGAACTTAGTTACTCTGAACGACAATGCACCTACACACTTCTCCACACATCGGACTTTCACGCATGTAGACGTTGCCATGTGCTCAGCCAGCATTGCCCCAAGACTTACCTGCGCAACACTGGGTTGCCTTCACGGCAGTGACCACTTTCCTCTAGTCACAAAACTTTTATCTGGCACTTCCAACCCCGGTACACCTAGGCTAAAGTTTAAAACAGACATCGCGAATTGGTCTAAGTTCCAATCAGTAGCAGGTGACATCATTGCGGAAAACCCGAAAACGCGAAATATTAACAAAGAAGCCGGTTTAGTAAACAAAGCCATTCGTATGGCAGCCCACTACTCAATCCCTCAAACACATAGCAAACCGCTGAAGAAGATTGTCCCGTACTGGTCCGAAAATCTAGCCAAGCTTAGAGACGAAAAAAAGAAACTTTGGAACACATATCGTAAAAATCGATCAGAGCACAATCTCATCAACTACAAAAAGTCTAATACAATTTAAAAAAAACACATGAAAGAAGCCAAGCGTAAAAAAACTGAGTCATTAACCCCGTCGATCAATCCGACATCAAACCCTAACAAAGTTTGGAATGACATCAGAATGTTGACTGGCTCCTCAATTAATAAAATTTTTAGATACCAGCCGAGGTCCTATATTCACTCCTGAAGAAAAATCTAATCATTTTGCATCCTCTTGGGCTGACTACTCTAAAGACACTAATTTCAATAAAGAGTTCATCTCTCAAAAGTACAACGACATAAACAATCCTTATAATAACAGAGCAAAATCGTTCTCCAGTAGCATAATAGAAAGTCCTTTTACCACGTTTGAATACGATATAACAGTTTCCACAATGTCCGGCAAGACACCTGGTAGGGATAGGATCGCATACCCAATGCTCAAACACTTGCCAAGCCAGGTAAAATATAGAGTCATCGCTTTATATAACGACATCTTTGACCATGGTGTACTTCCACAAATGTGGAAACATGTCATTGTGGTTCCGATACCCAAACCAAATATATGTTCAACAATGGTTTCCGGGTATAGACCGATTTCCCTTCTGCCTTGCTTGAGCAAAGTATTAGAGCGAATCGTTGCAAAACGGATTATGTGGTTTGTACAAACAAATAAGCATATCAGTCCAAACCAATTCGCATTTAAGGAGGGTCAAGGCTCTTTTGACTTTTAAAAATTATGTGTCCAATGCCTTAAGCACAAAAAACCATGTCACCTCGCTCAGTCTCGATTTCGAAAAAGCCTACGACAGAATTGGCGTCCACATCGTCCTAAAACAACTTGCCAGATGGAAAATCGGTACAAAAACCTACAATTTCGTAAAAGCCTTTTTAACGAACAGAACTTTTTCAGTCAAAATCAACAATAAATATTCGAAGACTTACAGGTTATATAATGGGATACCGCAGGGTTCACCGCTTTCGGTAGTTTTGTTTATTGTTGCGTTCGACGAAATTAATAAAATACTCAATAATTACAAAAGATTATCCTATGTAATATGTATATGCTGACGATGTTGTTTTATACACAAAATTTAAGGATTTATCACTTGTACACACCGATTTTAACCGAATCCTAAGAGATATTTCCATCTGGTCAAGGTGCTCAGGAGCTTCCCTCGCATACGAAAAATGCAAAATCATTCATTTTTGTAAAAAACGAAACTGTCAACCTCTTAGTATAAGTATCAATCATGTAAATATTGTAAATTGCGATAGTTTAAAAATCTTAGGCATTTTTTTCGATAAAAAACTTACGTATAAAAATCATTGTACATATATAAAAAGTAATTTAGTAACACGTCTCAACATAATAAAATACTTATCGTCGAAGCACTGTTTTGTACACTCGTCAACATTAATAAGTATCACGAAAGCGCTCATATTGTCTAAAGTGGACTACGGCCTCGCAATATATGGACACTGTTCAAAACAAAATCAAAAAATGATTACACCAGCCTACCACACAGCAGCACGGAGAAGTATAAGGGCCTTTCCTACATCACCACTCAAATGCATTTTAATGGAATCTGGACTTCCTTCGCTACAAGAGAGAATAGTTCACTGAACCTTAAGGCTTGTTCCAAAATTATTAAACTGTGATAATGCGATGTTACACAACCTTATAGTGACAGAAGCCGGACGGAAAAGACCACTAAAGAACTTGTCCTCGATCGCGAGAATTATTGTATCAGCTCAAGAGCTAGGTTTCACCGTCGCACCAAAAAAACACATTTACAAAAGACCCCCGCAATGGCAATGTTTCAACAGCTTTATTTGCTCCAACCTGATGGCATACCGCAAAACTAACACAACATCATTAGTCTACCGGAAGCTTTTTAATGAACTTGCCACAAGCATGAAAAACGAAGGCTGGAAAATTTTGTATACGGATGCATCGAAAACCACTTTATGTACAGCCTATGCAGTGGTTGACGAAAACGAGAGACCATAAGAGTCTGTCACCTCTTCCCTTTTAACTCAGTCTTCACAGCCGAAGCCGAAGCAATATTTCAAGCGGTCCAATTTGCATTTAAAGCCAACGATAAGTTCCTGATTTGTACGGACAGCCTTTCCTCAATTGACATGCTGGTTAATGTGAAGAACAAAAACGCACTGGCTCTATCAATACGTGCAATGTTATCAGAACGAAGGGGAATGATTAAAGTTATGTGGATCCCTGGTCACGTTGGCATCAGGGGTAATGAAATCGCCGATCAAAGAGCAAAACTCGCCACAAGGGAACCGCTAATCATTCACCAGTCCGTATCAAAAGTTGACATGACTCTTCTGATACATGCACAAACAGCCAACACAAAGATGCAGGAATGGCAAAATTTTCACCACCACTACGCAACCTGCAACCCAGAAGGGAAAAAACCAACTTTTCCCAACAACTTCGCCTGTAACAACGTGAAAGCTTTTATACGTCTCCGAATAGGACACACAGTAATAACACATAGCCACATTCTTAAAGGCAATAGCCAACCACAGTGTCCATACTGTGGTTCAAACGCGCTATCTGTAGTTCACCTTTTGGACGAATGTTTACATCTGAACGCTTTTAGAAAAGAAATTTTCGGTAGTACTACCCCATCGAGCTGTTTAAAAGAAATGAATGCAAAAAATGTACACACAGTCGCTAAATATTTGAAACTAACAACAACAAAGAAACTTATATAAAATAACTAAAATAATTGCAATGATAATAATAGTACAAACAACATTAATTTAGCCTTAAGAGAGCCGAAGGTCTGTGTAACTAGTACTCCTTTTAATGTAAGTTGGTGATTCATCACTTCCTTTCTGTATAATAATAATAATAATAACATAAAATATAGTATGACGAAAGTACCACACAAGATGGTATCAATGTTTTAGTTCTCCAAGTGAATTCCAAATTGTTTAATGTTTAATGTGTTCAGTAATACTATTTTATTTTATTATATAATTTTTTTGCCAAAGTGTTCAACTATTTAAGATCTGTGTCAAATGTGCTAAACTACATGTAAGTGACTAATTATTTTTTTTACTTGTTTTGTTTACACACACACATATATATTTATTTAACTCATTTGTTTTGTTTTTTTGTTTTTATGTTTATAAGTTTGAATAAAGAAATCAAACCTGAAGATGCTAGGGTAGTTAACGAAACGTTGGGTAAAAAGTATAGATATTGTTATTTCTTCCACAAAATTAGAAATAATAAGAGATCAACAACAACAACTTAAACACAGCATAAGTGACTCAGAGCTAAACTCTTTTATATGTAAGCAGAATTGCATAAGCCAGAAAAGGAAATTCACCATTACGACCAATTCTAAAAAATACAACATTAAAAATGCGTTTGAACTCAAGAAAATAATTGAAGACATACACGAAGAAGATCTGCTTATTTCGTTTGACGTGATTTCATTATTCACAAACATACCGACACACCTAGCGATTAAAATCATTATGACCAAGTGGGATAAAATTCAACCCAGCACAAAAATACCTAAAAACAAATTTCTAAATATTTTAAACTTTTGCTTGAAAGACAACAACTTTATTACTTGTAACGGAGGGTATTATGCCCAGACTTTTGGTATGCCTATGGGCAACCCACTCTCAATAACAATTGCTGACCGAGTAATGGATGACTTATTGGACAATACAATTGTGGCCCTAAAAGAAAAATTTAAGATTGACATAAAATTCATAGTAAAGTACGTTAACAACATTTTGGCTTTTATAAATAAAAAAGACGCAAACATAATTCTTAACACGCTCAATGACTACCACCCTAATCTTCTATTCACTATGGAAGCAGAGACAAACGCCCGCATACTTTTTCTTGACGTTATGATCCATGTAAACAATGGCAACATTCTACTTGACTGCTATGCGAAACCTACCTCATCTGGGCGCCTAATCAATTATTTGTCTTCACAGCCACTTAAGTACAAGATCAACACAGCAAAAAATCGAATCCATAAAATAATAACTATAAGTCACCAACAATTTAAGGACGAGAATCTAAAGAAAATAAACAGATTACTGTAGAACAATAACAACCCGCAACACCTAATACACAGTTTAATAGAACAAAAAAAATGCAAATTTAAAACAAAAACAAAGCCCAGCACAAACAATGACAGCATCAAACGATACAATACTGTGTCGATATTCCAAACACGAATGACATACAAAAAGAGGAACCGAGAAAGAGATAGAGACTTCGAGAAAACGCAAATAGAACAATCGCAATCGAGAACTTTCGAAAACGATCGATAATGTTCTAGAGCTGCCACAGTGTATGCAGCTCGGAGTATAAAATGGCGTTGCCACTGCGTTAGGTAATTCAGTATAAGTATCCGTGAATTAAATAGCGTTGTTAAGTGTTGTCAATTATTTGTAAACAAATAAAGTTAGCATTAAGGAAATTCGAGAGTGTTTTATTTAACAATCGAGTGGTCGAAATTGAAGGATTTTGGAAATCATCCAAACTCCATTCTTTGATGGTACAATTCCTTTCCAGGTCTTCAACCTCCTTTTTGAACAAACGCCGTCGGAATACAATTGGAGTATGGAAGACAAGACTGCCGCACTATTTGTAGCACTAAAAGGACCGGCAGCTGAGATCATACAAACTGGTCCCGAGCGTGGAAGGGATAACTACGATGCGTTAATTGGTGCCGTGGAAAGACGTTACGGTAGCATAGGAGACAAATTTACCAGATGGCGCTGGAGAGCCGCTTCCAGAAATCGAACGAGACTGCAATAATTTGCTTCCGGAATTGAGAGGTTGGCTCAATTGGCATTTGGAGATGCATCGGGAATACCTTGAAAGAGTAAAAATTCAGAAATTTGTAAATGGGATACGAGACACATATACGAAGCGAGCAACACATGCGAATCTGAAAAAAACGTTCGCTAAAACTGTCTCATATGCCCAGACTCAGGAAACAGCAGCGTTCAAATGTGGTCCAGCATATAAAGCCCACCGAGTAGAAGTACATAGAATCAGCGGATGTAATGAACGAAATGCTTAAACCACTTAAGGCGATCGCAGGTAAAATCAGTTCTGATTCAACAAAAAAAAATATTGGTACTGAAAAATGCTTCAGTTGCGGAGAAGCAGGCCATTTTGCACGCGTCTAATACAGCTTATGACAGACGTAAGAATTCAGCAGGCCGTATGCGCAGAGCTGAAGACGAACAGATTCCGAACCAGTTCTTAATTTAAAACGAGCCATCTGGAGAGGGTGTAGGCTGGCTCCGGCAATTGAATGCCCCAGAATCGATATCCGTCGAATTGGCAGGACAGCGAACATCATCACTGTTTGCGGGTATGTGGACTGACATAAGCGAGTACTAAGTGTGGATACGGGAGCATCGCATTCCCTCATTCGGTCAGATCTGGTCACAAAAAGGTAAGATCCTTATTTGGAGCAAAGTTGAAGACTGAAACTGGTGAGGACACGCGAGTTATAGGAGAAGTAATCTGCAAAGTTGCGATTAGGAATGTGGCGTAGTACACAAGTTTATAGTGACGGATATTTTCGACGATATTTGGAAGGAAACCAATTAAGGAAGTGCCAGCAGAAAGATCGGCATTTGAAAGTTGTAATGCATTGGTTGTACATGGGTACACGGCCAACTAAAGAGCAAATGGCAGCGGAAAGTCCAATTGCAAAGGCATATTGGGCGCAATTGAACATATTAAGGGTAATATCTGGATGTTTGTATAGGACTCGGGAAAGCGGGGATGACCAATTCTCTCGCAATCTAATAGTGGTCCCAAGGGCAAGAATTCCCCATTTTCTCAAAGAATTCCACGATGGCCTGAGTGGACGACACTTGGAAATCACGAGAGAATCAAACAGAAGTTCTATTGAAATGGATTTCGACGATCGGAAGCAGAGTGCATCATCAAATGCACGGGTGTATTGCAGCCAAGGCTCCGAAATCACGATGTCACTTTCAGGAAAAGTTTAAGCGTATTACGACGGATATGTCCAAACCATTTTCTACGAGTAGATTAGGGTTTAGGTCTGCTGTACACGAAACGATGAGTAAAGGTCCTGCGAAGGTTATTTTCGGCAGTGAATTTCGATTACTAAGCGATCTGAAGTTTCGAGTTACTGGTGATGCGCGCAAGAATGGTTGCGAAACGTCCAACATCCTGGAGGAGGAGTTGCGAGAAGTACATGATTTTGTTAGGCCGCGTACGCAAATTATGAGTGACAAGATGAAGGCCAGGTATGACAAGGCGATGAATTCTGAAGGATTCCAAGAAGGACATTTGGTGCAGTTATATAATCCACAACGAAAGAAAGGTTTGTCCCCGACATTGCAGTGCAACTGGGAAGGTCCGTACGAGGTCATCAAACGGCTTAATGACGTTGTTTATCGAATCCAGACAGTTGAAAGGCCTAGGAACAAAATCAGAAGGTTAATTTGGAAAGACTTGCGTCATTTGGAATGGTTAGTGTGTCTGATCGAGACGATCAGACTTAGGGAGGGCAGTGTGGCGTTATTCCAAAACACGAATGACATACGAAAGAGAAACCGAGAAAGAGATAGATACTTCATAAAAAAGCAAATATAACAATCGCAATAGAGAACTTTCGATAATGATCGATAATGTTCTAGAGCTGCCAATGTGTACGCAGCTCGGAGTATATTGGAGCGTTGCCACTGCGTTAGGTAATTTCTTTAAAGAGCGAAATTGTAAAGCAATAAGCTAAGAGTTTTAGCCGTGAATCAATTGGCGTTGTTAAGTGTTGTCAATTATTTGTAAACAAATAAAGTTAGCATTAAAGAAATCCGATCGTGTTTTATTTAACAATCCAAAGGTCGAACCTGAAGGATTTTGGAAATCATCGGCGTTTCAGGGTACAAACGTAACAATACGATATCACAGTGTAACATACATCCCAAAATTTCACCAAAAGCTGGATCTCAACAAACACACCAACACAAGACCAGCATACAAAGCAAACTGCACTCTATACTCTATTTTCACACAAACAAAAACGCCAATAAATATCCACCAACAAAATAACGTGGTATACGAAATAACATGTAAAGGGAAATCAAACGAAAACTGCAACAAAGTTTACATAGGGACAACTACGCGAGCGCTAGGAGTTCGTTTAGCAGAACACGAAGCCGACATTAAGAGACAGAAAAACAACACAGCTTGAGCACAACATATACTAACCAATAGTCACACAGCTGATATAGTGAATGCACAAGTATTGGACAAGGAAAAGAAGAAAAAGACGAGACACACGATCGAAAGTTTACGTATATTACAAAAAAGGGAGAAAACAATGAACAAGAAGGAGGATACAGACGATATCGCGGCTGCTTAAATGCTTTGTCTCTCAAATAGTTAAACACAAAAAAAATTGTTTAATGTTTTCAATGTTTAATGTGTTCAGTTTTTTTTTTTGCTTTTGCAGTATCACCCTTAATGTGGGTTGGGCATACTCTGCAGATAAGCTGGGGAATGCGCTTTACCAACTCTTTTACACCGTATTTGAATAACTCAGCTGGCAGCCAATCAGCTCCGGGCGCTTTGTTGTTCTTTAGCCGTGCTATTGCTATACGGATTTCGTCGCAGTCGGGTAACGGAACATGAATTCCGTCGTCATTGATTGGGGTTTCGGTATCATCATCTTCTCCAAGGTCGTCTCTGCCACTACCACAAAGTAGCGTGCCGAAGAGCTCCCTCCGTAAACTAAGTATATTCTGTCGGCCAGCATTTCAAGCTCTTCGCACTCACGCGTTTCGGTCTCTCTTTTCTTCTCTCGAAAAATGCGTCTCGCTCCCTTCTTCAACTTGTGATATCTCTCCCGAAAGGCTCGCGTTGCGCCCAATCGCAACGTGACCCTGTAGGCAGCATCTTTCCATTCCGTGGCAACGCGACATACCTCATCGAACCAGCCGTTTTTCCTGGCTCGCTGAAAACCAATAGATTGTTCAGCGGCGGTACGCAAAGAGCAGGACGTGTGAGTTCATTGCTCTGAAATATCGCTGTGTTGATTACTGCTCTCAGAGAGCAGGAGTGCGAGTAGAGTTGCGAAGTGCGAGTCTGTCTGTTGTGACGTCCGACGTCGAGCTTTCCTTGTGTCCATTTGCGCTCGCTTTTTGAAGCACAGAGGCGCGTGTGTATCTTGGCTGTGACAAGATAATGGTCCGAGTCGATGTTGGCTCCTCGGATCGTGCGCACATCTTGGACCCTGGAAGCATGCCTTCCGTCTATCACAACGTGGTCGATTTGAATTCGTGTTTTACCACCTGGAGGCAGCCACGTATCCTGATGTATATTCTTATGCTGAAACCTGGTACTACAGACTACCATGTTTCAGGCCCCGGCGAAGTCGATCAGTCCCAATACGTTATCAGACGTTTCGTCGTGGGTCTGAATTTTCCGACTGTGGAACCAAATATGCTCTCCTTGCCCACCTTGGCATTAAAATCGCCTAGCGTGATGTTTATATTGCGTTGAAGGCAGCGTTCGAACGTGCGCTCGAGGAGTTCGTAGAGGGGATCTTTAGTCCTTCTCTTCCCTCGGTTTTCTGTAAATTTCGTATTCCAGTGCTTCTGTATTCCATTGTTAACTTTATGTTTTTGTGTTGTCGATTGAGATATTCTAATAGCTCATCCTCGTTGTTTTTAGTGAGTACGTATATAACGTCGTACACATATCTCGCATATATCGTTACTCCTAGGTTGTCTCTAAGATGCTTCATGTATTGTTCGTCCAGATATTGCATGAATATTTCCATAAGTATTGCTGATGTAGGATTACCCATTCCTAGGCCATTGATTTGTCTATATATATTGTTGTTGAATTTAAAATAATTTTGCTGCACTACGGTTCTTAAGGTGTTTGTGATTTGTTAAGCGATGTCTCTATCGTTCGTCTGTTTAAGTAGCGTGCTAAACAGGACGTTCAACGTTTCCGTTATTGGTATTGAGGGGTATAGATCTTTAATATCAAACGATACTAATCTGGTGTCCCCTTTCATTTCTATTCCCTCGTGTTAGATGTTTTGATAGTTTATATCCCGGTGCCGATTTATGGTTTACTATAGGTCTCATTGGGACATCTTGTTTATGAATTTTCGGTAAAGCTATTAGTGGTGGAGCTGATGGGTTCATGGCTGTAAGTTTATGGTATTGGCTTGGTTTTATTATGAGTTTCGCTTTTCTCATAGCGCTTCTTATTTGGACTTGGTACTCTTTGGTTCGGACTATTGTTAGTTTTTTGCAGTTTGTTTCCTTTATGAGCTTCTCCGTTTTTCTAATGTATTCTTCTTTGTGTATTAATACAGTTGTGTTGCCTTTATCTGTTCTCGTTGTAATGATATTGTTTGTTTTTAGTTTGCACTTTAAGCTCTCTATAACTCTTCTGCTGTTATCTGTATCTTGTTTTATTGTTTTAATGTCCTTCTCAATTATTTCCTTACACATGTGTCTTGCACGGTCCTGCTCGTCATTGGGTAGAAGTGAAATGGCCATTTCGACGTCGAAGGTTTGTTCGATTTCCTTCTTGTTTTTAGTTTGCACTTTAAGCTCTCTATAACTCTTCTGCTGTTATCTGTATCTTGTTTTATTGTTTTAATGTCCTTCTCAATTATTTCCTTACACATGTGTCTTGCATGATCCTGCTAGTCATTGGGTAGAAGTGAAATGGCCATTTCGACGTCGAAGGTTTTTTCGATTTCCTTCTTCCTGTTGTAGTTGGGTATGTTGGATTTAAGACTTTTCTCCAATGGTGCAGCTTCTTCTTTGCTAATAGCTACATCTGTTAAATTAACAAATCTATCGTGGAATTTTGGTTTCATTTCATGTTTCTTGACCTCACCTTTTTTCCTTTTGGAAGATCATCGAGTTTTAATAAATTTGAAGTATTTACAAGATAGAAAAAGTGTCACTCTGCTTTGTATTTGATGTTATCAGTGGGAAAATCGACTGTCCATTTAAAAAAACTAAGCTTGGATCTTGCGCCGTCAATCGACAATAAAGGTCTGCTAAGAGTAAGGGAATAATTTTCAAACACCAGTTATGACCAGGAACACTCGGTCGTTCTTCACAAGGATCATCACTTCGCCAAGCTTATAATAAGGCAATATCATATGCGCCATTTACACGATGGGTATCGGCAATAGCGTTACCTATTGGGTCTGCGATACTGATTTCCAGGCGCTGCAACTCTCAACAAACACTGCTTGGTATAAGCAACCAGTAACAAACGATTTAAATTTCGGTGGTCCTATAATGGTGCGTTTCTGGAAGGGGCGCGGCTCAAGGCTTAACAAATGATGGTAAGTTTTATTCATATGCCTAGTAACTAAGGCAATTCACATCTTATTAGTTATTGAACTTTTAACAGCGGCTTTCATTGCTTCTTTTGGTGTTTTCATTGCCAGACGTGGCATGCCATTACACGTCTTTTCGGACAATGGCTCAAATTTTACAGGTCCAATCAATAACTTGGTGAGTTATATCGCTGGCTTTCAACTTCAGCAACTGAAGACAACAAAGCAAAGGAGTTAGCTGAATAGCAAATACATTGGCACTTTTCACCACGAGCAGACCACATTTTGGAGGTCAGGCAAATTCCATTTAAGACGAGGTTTGGGTGAAGAAATAACTACATATGAAGAATAAGCAACGGCTTTGTGCCAGATTTAGTGCTGCCTTAACTCTCGACCTCTTTAAGCACATTCGAAGGTGATACAGATCCATTGATTCCAGCACACTTCTTCATACTTAGTTCACCTGAGCAAAAACTCATCGGCAGAGTCTTCGAAAGTCATCCTGCATGAAATTCTGCACGCTTTGAGGATAATTACTCCAACAGAAAAGTAAGATTCCGTTTTACGCTTTACGGGATCTTTCTTCAAATTAGTGACAGCCTTTTGCAAGGATGTTATTAGTTATTTTTGTTCGGTGATAAGATCACCTGGTGCAGAGGAATCTTTGTCCTCCGTTATATAATGATAAAGTCAACAAATACAAAATCAAAATGAACTTACCTTCAAACTACCTACGACTACCAGCATAACCTCACTTCCGACTCCACCGATCCTCACAGGAGGCACCAAATGTTCGTTTGCTTGTGATTCCGAATTATTAGCAAGCGTCGATAATGATTAACTTATACGCTTTAAGCTGCTAGGAAACTAGGTTTTTATTTGACTAATCCAATTGGTTCAAGATAAACGAAAAAATTATGAGATATGTCGCGGGACAATATTATTTTCTTTTTGTTATAAATTTACAGTAACAGTGCATAAAAAAAAATATATTTGACATTTCCTTTTGGTAGGCTATTCTCTAACAGGGTTGCCAATGATGATGGATCCAAAATATGTAGCTATATAATTTAACATCCTTTCACTCAGAGTTTTCGTAAAAATAAAACACAAATGCACGATTACATAAAACAAAATAAAATTAGGGATCTGCTACACGTTCAGTACTTATTGCCAACATTTGGATCGCGATCTAAAATGAGAAATAATAGCACTGAAAAATTAAGTTCAATGGAAAGACGTTAAATAGTTCATTGAGATGAACTAGTTCTTTAGTTTATTTATTTCGGGAACTAAACAAGCTTAGTACGTAGCATTGCCCACATCGTAAGTGCTGGTGCTAAAGACTGTTTTAAAACGGAACGTAAAGCGGTGTGCATAGCGTACTCAGTGGTGAAGTGAGGTGCGGGCTGCTCTGCTAAAAGGTGAATTGCAAAAAAAAATTATACACAAGAAAAAAAGGCGAAATTGCGACTGAAATAAAAACTAAAAATAATATTAAATATGTAGAACTTAAAGTATTAAGTGCAGAACGATTTATATTTAAAAGGCTTAGACTGTGACTATAACGTAATTTGCTTTACTGAAACCTGGCTTAAACCACATATTTTTAATTCAGAGATCCTTCCTAATCAATATCAAATTTATAGAAATGACCGTAAGGACAGAATCGGTGGGGGTGTTCTTTTTGCAGTTCATTCTTCAATACCATCCGAAGATGTTAATATCCCCCTCATCGAGTCAATCGAATTTAAAGCAATACGAGTTATGGTAGGAAATGGTTTCTTTTATTTAGCTGTAAGCTACATCCCTCCTAACTCTGACTTATCGGTTTATTCTCAACATAATGCGTTACTTAGATCTTTAAGTTCAATGATTACTGCACATGACTCGATGATTGTACTTGGTGACTTCAATATGCCAGGCATATCATGGACTCTTATAGACGACTTTATCGTTCCAATATCATCAAAGGATAGATACAATGTGTTTTTAGAAGATATGGCTGAGCTCTGTCTAAATCAGATCAATTTAACTCCAAACAATTTTGGCACCATTCTGGATCTTGTTTTTGTTGATGACGTATCTAAGTCATCTATGAAGATGTGCGAACCCTTGGTTATTCCAGAGGACTCTTATCACCCTGCGATTGAGGTAAATTACGAAGTTATTGGTGATTTTGGAAATAATGTTGATAAATCAAGTAGCTCAAACGCTCGTTTTATTTTCGCGAAAGCCAATTTCAAGAAATTAGATCGAGAATTATCAAAATTATCATGAACGTTGCGTCCAGCATTTTAATAACACTATATTTAGCTTATTTCAAAAGTTTGTACCAAAACGGGTTTGAGTACAAAAGGAGCAATCACAACCTTGGTTTAGGTTAGGTTAGGTTAGAGCTGTTGTCATTTTAGACACACTTAGGCTCATGGCCCATTGTGATGCCGCATTTGGGTTGTAACTCCCCACGAAGGAACCACCCCCTAAAACCAATTGGTGCTTCGAAGGAACTTAAGGAGATCTCTTATTTCAATATCTCTAAGCTCTTCCAGGTCGTTGAAGAACTGTCTGCCCAGAGTGGAGAGTCTTCTTCGGGATAGAGCAGGACATTGGCACAGAAGGTGCACGATAGTCTCTTCCTCTTCCTCGTCGTGACAGCTTCTACAGAAGTCGTACAGTCTCAGCCCTAATCGGAAGGCGTGTTTGCCTATAAGACAGTGTCCTGTTATGACCGATATTATCATGCTCAAGTCGTGTTTATTCATGCTTAGTAGTTGCCCTGTGCGTCTTGCGCTAAGAGCCGGCCACAGTTGCTTCGATATTTTGCAGGTTGTTTCCTGCCGCCATCTATCGTTCGATGATTTTGTAAACCTTTCGGCTATACGAAGCTTGCAAGTTTGCAAGGGTATTCCTAGTTCATCTTCTATATCTTCGGTCGAGAGCCCAGTACCGAGTCGGGCTAGCTCGTCGGCCTTACAGTTTCCCTCTATCCCGCTGTGGCCTGGGACCCATGTCACCCTCAGGCGAAATGACTCAGCCATCTCGTTAAGAGATGCGCGGCATTTCATAGCCACAATGGAGGTCGTTGATTGTTTTGTGAGAGATTTTATTGCCGCCTGGCTGTCAGTGAAAATGTAGATATCAATCTCGGGTATCGTATCACACTTTACCAGTTGTGTGGCCTTGTATATCGCCATCAGTTCCGCCTGAAAGACGCTACAGTGGTCCGGAAGACGGAAGCTATAAGAGATCCCCAGATGACGGGAATATACACCTCCACCAACCTTCCCCTCAAGCTTTGATCCATCTGTGTATACATGGATGGACTCGCTATTTCCAACTGCGTTCAGTTTCCGCTCTTCCTTTGAAGGTAGGAGGGTCGTAAACGCCGTAGTGAGGGTAGCGGGCGGAAGAGCATACTCCACCAGACCAGGAAGCTCCGAGAATTCCGCTAGTATCTTGCCGTGACCGTAGGTACAGTTTGACCATTTCTTCAGGGTGTTCAAGCGTATCGCCGTAGCACTTGCTAACTGTTTGGCATGCAGGTCTATCGGAAGTAGATTTAGTACGGTATATAGTGACTTCGATGCCGTTGTTTTCATCGCACCAGTTATGAGAATGGACGCCAGTCTCTGAACTTTATCCATCATTTTAAAGTTTACACCTTTCTGGAGGGAATCCCACCATACTACTATGCCGTAACATAGGATCGGCCTAATCACCGCTGTGTATAGCCAGTATATAATTCTTGGTTGCATTCCCCACTTTTTCCCAATTGTCCTGTTGCAGGAGTAGAGAGCTATTGTCGCTTTACGCACTCTGTCTTGGATGTTCGACTTCCAGTTAAGCTTCCTGTCCAAAATCAGTTCCAGATATTTAGTCTGTTCCTTTACTACGAGGGTGTTTCCCCCTAGAGTTATTTGTCCGAGATCTGGTGTCTTGTGCTTCCTAGAAAAGAGCACCAGGTCCGTCTTTGATGCATTTACTCCAAGTCCTCGGCTACTGCACCACAGAGTTAAGCTATTTAACGATCTTTGAAGCAGGTCCGTTGTTGTGGAGAGGTGTTTGCCTGAGATTGCTATGACGATATCATCAGCGTATGCAATTATTTTGCCACCCGCCTCCTCGAGTTTTTGGAGGAGCCCGTTAACGGCTACATTCCAGAGGAGTGGTGAGATTACTCCTCCTTGAGGCGTTCCTCTGACTGGGTACCTCCTAAGGGAAGACCCACCTAGCTCAGCGCTTAATTCACTTCGAACAAGCATACTTCCAATGAGCGAGGCCAGTGAGTTGTTCACCCCGAGGTTGACCAGTGATGAGGTGATCGCCGCGGGAGAAATGTTGTTAAAAGCACCCTCGATGTCTAGAAAGGCAGCTAGGGTGTATTCCTTGTACTGCAATGATCTTTCGATCGTATTGACTAGGGAGTGTAGCGCTGTTTCCACTGATCTTCCTTTGCTGTAGGCATGCTGCGCGGTGGTAAGTCCACTGCCAATATTATCTCTAATATGCTCGTCCAGTAGCCGTTCAAACGATTTGAGTAAGAAGGACGATAAACTAATTGGTCTAAAGTCTTTCGGTCTCGTATGGGTTGTTCTTCCTCCTTTAGGAATGAAGACTACTTTTACCTCTTCCCATCTCCGTGGTATACGGCTATACCGTAACACCGCCTCATAGACGTGTGCGAGTATAGGCGCAATTAGCTCCGAAGTGTTCTGTAGGTCGGCAGGAATGATCCCGTCTAGTCCAGGGGATTTAAGGGGCTGAAAACTGCCAAAGGCTCGTTTTATTTTCCCTTCGGTTATAGCGAGCATGGAGAAATCATTGTTGTTCTCAGATCGAGTACAAGCTATGTTGACTCTGTTATCCAAGCACCCTGGAAAGTGTGTTTGCATTAGTAGTTCTAATGTTTCACCGCTGTTTGTTGTCCAATCTCCGTCATCCTTTATGAGATAGCTTATGTTGCTTGGACTCATCGACAGTACTTTCCTTAGTCTGCTAGCTTCCGAAGTGCTTTCTATCCCCTGACAGAAGTCTCTCCAGGAGGATTGTTTAGCACTTCTTACTGCATACTTAAAGCGTCGTTGACTATCCTTAAACTCATTCCAGGAGTTTGTTAACTTGGCCCGGTTAAATTTTGTTCTGCATTCTTTTCGAAGACTTGCAATTTCAGTCGACCACCATGGAGGTTTCGATTTCTTACTCGCTGCCCTTGCGGGACAGGCTCCCTTAACGGCCCGTTGGTAGGCTTTAGTTACATCGTCTACGACTTTGTCCAGTTGATGCTCTGAGTCTATTTGGCAATTTAAGCTATTAATATTGTTGGAAAAGGTTGCTTTAAACTTTTCTCACCTGGTTTTTCTTCGGTTTAGGAACGGTTTTCGCTCTTTTACCGGTATAGATAAATTATAGATCACATACATATGATCCGAGAGTGAAGACTCTTTCGAGACTTTCCAGTCATGCAGAAGTTCTGCCCCCTCCCCATTAACACATGTAATGTCTAGGATTTCCCTCCTATTTGAAGTAACGAACGTGGGAGTATCTCCTACATTGCTAACCTGTAAGTTATTGCACATAATGAATTCAAAGATTGACTCACCCCGTTCATTTGTGTCTGAGCTACCCCAGATATGATGATGTGCATTTGCATCTGCTCCAATGATTAGCGGGGTGCCGCGCTTGAAAGCTTCCGTTACCGCATCTCTTATTGCCTGGGGTGGAGGTGGTATTTCCGCGTCGTGTGCCATATATGAGGACGTCAGCCAAACTGTCCGACCTTCAGACTCCACTGCCACGACAACATTGTCCGCATCACTGAACTGTATTAAAAGAAACGCATTAATACACTTTCTTATCAATATGCACGACCTGGGTTTACCTTTGTCAGTAACATAGATTAATTTGTATTCCTTACTGCTCAGTCCGCACACCCGATCTTTTACGACCCAAGGTTCTTGGATGAGCGCGACGTCCTCTACTCTCTCAGTGAGACGGAGGACTAGTGCGGCCGAGGCCGCCTTGCTGTGGAGAAGATTAATTTGTATTATCCCCACCATCAGCAGTGTTGCGTGCTTCTCTCCACCCGACTATGGTCTGGTTGGCGTCCTCCTCATCGGATATGGGAGGGAGCTCCCCTGTCTCCTCCTCCATTACAGTGTCGGAGAGGTCAGAGAAGTCTCCCAGCCCTTCTTCAAAACTAACTCTTCTGAAGAGTTCGCCCACCATACCAGAGTTGGATGCTGCGTCGTCCTCTAGGACATTTTCCGCCGCCTCTGAATTCTCAGCCAGGTTTGTCTTCATTGACACATCCTGACGATAAATGTGAAGATTCAACGCTTGGAAGCCATAGTTGATCTTCCACCTCTGGTTCGCAAGCGGTGCTATTGATTCCTCATTGAGGACTATTACCGCTAACCTGCGCCTACCATCCACTTCACCGATCTTGGCTACCTTCCAGCCGTGGGTGGGTAGCTCTGGATTGCCCAGTTGGATGAGCTCCAACACTTCCTTTGGGTCGGTGTGGAACTGCGGAATCCAGGCTCTTGATCGGGGCCTGTTCGGAATGTCCTCCCGACGAACTACATCGAGGCGCGCTCCTTCCCAGAGTTCGCCTACACGACTTATTGCCAGCGTATATAGATCCACTGACCTTTGATCGGCGCACCTTATCATTTTGACGCGAGAGTGAAACCATCCCGCAGCTAGGAGGTGGTCCTGGGTTTTCTTCCAGGATGCCTCTGTACACCGTCCAGAGTTTCCTGTTCACCAGCTCCCAATTCTGCGGTGTAATCGCTCCATCAGGGGAACTGCGATCTATTACCGCTCTCTCAAACGCTTCCTTTGCCACATCTGCAAAGGATCTAGCCGGCTGCTCTCTCATAGCTAGAGAGGGGGACGTTTTCGTCCTCTTCGGGTCTGACCCCTCCTCTCTCGAGTTCTTTCGTTTTCCCTGAGGAACCTCGATCTTTACCTTTGCGCGGTGTTCAGCCATGAAAGTTTCAGCCCATTTCTTGGAGTCCAGCTCCTCTTTGGAGAGTTCCTCTTCTTTGACTTCCCTCTGTCTCTCCAGGATCCTGAGGGCTGACCGTTTCGTGCGGTAGTATCTCTCAGACGCGCTGATTGATTTCCGGGGATGGCTACAATCCGGGGTCACATCAGAGTCAGAGGGGCGCACATCGGCGACCGCTGGCTTAGCCATGCGGACCGATGTCGCCCCTCTGCCAAGGCAAGGTCGTTCTACCTCCTGAGGTGACCCTGTTTCAGGAGGGCGCCGTTAGAAGACAGCCGGATACCCCTGGCTGCCAACCATCCAATGGGCACGGTGTCGCATAACACCCTGGATTAGGGGGGGAAAGATCGTCGGTGCGGTACTCTTCGCATGATGATTGGAGGTCCGGCTCCCGCGGGAACGGAAGGACGGTCAACCAATCACTATACCAAGCTTCCCTCTTAGTTCGTGTTGGGTTTATGACCTTTTTTAGAGGAAGTTAACCCACCACTTAAGCCTCATCCCCACGGCAAGGAGACCAACATGATGAGTAAACCTTGGTTTACTAAAGAACTAAAAAATTTAAAAAATAAGAAGTCGCGATCATTTAAATTGTACAAAAAAACTGGTTTGCACACTAACTATATTAAATACTCAGTTATCCGACACGCTTATTTTGAATTAAATAAAAAATGCTACAGATCTTATTTGTGCAAAGTTAAAAGGAATCTAATAAAAAAACCCTGAATCATTTTATGACTTCGTTAACTCTAGGCGCAGAGTGACTAGTTTTCCGTCTGCTATGAAATATCAAAATACCGTGTCTTGTGACTCCCAATCAATTTCCAACATGTTTGCCCAATTCTTCAGGTCAAATTACTCCATTAACTCGCCTCTGAGCAAACCTTATCCTTATAAACTCTGTTCCCTCACCTCTGCTATTATTCCGCAGATTTCTTCCGAGGAAGTATTTTATTATTTGAGTAACTTAAAAGAATCCCGACGTGTTTCCTCATAAACTGTGCTAAACATATTTATGTGCCCTTAACTAATTTATTTAATCTTTTTCTTAAGCTTGGGATTTTCCCTTCAGCTTGGAAAGAATCATTCATTATACCCCTTTATAAGACCGGGAGTAGGTCCTCTATAGAAAATTACCGCGGTATAGCTAAGCTTTCTGCTATTCCTAAATTATTCGAAGCTATTGTTGTTGACCATTTAACGTATTCCATATCCTCTACAATTTCTAGCACACAACACGGGTTCTCTAAGGGTAAATCTACCGTTACAAACTTGCTTGAGTTCACAACTCATGTTTCAAATGGATTCAGAGAATTTATGCACACTGATGTTATATATATCCATAAACTCGATCTCCTTGGTTTTCAGCCTAATCTCCTTCGTTGGATGTCTTCTTACCTCATTGACAGAACACAACGAGTTCTTTTTAAAAATAGTTCCTCAAACATTATTAATGTTTCTTCGGGGGTCCCGCAAGGAAGTCACCTTGGTCCGATTCTGTTTTTACTTTTTATAAATGACTTACCTTCTGTAAAAAATTATTCAAAAATTTAATTGTATGCTGATGATGTAAAGCTTTTTATATCGTATCATTCTGTTGAGGAAAGGTCCTTACTACAAGCGGATTTAAATAGCATGACTAACTTGTGTGAAATAAATTACAGGCAACTAAACCTTAAAAATGTAAAGTAATGTGCTTTTCTCGCAGAGCAGTTCAACCAGCTTCTTATGGAATATGTAACCATAACCTCGAACAAGTGTTTAAATTTGTTGATCTTGGAATTACAATGGACCCGAAATTTAATTTTAATCTTCACATAAATGTTACAGTTAACAAAGCCAAGGGTGTTTTTGCATTTGTAAAACGGTGGTCAAAAGAATTCAATGACTCTTACATCACGAAGGCTCTGTTCACAACGTAAGTGAGGCCCATACTGGAATATGGATCTGTTGTTTGGAACCCGCGCTATCAAGTTCATTCCGACAGAATAGAGTCAATCCAAAAACAATTTCTGCTTTTTGCTTTAAGGAGTTTTCGTTGGGATTCTCAGTACAACCTGCCGCCATATATAAGTCGTTTAAAACTCATTAATCTTCCTACACTTGCTAGTCGCAGAGAAATGCTAGGCATTGTCAAGTTACTGACAGGCTTGATCTCTAGCCCATCTCTTCTTAGCGAAGTAAAGCTGAGCGTTCCCTCCAGAATTTCAAGACATCTCCGGCCTCTCTTTCTGAAGCCATGTAAAAGTAATTTTGAGTTAAATGAGCCACTCCGTAATTTGTGTCAGGATTTTAACAATCACTCCGGTTCTTTTGATATTTCAGACTCACTTTTTTACATAATGAAAACTATACTCAATCCTCTCAATAATTAATACATACATACATATATGTACATATATTGCTGTTCGATCAGCTGATGAGCGTTTGTTCTGTAGCTGAACAGTTTCAGATCTCGACACTTAACAAACCTCTGCCTTTCATGACTCGGCGCAACATATATGAAAAAAAAATTTTTTTTTTATTTATCCGTGCGTCATGCGGATGCGCCCCTCGCGTCGGTCGGGCGGGTATGGAGGGATAAAACCGTTGGGATTATTATTATTATTATTATTGTTATTAAAGTTACAAACTCTTGTTATAACTCGAGGCTAAATCGACGAGAGCCTCAAGGCGGTCTACTTTTACTGCTGGTATTTGTCGATTTCTTGCAGCTAACAGGGCGATAATAAGCTCGGTTCGGCCAAAATTCATTCCGTAGTGTATCGAGTTTTGCGCGACTGCGTTCCGTTCCGTTCCCTCTTAGGATTGGCGTAAGCGCAATAGGTTTTCACTCCCTGAAAATCCAGTTCGGTAGTTTGTTGGTAAGTGGCCAGAAACAAGGGCCTCTTAAACACCATTACCATTGGTAAAGTGGTATTGTTTATTCACTAATTTTACATTAAACAAATTTTTATACAACAATTTGGTAATCAACTTACAGCAAAAGTAGGTCAGCGTAGATAGGAAGCAAATGCAAGCTCATAAGTATGTGAAACTTTAAAATACACCAGAAACTATCAAAAAAGTGAAGTTTTTATATGTTAACAATGGGCGCGTTCATAAGACACAACTGTTGAGCTCAGCTGTTGCGAAATTGAAGGCAACTGTTGGACCCAACAGTTTTGTCTTAGGATCGGCTAGATGAATACACTGTCAAATGAACAGCTGATACATGTAAACAATTAAAAATTAATAAAATAAAATATTGCCAAAGTAAAGAATTTTAATAACTAAACAGCTCAAAAGTATATATTTATTTATATATATATATATGCAGGACCCGAAAACTTAAAAAAAAATTAGAAAACACTTCCATGTTGAAATTTAGTTTATTTTAATGAACAAATTAAAGTATTTGGCTTCGTTTAATGACGGTCGTCAGCTCGGGTTGGTGGTCGTTGTAAAAGTGTGTTCGGTTCGTTTCTTATCGTCTTCAGTTTGTCTTCTTTTTCGTTGTCATTCAGGGTTGCCATAATTTGTGTCGCTACGGGTTGCCGTCGTGTCACTGTCCCACATTCGGCCATCTTGCGTTCTCATTCGTCCCGAATAAGGGGTTCCACTGCTTCAGATACTCGGCTATGGTGATGGTGCACCACCATATCGACAATGGTTTAGTTTCTCGGTCACGTGGTATGGTCCTAGGAACTTTGGCTGTAAACGTAAGGCGAAGCTGAACTGGATGCGCTTGATGGCGACGAGTTCCCCAACTTCGTATTGCTCTTCCTCCTTGCGCTTGCTATCAAAAGTTTTACGATTCTCCTTTTGGATACGGACGATGTTTTCCTGGGCTTTCTTGCGTACAGCTTCGCGATCTTCGTCAATTTCCTCAACGGCCACGCTTGCCAGAAGATGTTGCAGTTCGGGCATACTTGGGATTCGCATCTCCACGCCAGCCAGTATTCGAACTGGAGCGAATTTCGTGCTACGCGGAGGGGTGCTGTTGATATACTGCTGCACACGTTCCACGTGACGATACCAGTGACTGGGCTTCTCCTGGCATAACTTGGCGATCATGGGCACGACGACCCTGTGCATCCCACGCGGGCTTCCAGTGGCTATCAGCAAGTGCTGTATTCCTTCCTCCGCACAGTATTCCTTGAAGAAATGTGAGGTGAATGCCGAACCTCTGTCTGTGATGATCCTTGCCGAATTGCCTAACATCGCCGCTAGCTTCTTCAATCGATCAACTACAGCTTCTGCCCCAGTACTTTTGGTTGGATACAACCACACAAACTTGGAAAACGCGTCCACAACAACTAAGATGTAGTTGTACGCTTTCTTCGTCGCTTCCATCGGACCTACGTGGTCGATGTGGTACGTTCCCAGAGGTCGATCCTCTTTGTTAATTGGGTTTAGGAAGCCTTCGTATTTACCACGCTTACTCTCGGTCACGATGCAATGAATACAGCTCTTCACTATCTTCACTGCTTTTGCGCTTAGTTGGGGTACGAAAAACAGCCTCCTGTGTTTTCTTGGCGGAAAAATGTCCCTCTACGGGGAACGTCTCGCTTCCGCATGGTGTAAACGCGTTGCTGTCGGTTATGATCTTAAAATGGATTCCGAGCAGGTACACTCTCCACTTCTTTAAGGTCTCGACGATTGCTAACACTTCAAACTCGTACGAAGGGTATTTTTGTTCCACATCATACCAGCATCCGTGTGGATTTCGGTCGTCGCCTTCGGATTGTATAGCTTCAAGACCGGTGCGTTCATTAGTGCCTGTTTGAGCTGCCCGAATGCGGCTAGTTGACTATCTCCCAGCTGGAACTTAGCTTCCTTTATAAGCAGATCGAAAAGCGGCTTAGCTATTGCTGCGTAACCGTCCACAAACTTACGAAAATACGACGTCAACCCCAGGAATCGTTGCAAAGCTTTGCGGTCATGAGGAATTGGAAAATTCTTTATAGCCCTAGTTTTGGCTTCTGATGGCTTTATTGAACCAAAAACTCTACCCGAAAGGCACGTAAAGGAACTCATACTGCCCATCTGGCGTGACGAACGAAGTGTATTTCCGAGAGCTAGCCGCGACCGGAACATGAAAAAAAACCATTAGTTAGATCTAATGTGGTGAATACTCGTGATGCCCGCAGCCGCTCGATAACGTCGTTGATTAGTGGCATGGGAAAGTGATCCCTTACAATCTTCTGGTTCAAGCGTCGGTAATCGCAGCATAACCTCTTCTCGCCGTTTCTCTTTGCCACTAAAACGATGGGTGATGCATACTCGGAGCAACTGAGTTTGATGATTCCCTCCTCGAGCCATTGAGCTACTTGCCTTTCTAGAACGCGTTTGTCGGCATAGGATAACCTCCTAGGCTGCTGGTACACAGGAACATTGTCGGTGACTAAGATGTTGATCTCCACTGGTGACTCGGTGTTCCTCTGAGGCTTATATGAGACCACGCTATCTTCTCCGTATCCGCTCGTTTCCGAAGGGGCAGATCCAGTTCACCCTCCGTGACACTAGAAATCAAGCACAGTCTCTTGAATAGCTGTATTACGGGCCCTGATGGCCCCCACACTGCGTTTTCTCGAGCTGCCCGCTACCCGCTCTTGTGCACCTTTTGGTGGATTACAGGCCTTACTTGCCTCCACCTCATGCTTCTTAGCGCTGCTTTCTGTCACAGCGTCGGTCTTTCTGTCACGCCCATGCTGGACACCCATCATAGGCTTGCTGCCATCCCGTCTGGGATCTACGACTGTTTCGCGTTTCTTTAGGTTCAGTACGTTTACGCCGAATTGCCCCTTCGCCTGCGTAACTTTTCTTTTAAACTGCGCCTCGTCCTTTGTCACTACCAAATCAACCTGCTGCAATATGTCGTTACCCAACACCGCTGCGTACTCTAGGTCACGTTCTCTGGCAACGTGGAATGTTAATGTAAACGTCGCCTCATCTATGGTCACCTCCGTAGTAAAACTACCTATCGTGGTTAACTGGCTAGTGCCTATACCGTACAACCTGTTCTTCTCCTTACGTAGCTCGACATCTAACTGAATCATCAGCGTATCGTAACGCATCAAGCTTAAGTCGGAGCCATCGACCCATTTATCAGGAAGTCCTTGAAAATCAAACCGCTTCTTACACTCTGCAGCCCGAGGACCGGACTGGCCACAACTAAAACATTTCGCGCTCTTTGGACAATTTCTAGCGAAATGCTCCGGATTACCACACAAAAATATTTTTTCGCCTCCTCGTTCTATCGCTTTGATGTATCAGGGTTGTGACTTGATGGTCTAACCTGTGTTGAGTCTTGGAATTGCGGCATACCCGCACGGATTTTGTCGTAGATCCTAATCTGCACTTTCAATTGGCTGACGGTTTTGGCTTGATATAAATTCGTCTTGTTTGCTCTCGAGTCGGGGATGCCATCTACGAAGTACTCGATTAAGCTGGAATCGTGCAAGTTTATCGACTTTCCGATTTCCATTAAGCGGCCCCTTTAACAGTTGTTTGCCGTATATAAATTTTTGTAAGGCGCTCCAATCGACGGCTGTAGCATTTTGCTCAAAATCTTCGAGCCATACTTCTATGCTGGGCTGACTCGAACCCGAAAACTGCGTCATCGAATCTTCGATATCGCGAAGAGTGAACACCGACCGTTCAACTGGCTGATTCGCAACCACACTTTGCCTACTTAGCACCTCATCGTAGTCGGACTACTCGTCGCTCGCTTTCAGACCGAAGTGTTCTATGAGTCTGTCCTGCAAGGTCACCTTTCGCCCTACTGTCGATAACCCTAGTCCAACTAATTTGTCTTTAAGCTCCGCTACCGTCAACGCCAGTATCTGTTTCCTGTTCATTGTTCCGTCTGATTACAACACTTAAATTCTTAAAACTAGTTGCTCAAAAGTTATGAAAAAAAGTTTTAAATTAACATTGGAATTGTTTTGAATTATCTAAAGATATTATAAGAATACAATACTAACGTATACAAACTAGTATTAGGTAGGTAGGTAGGTATGAGTAGCTGTCACCGCTAATCCAGCGACTCACTTAGGCCATTAGTAGAGGCCCGTTGTGATACCACAAGCTTAACGCTCATACCCTCTTGCAGAACCATTTAGAACTCTTGACGAAGCTCGTCAAGCATCTTGGGTCTATTTCACCTAATTCTCCAAGGTTCCTAAAAACAGGTGCCCTTAGAAACCGCAGTCTGCTTCTGGCTAGAGCTGGACAGATACAGAGAAGATGCAGGACCGTTTCTTCCTCCTCATAGTTTTTGCAGCTTCTACAGCATATAAAGAAAGGTAATCCAAGACGACCAGCATGGTTGCCTATGAGGCAGTGTCCTGTTAAAGCGCCAATTACTTGGGAAATATCGTCCCGTTTTAAGGTATAAAGACTACGCGACCGTTTACGGTCCCATCTAGGCCAAGTCAGTCTTGAGATCCTACAGGTATGTGTCCATAAGTAGATTCTTTTAAGAGCAGCTTGCTAGTGCCAAGGGGCATACCAATGCGTTCTTTACTGGGAAGAATCTGCTTGGTTGTTCCTTCCCTCGCAAGTTCATCCGCAATGCAGTTACCCTCGATGTCCCTGTGGCCAGGAACCCAAATGAGGTTGAGCCTGTTCTGCTTGGCCATCTCCTGCAGAGATCGGCTGCAATCAAGTACACTCTTTGATTTAATTGTAGCTGAGCTCACAGCTCTTATTGCCGCTTGGCTATCACTAAATATAAAGATATCCTTGCATTTCAGAGCGGCCTGTAACAGGTCTATAGCCTCCTTTATGGCTAGAACCTTAGCCTGGAAAACACTACAGTGATCCGGCACCTGAAAAGAACAGTTCAGAGATAGGTTCTGCGAGTAAACCCCTCCTCCCACTCTGCCATTCAGTTTCGAACCATCTGTAAAGATCGTGAGACTTCCAGGTGGAGTGTAGAAGTCTCTCGACCACGCGTCCCTACCTAGGATTCCCTTCGCGAAATTCCTGTCCGGGACCACAGTATCGACACAGCGGTCTATGTATCCCGGAAGCATTCTATAATTATTCAGTATGCTTGAGTGCCCACGCAAGCGAGACTCCCATTGACATGTCTCTCTTAACCGAAGCGCGGCAAGAGCCGCCATTTGCTGACCCACTAAGTCTAAGGGTAAAAGGTCCAGGAAGACATTCAAGGCGTCGCTCGGTGTTGTTCGCAACGCTCCACTAATGCAGATCATACTGGCTCTCTGCACTTTGCTAAGTAGATTGAGATTAGCAGCTCTGCTTAATGCAGGCCACCAAACGATAGCTCTGTAGAGGAGAATCGGCCTAACCACTGCTGTCTTGATCCAGCGGCAAACGCTTGGATTCTGACCCCATCTCTTCCCAATGGCCCTTTTACAAGAGTATAGGGCGACAGAAGCCTTCTGGCATCGCTGGATCATATTATTCCTCCAGCTAAGCTTCATGTCCAATGTAACGCCAAGGAACTTGACTTACCTCTTTGTGTTTAGACGGATTCCATTAAGTTCCGGCGTAGTTACATACGGAACTTTATATTTTCTAGTGAAAAGCACCAGCTCCACTTTTTCTGAGTTGACTCTGAGACCACATCGCGTGGACTAGTTGCTCACTTCGCGGAGTGTCCCTTGCATCAAGTCACACAAGGTCTGAGGGAATTTGCCTATATATGTAATGGCGATGTCATCTGCATATGCGACAACTCTAGCAGCACCCCATTCCGTCTCCTGCAGGAGAGAATTAACGGCCAGATTCCATAGAAGAGGTGAAAGTACACCACCCTGCGGCGTTCCTCGAGACGCCCGTCTCGAAACACGGTTTGCACCGACCTCTGCTGTAATCTTCCTTCCCAAGAGCATTTGCTTTATAAATTCAACTAGGGAGCTTTCCACACAGAGGCCTCTTAAGGCATGTGTTATGGCCTCAGGACTAATGTTGTTAAAAGTCAAGAAAATCTACAAGGCAAAATTCCTTGTACCTGAAAGACCTTTCGATATAGCTCACCAGGGAATGCAGTGCAGTGTCCGTGGACCTTCTCTTAAGGTAAGCATGCTTATTATTATACAATAGTCGTTTGTCGATTGTAAGAGAGAGAAAGTTGTTTATAAGCCTTTCTAAAGTTTTAAGAACAAAGGATGAGAGACTTGTAGGTCTAAAATCCTTTGGGTTCGCATGTGATGCTTTTCCAGCCTTGAAGACCACAGAAACAGATCTCCATACCGTCGGTACGTAGTTTAGCGTGCAGCATGCTCTAAACATACTTAGTAGCCAATTTGTACATGTATCAATCGTTGCAACCAGTTGAGCCGGTATAATGCCATCTGGCCCGGCAGCCTTGTAGTGATACTTTCTTTTGAGAGGGAGATTTACAATTGCGCCCGAAGAGGAACAATCTACTTCCATTGTCTGTAACCTTCCAGGAAAGTGTGTGTCGAGAAGTAGTTCGACCGTTTCTTTTCCCGTCGATGTCCAGGAGCCATCCTGTCTCTGTATGTTGTACCTGACAAGATTTTTCGTGGTCTGGCAGTTTCGCCGACGCCCTCCACGCCAGTGCAAAAATCCCTCCATGAGGATCTTTTTGCTTCACGAAGGGCTTTTTTGTAGGACCGCAGACCTTACTCAGGCTTTTCGCCCTGTTGAACTGTCTCCTGCAATCTCTCCGCAGAGAGTCCAGCGCATGGGACCACCAGTGGGGCCTTCGTTTTCCCCATGGTTTGGGATCAGGACAGGCTTTAGCCAGTGCCCGCGAGCTGATCGTGGTAAAACAGTTTACCATGTCTTCCAATTTTCCAACAGTACTGGGCTCTGCCGGTACCGGACGTGGTAGGTTATTCTCAAGAGTTTCCCTGTAAAGAGTCCAGTCAGTAATGCTCAGGTTCTTACGAACCTTTGGAGCCGCCATGGACATATCTAGAATTGTCTCAATATACCTATGGTCTGAAAAAGAGTGTTCGTCGAGAACCTTACAGTTCATGACCATATCATGCAGATTTTCACTACATAGCGTGAAGTCTATGACCTCCCTACGGTTTTTGACAATAAATGTGGGCTCTGGGCCCCTATTGCAAATGACTAGGTTAGTAGTTAGCAGATAGTTGAAAAGAGACTCACCCCGATTGTTTATGTTGATGCTTCCCCACTGCACATGGTGGGCGTTAGCATCGCAACCGATGAGAACTAAGCTCGCCGTGTGGTCGCTCATTAGTCTGCGGAGTTGACTTTGAGGGGGATCCTCAGCCTCGTAAGCCATGTATGTTGATGCTATCAGCAAAGACTTCCCTCCAATCTCCAGCAGCGTCGTCGTCATGTCTCCATCACTATAATAGGGTAAAAGAAAAATGTTCAGATCTTTCTTTGCCATTACACAGGTTCTTATTTTACCTTTACCACGCTCAACCATTAGCTTATAGCCCACCGCACCTAAAGCACAGGCCCCCGAGTTATTAACCCAGGGCTCCTGGATAACTGCGATGTCTACGTCGTCACCAAGTAGGCGACCCAATAGAGCAGTGGATGCTGCCCTAGAGCAATGGAGATTTATTTGCAGAACCCTCATTAGAGGTTTCCACCGACTCCTCCACCGCAACGACAGTGACGTTTGCGCTGTCTTCCCCATCGCTGTAAAGTAGCTCCTCCTCGCCATACATCCTATGCATCGCAGATGCCAGGGTCGACTGCGAGGAGGCTCTGCTCTCCGCATCAGAGAAGGTTCAGGCTCCTCAATGTCCACATCCATTGGGGTGCTTGCTCCGGAGGCGCGCTGCGTGTCACCGCGATAGACTCTTAGATTCACTTCATCTTGGCCGTAGTAGACCCGGCCCTGTCTTTTCTCCAGGAGCTCCAAAGAGTCCCTGTTCAGCGACAGGACCACTTGTCTCGACGGCCCATCCGGATCCTCTACTCTTAGGACCTTCCAATCACCTGTCGGCAATGTTGGATTCATCACCTGAAGCATCTTTAAAATATTTTCAGGTGACGATGGGGTGACAGGCACCCACGCCCTCGCTCTGGGCCTGACTGGAATATCCTTCCAGTCAACCACCTCAAGTCTAGCCCCAGAGTAGACAGCTCCTACCCTAGTGACGGCGGCCTTGTACACCGCCGCCGACGTCATCGCAGGCCACAACCTTACTGTGACCCTGGAACCAGCCGGCATCTCTGCACGCGGGAGGGGCTCCAGGGTTCTCCAGCAGCACGTCAAGGATGACGTTTGCCAGAGCCGCCTTCACCCACCTCCACTGGTGCCTTGGTATTGACCCGAGCTCATTGCCGCGGTCCAGAACCCCCATCAGGATTCTATTCCTGGTGACATCAGCAAAGCTGGGTCTGGCCACCCCGGGACGGATGCATTTCTTCTTTGGAGCTGCTTGTTGCTCCTCAAACGATCTCTGTCTTTTGGAGAGGGGGGCTTTGTCTTCAACCGAGGCCCAAGCTGTGCTTTGGTAGTTGGGTAGCAGCGCTTTCGCTCTATCCACCGCATCCCTTGCACTCTGGGGCAACGTTTACAACGGCACCCTCTCATATGATTTGAGCGTTCTGGCAGCCCTCCGCTTTTCAGCGTTTGTGGACCGCCCGCCCGACCGACCATGCATCGAATTGCCCGTAGTTGCCAACGCGACATTACCCTGGTTTGCCTTTACCTCGGCTGCTATTCGCCCATCCCCAGTTGGGCCAGGTCGTGAGACCTTTGTCCGCATGGGTGCAGGCTTTGCAGCCGTGCCGGCATTTGATGGGCGCTCCGCGTTAGGGCTACAGGACGACCTGCCGTTTCCAGCACAGTCCCTGCAGCTTTACTGGTGCTTGGCCCCACCATAACGCCCGTGATCACGGGACACCCTGGGGTGGCCCCCAGAGCAGACCCGGAGGTGCTCGCTGTGCGAAATGGTGCCTTTAGCGCATGCGGCGGCACTGTCTTGCCCCGTGGAGGGGAAGACGAAACGTGTTTTTGTTTTTGTTTTAAGTTAATTGGCCTTTCCATTCTATTTGGGTCCCCACTCGAAGCCGCTATACTCACTCGTTGTGGTAGTCGCTATGGGATCCCATGGTTATCTATGAAGAAGGGGATCAGGGAGGCCATGCGAGGGTTGGCACCCCCCTTATGAGGGGCCAGATCCAGCGCAAAAACGGGAGGGTCGCCTCAACCGTTACCTACAACCACCAACTGAATGGCGACGGGATCGGAACGTACTTCAAGGCCTGCCAGGGTTTTAACGCGACGGAGGAAATCACGGCATTTGCCTGAAAGCCATTTCTGCAGTGTATCACCCCTGCATACTCAGGTAACAGAATACCGCAACCACCAGCTCGATATCGACTAATCAGTCAGTAAAGGAGGGGATAGTCCGAGGACGAAGCAGAGGTCAGGCCAAATGTGGGGAGAGTTCTCACCTTCCTTTATCAGTTCCCCAGCCGAGGCTTAGGTTAACAGTGCTACCAGACGTGAAGGAAAAAGAAGGAGATTGATAGTGAGAGGTGGAAAGGCGTCACATCCGATGATCAGCCATCGTGTTGCACTTCACTACCCTTTTAGCACCAAGTATTAAATACTATAAAATTTCATTTGTACTTATTCTGCAATCAGCGTGCCACCCTAATGTTGCCTGCTGCTGCTTCCCACGCCGCCGTCCTTTGGCTTTTCAAATCTTCCTTATTTTTAATAAAATTTACTTCTTCACCACTATGCACTGTACTGTACTAGGCTTGCACTGAACTAGCGCTCCGCTGTTTAAAACTAGCGCTTCGCTGTTCTGACTTCCCGCTATTTTCGGTTGACGCCGGCGACGTCGTCACTTAGCGGTTTACTGTACCGCAAGTACCTCAGCAAAGCGGTAAAACATGCCGTCTACACACACTTTACTTACTTGTGTATGTAACAGTGCTGTTGCAAACTTGCACTGCTACTGCGCTGTCACTGCCGATATTTTCCGTTGGCTAGCGTGCTGACCATTTGTCGACTATCCACGCTTTGTAAATCGGCTGCTGTTAAACTTGCGTACGCTGCTTTTCGCAAAGATGTTTGCTATATATTAAGCAAGCTGCTTCTTTTCTTTGAACTGCTGCTACTGTACGCTGTCTCTCGCCGTTATGTCAGCGCTACTCCGCCCAACCCGACTTCGCTGACGCCGCCTTGCTGTTTCGCACTCGCTTTTTTCGCAACACTTTTACTTAATATCATATTACTTGAGTGGATAAGAATCTCACTCTGACACAAATTTTGTAGGACCCGAAAACTTTTAAATAAATAGGAAACACTTCTATGTTGAAATTTAGTTTATTTTAATGAACAAATTAAAGTATTTGGCTCCGTTTAATGACGGTCGTCAGCTCAGGTTGGTGGTCGTTGTAAAAGTGTGTCCGGTTCGTTTCTTATCGTCTTCAGTTTGTCTTCTTTTTCGTTGTCATTCAGGGTTGAAATAATTTGTGTCGCTACGGGTTGCCGTCGTGTCACTGTCCCACATATATATATACATTTTATATATGCTTTCTCCAAACACAAGTCTGCATACCATGAATTTTCTATTTTTGTTTTATTTTATTTTATTTATATGTGCACTACAAAAACGAAATGAACGCTGCAATAAAATGAAATAGTTGCGCCGATGAGTTCTAACACAACGCTATCTAAGCCGCCAGTGCGTAAAATATATCCTTCATCATTTTAATCATCTAAAAAGTGTATAATTTAAGTCACACATCATAATAATAAGCATTTATTTAGTAAAAAAGGATTAATTAAAATATTTTAGTTACTTTATGTTATAAATAATGCGAAATTGAAAAAATATGTTTGTAGCTGCCACCTAACAAAGCGGCGATGGATTTTGATTATGAATGCACGACTATGTTCGATCAGCTGTTTAGGCTGACTCAACATGTTGAGTTCATGTAGCGAAAAAATTTTATGATGGCGTCAAATAGGCAACTGTTGAGCTGAGCGGCTCTACTCAACTATGCGTTTCTAAGACAAACACTCAACTGTTGCGCAACAGTTGTGTCTTATGAACGCGCCCAATAGCTCGCTAACTAACTCTATGTGGCTGTCATACTTATTGTTAACCAAAAAATTTGAAACAACAGTCTTAAACGATTTCTATGCAGGTTTTTCTATATCACTTAATTTTTCTTCAAATATCGGATCTTTAATTAACTCCCTGATTTAAGGTCCACCGTAAATACCGTCTTTTATCGCTACGTCACTTTTTTTTAGGAAATTTTCTTTTAAAAATAAAAATCCACTCCCATGCGATCGATGTGTTTTCAAACATTTTTATAAGGCTGTTTTTTGATATGCAATGGTGAAGAAGTACTTTACATCGATTTGTAAGGTAAATGGGGGTAAACAATTTCTTGAAATTAACAACATTTATAGTATATCAGCAAGGCAAATATAGCATTCTGGGACCTGATCTCTTGGTTCCGTCCAAATCATAGGCACAGCAAACGACATGTAGTGGGACCCTTTCTTCCAATCTGTTAAATTGTTCACACATGTTATTCAACAAAGATCCAAGATTTGTTTAGATGGGCCATAGTGAAACCGAAATATCAGTGATAACTCTCCAAGAAAAGTTTAGATATATTTCATTTTGTTTATTGAAAGTGAACTCACCACAAACATAACAAAAATTATTAGGATCATTACGATACTTTCTCGAAATTATAAAGCAGTTTATATAATCACATAATTTTGAAAAAAATCAAAGTTGTATGGCTATTTATTCGCGAACGTTAATAAGGAGGGTAGTTGGATAAAACGGTATAAGTTATTAATTTTCGTGTGGCGTTACTAGTGTGGACTAGTGTTATTACTTCTAAAGGTGGTAAGCACATATTTAAATATATCGTATATGGCATGCCTTCATGATATATACATACATTCATATCTGTTTACCCAAGCAAAGTCTTCATAGCACAATTTCACTAATACTGTTGTTTCTTATATCTACATAGGTCACATACGATTGATGCACAAACACTTAATGGAAATTATTCCACTTAAATTATATTCGCTTTGTGCTCACGATTAAATGATTTATGCCCGAATTCAGTAACTTGGTATCATCTCAAGTCTGAAAATGAGCTAGAGATTATTGTTTTTCCTCGCTTTCACGTTTCTTTTTTTTTTATTTCAATCTTTTGTGACCTGCTCACCACCAGGTCACTATTTAGAGACGTTATTTTGAGACTAGAGGCTTTATTTTGAAATTAATGAATGTCAACTGGTCTAAAATTTTAACTTTAGAAGTTTGTGTCGAATTAGATACATAACAGTGATACGTAACTGAACGTCAAATGATGTCTACTTTTGCTTGCAGTTCTTGTTAGTGTTTACGGTGTTGCTCTTCATTTACCCGCGATTGCTGCGTAATTTTTACAGATATGCAGCACACTGCCTGCCACGCCTCCAAAGCTTCATTTAACCTTCGTCGTTTTTCTCTAAAACGTGGGACTTGAAACATCACATGCTCTGCAACTTCCTGGCTCTCTGACCCACAAATTTAGCAAAAAAAAGTGTATTTTTCGTGCCCGAAACTATGGAGGAAACTTTTAAAGCAGTGTTCACTAAAGATTTGTGTAAGGCATTACCTCCAACTCTCCATGCTTCCTGTTAAGCCATGTTTCAAGCATAGAAATGAGTCGATGGGTCCACCTTCCACTTTGAACCCACCGTATCTAGCTTGTCACTTATCTATACATCGTTGTCTTGTTGTGGTTTTATTTATCTCGTGCACCACGTTTGGATATTCCGCTTGTCTACACGAAGCTCGCTTTGGTTCTGAACGACAATATCAAAAGGGAAAATCGCTGCTATAACTAAAGTAGCTTCTTCTAAGACTGTTCGAAATGCAGAGTAAACACGTAAAGCACATCGCCGATATGTAGAGTTTAAAATTCGCGTATATGACCCTCTGATATCGTGGATTCAAAAAAGATTATTGCTCTCACTACGCTCACTACTAGCTGCCTACATTGTTGGAGTGCTTTACTAGTATTTCCCATAATTCTAGATAGGGCTAAGGTCGCCACTGCTCCTTTGTTTTTAGCGTATTCTAGTATCGATACTGTGGACTCTGCAATCTGAATTTTGTCGCTGAGCAGTTTTGCCACCACTACAAGCAAAACCATCAATGGTTACACGTTCAAGAACCGGCGTGCGCAATGTACCATCATATAAAGGGTGTTTTTTTTTGTAGAAGTGTGGGTTTCAGTGAGGCAATACTTTTTTCGGAGTTGGTCTTTGTGACAGCTGTTACTTGATTTATACTCAGTTTGGTTTGCCATTTCATAATGAACAGGCTTACTATGGAACAAGGTTTGCAAACGCTCGGTGAATGGGCCCAAAACGAGATGGCCACCGATCCCGATTTTCACAAGAAAATTTTGTTCAGCGATAAAGCTCACTTTTGGTGAATGGGTACGTTAATATACAAAATTGTCGTATGTCGCATGTCGAGTGATGATTATCCACAAGCCATTTGATGTGCTCTATGAGCATTCCCTCTGCTTGGTCTATATTTCTTCCAAAATAAAGCCGGCCATAATTTTATAGTCAATGGGGAACGCGTGGGCCTCCAAGATCGTGCGATTTAACACCGCTGGACTATTTTTTTTTAGGATTTTGTGAAGTCGCTTGTCTACGCAGATAAGCCCGAGACGATTGACGCCTTTGAAGAGAATATTCGGCGCGTTATTGCTGACATACGGCCGGAATTGCTGCTTGAAGTGGTCGAAAATTGGCCTCTCGGCTGGAAGTTATTCGAGCCAGCCGTGGCGGTCACTTTCCCTAAATAATTTTTATAACATAATGGCAAACCCTTTTCTTATTTATTTATTTATTTATTGTTTACAGTCTTGCGACTTTAAAATGTACAATTTTACAAACTTATAATATAATTTCCAGTAAAGCATAAGTACATACAGATATATTTCAAAAAATCATGAATAAAATTGCTTAAAATTAATTGCGTAGTTGGGTAGCTGAAAATGCCTAGTTTCCAGTCTACCATTATGTGCCACGGGCGGAAAGGCCTAGTTTCCGCTCCGCATTTCTGTAAAAAAATGAGTTCCCGATCCATATTCCACTTCTTACTTTCCATACGAACAGTTTGTCATGGTCGGAAAGGCCGTGTTCCCGATCCATGATCATATCGCCTTTATTTGTGTCAGGACGGATGGAAAGACCAAGTTTCCATTCCGCGCCCTTACTGGATAGCCAATGTTTTACAATGGTCATACAGTAATTTCTTGAAACTACTAAAGTTAGTGCAGTATGTATGTAGTGGTAATGTGTGTAGTGTATACACCAACGTCGTTAACTCTCCCCGGTATTAAAATGAAATGTCCTAATTTTTCATTGTTTCGACATCGTTGTAATTCGGTTAGGTAGGCTACTTCAAAGTTTCTTTGGCGTTTGATGTTTAATTGTAGTTGTCTATATGTGTACAATTTTATAATAGTGTGTGTAATTAAGACTAGTATAATTATGACTAAAATTAAATATAAAGTGAATTTCCAAGGATGGTGCTCAATTGGTAAAACTAATTTGTAGATCTCTTGTATATTCGTACATTTATAACCTGATTTGGAGTTTAAAATCTTCTTCTTCTTCGTTCTGGTGAGCATGTTATACATTTTTTATTTCTTATTTATGGTTAATATAAGTTTTATTATCAATAGTTGCAATAAAAGAGAATTGTATTAAATGTGGACCATTTACCTTAAGTCCGTTCCATGTGTGTTCATAGTCGATAACAATGTTACCATTATCTAATACTTGTAAGGGTTGGTTATTTTCTTGGATAATATTACAATGATCATTTTGTTCTAATAACACTGTCCAACAGCATTTTTGGAAAAGAATAGCGACCCTATAATTCTGAGAGGGTATGTTGAGTAGATAATTTTTGTAGAACAAACTTATGGTCCAGCACGTCTGAGTTTTTTTTTACAGTGGGTCAAAGTTTTCATTTTTTGGTCGAAGGGAGCATTATACTATATGAAAAAAATGTTGTAAGTTAATGTCTGAGAGAATTCTTATGGTCAGAGTTGTATTGTGGAATTGTATGAGGATTATTTTTGTGGAAGATCTTAACCCTCTAACTGGTCTCTTTATTTGACCCTTTTTTTCGAGAAAATCAAAAAATATCCTTTTAAAAAGGACATTTAAGGATTAAAATATTCTACGAAAATGTTTGGCGGAAAATTTCAGTGGGGGTCACCAAAGACACCATTGTTGTAAATAAAGCTCTTTACAATTAATTGGCAAAATTACACGCGAACATATACAAAGCAGGTGAACACGTCGTCAAGTTCGGCCGGGCCAATCACTGAGTTCTCGCGTTTAGTCAGCTGTGACTTACAAATCAGCTGTGACTTACAAATCGGGTGTGATAAAATTAAGCATAATTGAGCTACTAAGCAGTACATATCGGGTGTGATTTTTACTAAAATTAATATAAAAAAAGAACAATTGAAGCTTAAATAAGCATGGCGGATTCTGTTTGCAAATTAAGAGATTGGTTTTGTTTTATTTGTGGACATTTTACGCACCATCAAAGCAGAAGAAAGATATTCCCTACAATTGAAGAACCATATTTTCTTTTCTTTGGAATACGATTTTTATGTGAAGCTTGGATACCAAAAACTGTATGTACTACTTGCGAAAGAGGTCTTTTGACCTGGTACAAAGGCGGTACTAAAGTGCTGCCATTTTCTGCGCCTATTATATGGATTGAACCTGAAGATCACAAATCAGATACATGCTATTTCTGCGTAAATTACAAATTTGGTAGAAGCCAAAGGCACTACGCGATAATGACATACGAAGCAACAAATAATGTCATTTTACCAGAAGTGCGCTGTGAAGGTGTTCCGGTGCCTCAACCGCCTACACACACATTTGCGGCCAATATGACATACGCCAATACAGAAATAACAGCGGCGGTTGAAAACATATCAGATATAAGTTACTTGCCTACTGATGGTTTAAACATATGTCCTTATTTGATAGATCAAGCTTATTTTGAAGATCTTGTAAGCGATTTAGGACTAACAAAAGAGAAAGCTGAAATATTATGTTCCAGATTGAAAAAACAGGAATTTGATAAAAGACGATGTAAAAGTTACATCGCCAAGAAAAAGACACGACGATCTGGAAAGTTATTTTAAAAAATCAGAAGAACTTGATTACTGTTGCAGTATTGAAGAGGTTCTAAAATATCTAAAGCTTCCACTGGACTCTTCCGCTTGGCGACTATTTATAGATAGTTCAAAACACAGCTTAAAAGCAGTTTTACTGCACAATGCAAATCAGCAGCCAATAATACCGGTTGCGTATTCCACAAAAAAGGAGAAAACATACGCAAATATTTCAAATCTCTTAAATAAAATTGAATACTATAAATATAAATGGGAAGTATGCGCAGACTTCAAAATGATTGCAATATTGACTGGAATGCAAACAGGATACACAAAATATATGTGCTTTCTTTGTAAATGGGATTCACGTGCTACCAGCAGCCATTGTCATATTAAATATTTCGAAGAACGTAAAGAAAAAGGTAAAGAAAAAGGTAAAAAGTTGGGCGTAGTGAAACATTTTATTAAAAGCTTAAATACACAAGGAAATGCTTTCAAACGCATTCAAACAATTTTCCCCAGATTATCTGCAGCAAAATTAAAAGAAGGTAAAATACGGTTTTAAGAATTAATTAATTTCATTTAATGTAAATTACCTTTTCTAGGAATGCTCGTTGGACCCGATATAAGAAAATTATTACGAAATGAAGAATTTTATGGTCATCTGTCGGATATGCAAAAGACAGCATTTGACTTTATGCAGCTGGTTATATCAGAATTCCTTGGAAACTCAAAAGCACAAAACTATGCAGAAAATATTGAAAGCATGCTATCGGTTTTAACAATATTGGCGTTAAGATGTCACTAAAGCTGCATTTTCTGCACTCTCACCTCAATTTTTTTAAAGAAAACCCTGGAGCGGTTTCAGAAGAACACGGTGAAAGGTTTCATCAGGATATAAAGGTATTGGAAGAAAGATTCAAAGGGAAATCCCAAAGTGTAATGCTTGCTGAATACGTATGGGGCTTGTACAGAAACCTTGACACATCGGAACATTCACGTCAAGCTAAATACAGGAAAGCATATTAAGTTTAATCTTTAATCCATTGTCATACTACTGCTGAAGCAAAAAAATAAATATGTACATACTATAATAAACCACTATTAAAACAAAATTATAATTTTTTATAGAAGTTAGCGTGTAATTTTGCCAATTAATCGTAAAGAGCTTTATTTACAACAATGGTGTCTTTGGTGACCCCCACTGAAATTTTCCGCCAAACATTTTCGTAGAATATTTTAATCCTTAAATGTCCTTTTTAAAAGTATATTTTTTGATTTTCTCGAAAAAAGGGTCAAATTGACCCATAAAGAGACCAGTTAGAGGGTTAAGATCTTCCACAAAAATAATCCTCATACAATTCCACAATACAACTCTGACCATAAGAATTCTCTCAGACATTAACTTACAACATTTTTTTCATATAGTATAATGCTCCCTTCGACCAAAAAATGAAAACTTTGACCCACTGTAAAAAAAAACTCAGACGTGCTGGACCATAAGTTTGTTCTACAAAAATGATCTACTCAACATACCCTTTCAGAATTATGGGGTCGCTATTCTGTTCCATTCAAAAAGTCTTCATTTGTTGGACAGTGTAATAAGGGAATAGCACAAATATCGTCTTAAACAACAATGCTTTATGTTTTATGTTTACAAACAACAACAAATAACGTTTGCTATATTGCCACTAAATGCACAACAGCCATCAAGTCATTGGCATGGCCTTGAGCAAAGCATTTCGGCGATATATTATTTCACATGCACTCAATGGTTACGTAAACTCTACACTGTAAGCATTACTCGCATGCCAACTTTACGGTGCATTTCGATCTGTTTTTAAGTATGCTAATTTTCGTTCCTGATATTTGCCTTTTCTTTGTGCTATATATTGATACTGATTTTATTGTTATGTACGACTGCTGTGACAGCATTTAAAAAGGTATAAAAAGAAATCTTTTAATAAAATGTAACAGTCTAACAAAATAACTTATATAGACTTCAATACATTTCACATTTATTTGTTATTACAGGATATTTGTAAATTGTAATAATAGCATTATGAAAGGTACAAATGTGAATATCGGAATATTCTAATACATTTATTATTGGAATATCATATACTTCCTATTTCATAACCTGCTGTAGAGATTAAGTGTTCCAGAGAAAAATTTCATGTTGTTGTCGACCTGTTTAATTTCATTATTTTTTATTTTTAAATGAGCTAAAGGCCAATTTTTGTTGGAAAAATTAGAGAAAAAACAACAACACCAAAGCGGTAGAAGTTATAGTACTATTTCGGAAATCACCACATTTCCCCATCAGACTTCTTTCTTCACGGCTTTCGCGGGAGTCGAACCCGCGCCACCACGCAACACTTAAGCCAGCGTCTCAACAGGCTGAGCTAAGCTTACGCTGTGTGAGCTGTTGTTATTTTCTCCATATCCTTTACAACTCACTACAATCAAGTGCGACTGTTCCGCCGCTATTTTAACTTGACTGTGTAGTTGTTGTTTGTACAAATTTTGTATATTTATATTTGTTTGTTAGGCAGGCTCAACCTTATTGTTAATTTTTGTTGTTTTCGACCTGTTTAATTTCATTATTTTTTATTTTTAAATGAGCTAAAGGCCAATTTTTGTTGGAGAAATTAGAGAAAAAACAACAACACCAAAGCGGTAGAAGTTATAGTACTATTTCGGAAATCACCACATTTCTCCATCAGACTTCTTTCTTCACGGCTTCCGCGGGAGTCGAACCCGCGGCACCACGCAACACTTAAGCCAGCGTCTCAACAGGCTGAGCTAAGCTTACGCTGTTTGAGCTGTTGTTATTTTCTCCTATTCCTTTACAACTCACTACAATCCTTTCCTGTTTTTGCGAAGGTAATCGTATTTGTAATAGCTAATAATTCATTATATATTTCTATAAGAATCGACTGGTCGAAAATAGATTGGGGATCTAATGTTTCTAAAATGTTTTCTAATCGGGTATTTATTGTCCTTTGCTTGTTATTATTATCAATAAGTTATTATTATCAATAAGTTTTAATTTCAACTAGATCATCATGCTCTGGTATACCTGTTACAAATTTTAATACTGAGCCTAAAAAATTGAGGGCACGTTTGGCACGATATTCGGATCATATCAATTATTATATCTGCGGTATGAATTGAGTCGTAACAATTTCTCATAACTTTTTCGTATGGTTCTAATGTTAAAGATAGATTTGATACGTGCTAAAAATAGGATGAACTCTGGTAAGTTTAGACAGTATCTTTTCAGTAAGCACATATCTTTTACCAGTTAAATTTGTAATTTTATCGCAAAACGCGACAGTAATTATTGTCGAAATTAAGAGCCCTGCTCGTTGCATGGTGTGCAATTTTTTCTAATTCTATCCTTGTGATTTTCCCCCTCACTGTTAGGATTGTGTCCCCACGATCTTCTTTTACCTTGTGCTTATTATATTTTGTTGCGAGTTTGTTGCGGCGATCCGTTCGGCTGTATACTATGTCACTTGGATTGTACGTTATGCTTTTCCTATTTTTATTGTGGCATTGGAGTAATTTTGATTGTTTTTCTTCAAGTGTGTCCTTGATATCGGGGTATTTTTCGCGATTATAAAACACGTCTTCGGATTTGTATCCTGTAGAGGAATGAATTGTTCTGCTGTATTGGCGAACTGCGTTGAATAATTCGTCCGCGGGGGCAGTTTTATATTCTGCCGCTAAACTTTGACAGAGTTCGATAAGCGTACTATGTAACCGTTCAACTTGAGCGTTTGATGTCGAAATATTAAGAACTTCATTTCTGTCATTGTCTTGTAAAATAATAATTTATCATCATAATCGTTGAAAGATGGAAGGTGCGTTCTTTAATCCGAATGGCATTCTAACAAATTCATACCTGGCGCCGTTGACACAGAATGCTGTCTTTTCCCGATCAGATTCTTTAATTAGTATCTGATGAAAACCTGATTCTAAATATATTGTAGAGAAAATCTTTGCTTTTTTCTGTTTTGTATTGTCATATTGACATCTGGAATTAGATATCTGTCAGTAATCGTATGAGTATTAATCTTTTGAAAGTCAACCACCATTATTTTTTACGAAAAAAAATGTGTTCCGGCTAATGCGGAACTTTATTCATCAACGTAAGTTCTTAAACTGAATTCACAATGTTGTCTTAAAACTAAGCTAAGCCCGTGTGCTGTAAGGTGTTTTGCTGATTAGGCGTTTCCCACGGGAACGGCAGTCGCTGCTCTGTTGTCTGGTCAACTTTTGGTATGCGCGTGTGGGGTGTAGGATTTCTTGTCTGTATGTCTGCTGCGCTAGGTGTTGCGCAAGCTACCTTTGGTATGCGCGTGTGGGGTGTATAATTTCCTGTCTGTATGTCAGCTGCGCTAGGTGTTGCGTTATCTTATACACCAACGTCGTTAACTCACGCCCGACTCTCCTCTGATGCCTTTTCGGCATCTTCCGCACTCAGGCATTCTCCTACACACCGGTCAACTGCTTTTTTTATGTTTATTTGTATGTATATTAATATGTATATTAAAACCGCAACTAGTTCAAGCGTTTTTGTTTATTTTTGGCAATTTTATTCCTTTACTTTATATACACTAAACAGCGTTCCACCTTTTTATATTCGCTATTTAGCCGAATATCGACTATTTTCTTATACAATTATTATTTAGCAAAATAATATATTATGTTTAAAACTTTCCGCAATCAAAAACACTTCCGTGCGTGATGAAGTAAAATACAACATCTCTTTATAATAAAGCTAAATTCTTGGCCGTAGCATTAAATTATATTCGTTTTATTTCTTCTGAAAACCCACATGTTTAAAAATCTAGTTCATTGAGATGAACTACACCTTTTCCAACAGTATTTCAGAAAAACTCAAATGTATTTCAAGAAAAACTCAAATGTATTTTTCTGAAATACATTTCGGGGTTTCTGAAACACACTTGAACTTTTCTGAAATACATTTATGTTTTTCTGAAATACTGTTGGTAAAGGTGTAGTTCTTTAGTTTGTTTAATTCGGGAACGAACTAAAAACGTATCATTGCCCACAGTGCGAGTGCTCTTGCTAAAGACTATTTTGAAAAGGAACGTGAAGTGGTGTCCATAGCGTGCTCAGTGGTCAAGTGACGTGCCGGCTGCTCTGCTAAAAAGTGATTTGCAAAATCAAATACACAAGAAAAAGGGGCAAAAATGCGACTGAAATACAAACGAAAAATAATATGAAATATGTAGAACTTAAAAAATTAAGTGCCGAAAGTTACAAAAAAAATCCCAATTTCATATAGAACTAAAAAGCTAAAGTAAAAAATCAAAACATTAAAATATCTTCAAAAATTGTATATATATTAAACTTACTTATTTATTTGGCGCATCAACCGCCTAAGCAATTTTGGCCGAGGTCAACAAAGCATGCCAGCTGCCCCTATCTCGTGCTAACTGGCGCCAATTGGAAATCCAAAGTATAGCCAAGTCTTTTTCCACTTGGTCTTTCCAACGCAGAGGAGGTCTTCCTTTTCCTCTGCTACTACCCGCGGGTACCGCGTGAAAAACTTTCAGGGCTGGAGCTATTTCATCCATTCGAACGACGTGACCTATCCAGCGGAGTCGCTGATTCTTAATCCGCTGCACTATATCTACGTCATTGTACAGCTCGTACAGCTCGAACACTCCAAGAGCCCACTCATCTGATGTTGTCATCGTCCATGCTTCTGCGCCATACAATAGGACGGGCATGATGAGAGACTTATAAAGTATGCTTTTGTCCGTCGAGAGAGGACTTTACTTTGCAATTGCCTACTCAGTCCAAAGGAGCACTTGTTGGCAAGAAAGATTCTGCGTTCGATTTCAAGACTGACGCTGTTATTGGTGTTAATTCTGGTTCCTAAGGAAACGAAGTCCTCTACTTTTTCAAAGTTATAACTGTCAACAGTGAATGTGCCGACTGTCTATTTGATGACAGGCACCTAATGCTGCGTGGGTTTCACCACTGGAGGTGAAAATCGTGAGTGCAGTGAAGGAGTCAACAAGGGAATCAGCTGAGCGCATATTGCTAATTATAGGAGAGCTAACAGCTTAGCTCGCAAATTGAACGCAACGCGTAAAGTCTCTCTAAGAAAGAGTAGTGAAAGCGGAGCGCGACTGTGCTGATATAGCAATACTACGCAATGACGTTCGTGCTCCTAAAACGGAGGAATCTCTTAGCACTGAAGTGTGCTCACTTCGCAATAAAATTGATCGCTAAGAAAGAGCCGAAGTAGCCGCTGATGCGTTTGTAAATGGTATACCAGCGGAGAGTGAGGAGGATTTAATGGCTATACTAAATAATATTAGCAGCTCAATCAACAGCACTATGCCTGCCGTAACGAACATTTTTCGACTGCGAAAAATTAACAACACCAAGACTGATGCTCCGATTCTTGTAAAGTTTAGCTCTCCTAAGGAAAAGCGCTTTTTTTCAAGTCTATTGCACTTAATAATCGTAGCAACGAAAAGCTGTGCTTAAAACATGCTGGGTGTGAATCAAACAGCCAATTTATTTCAACGAATGCCTGACTAAAGCAAATCGTGCGGTGCTGAAAGCTGCAGTGCTTCTAAAGAAACAAAAACAAATATTCTCAGCTTTCACCAGGTGTGGGCAAATTTTTATAAAGCGCTCTCTTAGCGATTTTCCTGTCTGTATGCCGACTATGGAAACTCTTAGTAACCTAATAAGCACCGACGAAGAAACTTTTCTCTTTCGTAGCAATACTTAGAATATCGAGTGTTCGTTATCTTGCTTTTAATTCTAGCTTTCTTAAATATAACCCTCTTCTATTCAACTATTTCAAATTATAAGTAAATATCTCTTTTGTTATGACTTCTAAATTTGTTCATGTTGCTCTTACATTAACATTTAGTTTGACACTCTATTTAAATGACAACTGTGACTGATATCATCAGTAAAGGGAATAGTCAAAGTACTAGTCACTGTGCGATGTTACGAGTACTATGCAAAAAAAGAAATGGGCTATAAATATCTCATATCAATGCCCAGAGCTTGTGCAGGAAAATTGATGACTTAAAGTATTACTGTGAGAACTTTTTCATTGACCTAGTATGCATATCGGAGACATGGTTTACTTCACACATGTGCGACCAACTCTTCGCAATCAAAGGGTACAAACTCTTTAGACTCTTTGTGAAAGAGTCATTGAAATGTTGTGTGAAATCAAGCGTTGACGTTTGTGTTGAATATATGTTTGTTGAAATTGCTTGTTGTAATCGTAAAATTCTAGTGTATCGACCAAATAAAAATGTTGACTGTAGCCCGCTCTCAAATGCCATTGAGAAATTATGTCTTTCATATAAAGATATTGTTATTGCCGGTGATTTCAACTGCAATTTGCTAGTTGAACGCCGCCTAACTCACGCTATGGGCAATTTCGGTCTTTTGCCAATAACTACACTTACCCCAACTCATTTCACCAGTAGCAATGAATCTCTTATTGACATTTATTATTCAAACAACCTAAAACGAGTTCTACTATATGACCAACTATCCATGTCTTCTTTCTCCAGACATGACTTAATTTTCTTGACGTTCGACTTCTCTGTCACTACCTCTGATGAATTACAATATTATAGCTTTCGAGATTTAAAAAAAATTGACTATGTTAAACTTATTAATGACGTAAATAAAACTGATTGGCACTATATAAATATGTTGACATCTACCGACAATCAAATACAGACGAATTTACTTAAACTACTTGACACGCATATTCCCGTAAAAACAAAAATTAGGCGCCATCATGACAACAATTGTTTTACTTTAGAAATTAAAAAAGGTATAGAAAAGCGAAATAAAATGTATGACCGGTGGAAGAGATATAAAACAAGTGCTTTTCGCAATCAGATTTTAGTTTTGAAGAAAGCGGTTGTTAAAATTGTTAGAAATGACAAAGCTAAGTATTTCGAAAAATACTTCGGCAGAGCAGTGGAAAGCAAACAATCTTGGCAAAAAATTAGAACTTTCGGTCTGGTTAAAAGTAAAAGAAAAAAATCGCAGTATTTGGAAGATCTTGACGCTATAAAATAAAAGTTCGTAAATATATCAGCACCTCGAATAACAAACACTTATAATAATATTAATTTACCGTGCTCACTACCAAACGATCTGAGTTTTGGTTTCTCCTGTGTGGATCAGTCCGACGTCCTTGAATGTTTTCTATCTTATTAATCTAATGCCTTTGGGACAGATGGCATTCACCCAGTGTTTCTAAAAGCAGTTTTGGCGATTCTGCTCCCGCATATCACATATTGCTCTAATACGATTCTCACCACATCCGTTTTCCCAAAATGTTGAAAAAATGCCTAAATCCAACGGATCCCTAAAACCGATGGCGAACTCAGACCAATTGCAATTTTACCATATCTTTCGAAGATACTCGAGCTAATTATGCATACGCAATTAAGTGCGTTTCTTTCTAAGAACTCCCTTTTAAACAAGCGGCAATCCGGTTTCCGAAAAGGACATAATTGTGTAACCGCGCTGACTGACGTGATCGAAAACATTCACGAGTCCATTGACGAGGAACAGGTCACTTTCCTTACATTACTAGACCACTCAAAGGCGTTCGATTACGTAAACCACAGTTTCCTATTTGCAAAACTCGATAAACTCTTTGGGCTGTCCTATACAGCTATTAAACTACTTGCCTCCTACTTAGAAAATAGATCTCAAGTGGTTTGTAGTGGGGCACTGACATCATCTGCTTTAGAACTAAAAAGTGGAGTTCCGCAAAGATCCATCCTCGGCCCGCTTCTCTTTTCCTTGTACATTAATGATCTACCAATTGTTATTACTGATATGAGCTTTCACATGTACGCAGATGATGTCCAGGTTTATAAATCTTGCAAGCTCAATGATATATGTGGCTGTGTCATTAAAATTAATGAAAACTTACGCCGTATCAATGAATGGGCCTCCGAAAACGCACTGACACTTAATCCCAAGAAGTCCCAAGTTCTTATTATCTCTAGAAATTCTTTTGACACTTCGATCTTACCAAAAATCACGGTTGGTCGCATCGATATCAACTATGTGGACACAGCTAAAAATCTTGGCATAACTTTCAACAGAACTTTAACTTGGGAAAGCCATATTAATGTAGTGGTAGGTAAGCTATATGGTATGCTTCGCGCACTTTGGACCATGCAACACTTTACCCCTCAACGAATTCGTATCTTACTAGTTAAAACATCCCTCACTATTATTTGGTTGTGAAATTTTTGTTAATTGTGGTTATACGTGCAAACACAAGCTTAATGTTTTGTTTAACAATATCACTCGTTATGCGTTTCCACGTTTATCATCTTGCTGAGTCAATATATTCCATGTCCTTGGATAAGCTATTTCAATTAAGATCCCTCATACTTTTACATAAAATCTACTACTCGAAAGTACCTGCGTACCTTGCCCTCAGAATAACTGTCACGAAGTCTATGAGAAATACTAGTCTTTGGAATTCTCTGCCCCAATGCTTGATACCTTTTAGTAACATGAGCACACTTAGACAGGAGCTTCAGAGATATATTAGTATTAGTTAAGATAATAATAATAAATAGCAATTTTTATTCTTATATTTTATTCTTTTGCTTCAGTCATATTCATAGTTTTATGTTTATATGCAGATATTCTAATTTTATTATTTTTATAAATAAATAAATAAATATACATATCCGTTGTGACTAGCACTAATAAATTTAAGGTTTACCCTTGTTGGGTTAGGATTGAATTAATAATAAATACAAATACAAATACAAATACTTCGTCTTGCCCTCATTCACTTCTAGACGCATTTGCTTCGCTTCTCTATCCAGTTTGGAGAAGGCAGAAATAACTGCGCGGTTGTTAAAGCCGATGATGTCAATGTCATCGGCGTATGCCAGCAATTGCACGACAAAGAGTAACACTGTCTTAACCCTCATTTGGTATCAAACGGCTCGAAGAGGTCCTTCTCAATCCTGATGGTGCTGGTGGTGTTGCTCAACGTCATTTTACATAGCCGTATAAGTTTTGCCGGGATACCAAATTCAGACATTGCGGCATATAGGAAACTTCTTCTCGTGCTGTTGAAGGCGGCTTTGAAGTCGACAAAAATATGGTGTGTGTCGATTCTTCTATCTCGGGTCTTTTCCCAGATCTGGCGTGTTGTAAATATCTGGTCGGTGGTAGATTGAAAAGTTCTAAAGCCGCACTGATAAGGTCCAACCAGTCCTTGACGGTGGGCTAAAGTCTAAAGTAAAGACTAATCCCGCGATAATTGGCGCAAACTGCCTGTCTTCATAATTTAGTGCCGTCTCATATGCGTCCGTTGTGGGCGTCCATTGTTGATCATGGTCTTGTTGGTGTCCTTCCTGCTGTTCTGTTTCGCTTTGAATATGAAAATTCCTTTGGAACTTATATGGTATCTGGTTAGAGGTGTTTGATGGTCTTTTTTCAGCTGTTTTACTTGCTGTTGGTCTGTTCATGTAATTAATAGCTCTAGATTGCATTGAACGATCGACGCCCATAGGTTCCGGTTTTGGTAATGGCTTTGCGGCTACTGGTCGAGGTGTATAATTAGCTTGGATCTGGGGGGATGGTTGGAAAAGTCGTGGCTGACCTGATGGTTGACCAAATGTAGGGTAAGGTTGAATAGGTTGTTGCGTATTCCAACCAAATTGTATAGGTTGAGTCCTTTGTTGGAATAGTGGTATATTCCTTGGATGTAATGGTGGGGGAGTTGGTTGTGGATAATATGGTGCGGGGACATTGTAGTGTGCTCGCGGATTTAAGGAAATATTCCTTTGTCCATTTAATTTAGCAGGAGCTGATATTGCTGATCTATTTGATCTGTTGTGAGGGGAAAAATTTATTTGGTTCTCAAGGATTTCGCACAAATGCAGTGAGTGTGGAAGATCCTTAGGTTCTTTTACTGCTAAGAGTCTTGGCATATCGCCGTTAAGTCCGTTTATAAAAGCATCTCTTGCTTTTTCCCTAAACATGTTTGTAAGGACCTTAATGGCATCTGGACTTTCCTGCATACAGGCTATCTTGTTCAATATTAAAGAAAGGTGCGAATAGATCTGCTGGTAAAATTCACGAATTGGGAATCGTCCCTGGACCAGGCTACACAGCTGGTATTCGAGAGTTTTTAAGTCTCTCTTATCAGCGTAGTGCCATGTTAGACAGGAGCGTATCGCCGTCCAATTCAAAGGAATACTATAGGATTCCAATACCTCGTCCGCATGTCCTACAATTTTATTTCTGATAGCCATCAGTATACCGAAGTATTTTGACGTTCCCTGGGACTGTCCATAGTACTCTAAGAGTCTTTCAACGCTTTTTCTCCAAGAACTAAACTCACTAGGATTCCCTGAAAATTCCCTAATAGTCCTGGTTATATCGGGTATACGATCCGAGTCTGTGCTTCTTGGAGCAACTAATAGTTCGTCCCTTAAATTAAGAAACTCATGGTTGGGGTTTACTATATTGTTCACTAGGTTACTACCTTCACTTTGGAAAACATTTTTCACTATTCTACGTATTGTGTCTTCTAATCCTGTCATTGAGGTGCTACTGGTGCTGGCCGCGGTGCCAGTGGCAAGGATCGGGGCTCTGAGGATTGTAGGTGTGATATCGTCAGGCATTTTTGAATACGCTAGTTATTATTAATCACTATTAAAATATTATTAATTTTCCTATTTTAATTTCTTAGCACAAATCACTTATTGGTATTTAGTTTATATCAGCAGTGCAGTATGCTTAATATTATCTTCCTTATTTAATTAAAAATTTTTTTTTCACAAAATGTAAAATTATATTTTCAAAATTTTTCTTTGCATAAAACACGTTTGCGTTATGTTTTTCAACTATCTCACTGGATAAAAATTCTACTATTTTTTCACAATTCAGGATTTTATATTCTTACATGCATTCACTTAAAAATATGTAAAATTATATTTTCAAAATTTTTCTTTGCATAAAACACTTTTGCGTTATGTTTTTCAACTATCTCACTGGATAAAAATTCTACTATTTTTTCACAATTCAGAATTTTATATTCTTACATGCATTCACTTAAAAATATTAGTAAACTTACAAAATAAAGTAGACTTCCATAGTGAAGTGACGGCTAGGATGATTCCCTTTTGTTCGCCTTTCCAACGATGACTCAGGATCCTTAATCCGCACACGCCTTGCGTCTATTGACCTAGGCGTTCTTCACTGGTTTTGATGTGTTGCCCAGACGCGTCGGACTTGCTGCTTGTTTATTTGGTCAAGGAGCCTTTATCCTTTATCGATGAAAGAAGATGTCCTGCTGCTGTTTTTCAGGAGCCTTTTGAACACTTCGTCTAAGTTGCACCGGTGCAAGAAGATGTCCTGCTGCTATTTCAGGAGCCTTTGAACACTTCGTTTAGTTTGCACTTCGCGCTGGGCCCCACGTTGGGCGCCAATTAAACTTCCCGGTAGGGTTTTTACGAAAAAAAATGTGTTCCGGCTAATGCCGAACTTTATTCATCAACGTAAGTTCTTAAACTGAATTCACAATGTTGTCTTAAAACTAAGCTAAGCCCGTGTGCTGTAAGGTGTTTTGCTGATTAGGCGTTTCCCACGGGAACGGCAGTCGCTGCTCTGTTGTCTGGTCAACTTTTGGTATGCGCGTGTGGGGTGTAGGATTTCTTGTCTGTATGTCTGCTGCGCTAGGTGTTGCGCAAGCTACCTTTGGTATGCGCGTGTGGGGTGTATAATTTCCTGTCTGTATGTCAGCTGCGCTAGGTGTTGCGTTATCTTATACACCAACGTCGTTAACTCACGCCCGACTCTCCTCTGATGCCTTTTCGGCATCTTCCGCACTCAGGCATTCTCCTACACACCGGTCAACTGCTTTTTTTATGTTTATTTGTATGTATATTAATATGTATATTAAAACCGCAACTAGTTCAAGCGTTTTTGTTTATTTTTGGCAATTTTATTCCTTTACTTTATATACACTAAACAGCGTTTCACCTTTTTATATTCGCTATTTAGCCGAATATCGACTATTTTCTTATACAATTATTATTTAGCAAAATAATATATTATGTTTAAAACTTTCCGCAATCAAAAACACTTCCGTGCGTGATGAAGTAAAATACAACATCTCTTTATAATAAAGCTAAATTCTTGGCCGTAGCATTAAATTATATTCGTTTTATTTCTTCTGAAAACCCACATGTTTAAAAATCTAGTTCATTGAGATGAACTACACCTTTTCCAACAGTATTTCAGAAAAACTCAAATGTATTTCAAGAAAAACTCAAATGTATTTTTCTGAAATACATTTCGGGTTTTCTGAAACACAATTGAACTTTTCTGAAATACATTTATGTTTTTCTGAAATACTGTTGGTAAAGGTGTAGTTCTTTAGTTTATTTAGTTCGGGAACGAACTAAAAACGTATCATTGCCCACAGTGCGAGTGCTCTTGCTAAAGACTATTTTGAAAAGGAACGTGAAGTGGTGTCCATAGCGTGCTCAGTGGTCAAGTGACGTGCCGGCTGCTCTGCTAAAAAGTGATTTGCAAAATCAAATACACAAGAAAAAGGGACAAAAATGCGACTGAAATACAAACGAAAAATAATATGAAATATGTAGAACTTAAAAAATTAAGTGCCGAAAGTTACAAAAAAAAATCCCAATTTCATATAGAACTAAAAAGCTAAAGTAAAAAATCAAAACATTAAAATATCTTCAAAAATTGTATATATATTAAACTTACTTATTTATTTGGCGCATCAACCGCCTAAGCAATTTTGGCCGAGGTCAACAAAGCATGCCAGCTGCCCCTATCTCGTGCTAACTGGCGCCAATTGGAAATCCAAAGTATAGCCAAGTCTTTTTCCACTTGGTCTTTCCAACGCAGAGGAGGTCTTCCTTTTCCTCTGCTACTACCCGCGGGTACCGCGTGAAAAACTTTCAGGGCTGGAGCTATTTCATCCATTCGAACGACGTGACCTATCCAGCGGAGTCGCTGATTCTTAATCCGCTGCACTATATCTACGTCATTGTACAGCTCGTACAGCTCGAACACTCCAAGAGCCCACTCATCTGATGTTGTCATCGTCCATGCTTCTGCGCCATACAATAGGACGGGCATGATGAGAGACTTATAGAGTATGCTTTTGTCCGTCGAGAGAGGACTTTACTGTGCAATTGCCTACTCAGTCCAAAGGAGCACTTGTTGGCAAGAAAGATTCTGCGTTCGATTTCAAGACTGACGCTGTTATTGGTGTTAATTCTGGTTCCTAAGGAAACGAAGTCCTCTACTTTTTCAAAGTTATAACTGTCAACAGTGAATGTGCCGACCGTCTATTTGATGACAGGCACCTAATGCTGCGTGGGTTTCACCACTGGAGGTGAAAATCGTGAGTGCAGTGAATGAGTCAACAAGGGAATCAGGTGAGCGCATATTGCTTATTATAGGAGAGCTAACAGCTTAGCTCGCAAATTGAACGCAACGCGTAAAGTCTCTCTAAGAAAGAGTAGTGAAAGCGGAGCGCGACTGTGCTGATATAGCAATACTACGCAATGACGTTCGTGCTCCTAAAACGGAGGAATCTCTTAGCACTGAAGTGTGCTCACTTCGCAACAAAATTGATCGCTAAGAAAGAGCCGAAGTAGCCGCTGATGCGTTTGTAAATGGTATACCAGCGGAGAGTGAGGAGGATTTAATGGCTATACTAAATAATATTAGCAGCTCAATCAATAGCACTATGCCTGCCGTAACGAACATTTTTCGACTGCGAAAAATTAACAACACCAAGACTGATGTTCCGATTCTTGTAAAGTTTAGCTCTCCTAAGGAAAAGCGCTTTTTTTCAAGTCTATTGCACTTAATAATCGCAGCAACGAAAAGCTGTGCTTAAAACATGCTGGGTGTGAATCAAACAGGCCAATTTATTTCAACGAATGCCTGACTAAAGCAAATCGTGCGGTGCTGAAAGCTGCAGTGCTTCTAAAGAAACAAAAACAAATATTCTCAGCTTTCACCAGGTGTGGGCAAATTTTTATAAAGCGCTCTCTTAGCGATTTTCCTGTCTGTATGCCGACTATGGAAACTCTTAGTAACCTAATAAGCACCGACGAAGAAACTTTTCTCTTTCGTAGCAATACTTAGAATATCGAGTGTTCGTTATCTTGCTTTTAATTCTAGTTTTCTTAAATATAACCCTCTTCTATTCAACTATTTCAAATTATAAGTAAATATCTCTTTTGTTATGACTTCTAAATTTGTTCATGTTGCTCTTACATTAACATTTAGTTTGACACTCAATTTAAATGACAACTGTGACTGATATCATCAGTAAAGGGAATAGTCAAAGTACTAGTCACTGTGCGATGTTACGAGTACTATGCAAAAAAAGAAATGGGCTATAAATATCTCATATCAATGCCCAGAGCTTGTGCAGGAAAATTGATGACTTAAAGTATTACTGTGAGAACTTTTTCATTGACCTAGTATGCATATCGGAGACATGGTTTACTTCACACATGTGCGACCAACTCTTCGCAATCAAAGGGTACAAACTCTTTAGACATGATAGGGGGAGTTGCGATCTTTGTGAAAGAGTCATTGAAATGTTGTGTGAAATCAAGCGTTGACGTTTGTGTTGAATATATGTTTGTTGAAATTGCTTGTTGTAATCGTAAAATTCTAGTGTATCGACCAAATAAAAATGTTGACTGTAGCCCGCTCTCAAATGCCATTGAGAAATTATGTCTTTCATATAAAGATATTGTTATTGCCGGTGATTTCAACTGCAATTTGCTAGTTGAACGCCGCCTAACTCACGCTATGGGCAATTTCGGTCTTTTGCCAATAACTACACTTACCCCAACTCATTTCACCAGTAGCAATGAATCTCTTATTAACATTTATTATTCAAACAACCTAAAACGAGTTCTACTATATGACCAACTATCCATGTCTTCTTTCTCCAGACATGACTTAATTTTCTTGACGTACGACTTCTCTGTCACTACCTCTGATGAATTACAATATTATAGCTTTCGAGATTTAAAAAAAATTGACTATGTTAAACTTATTAATGACGTAAATAAAACTGATTGGCACTATATAAATATGTTGACATCTACCGACAATCAAATACAGACGAATTTACTTAAACTACTTGACACGCATATTCCCGTAAAAACAAAAATTAGGCGCCATCATGACAACAATTGTTTTAATTTAGAAATTAAAAAAGGTATAGAAAAGCGAAATAAAATGTATGACCGGTGGAAGAGATATAAAACAAGTGCTTTTCGCAATCAGATTTTAGTTTTGAAGAAAGCGGTTGTTAAAATTGTTAGAAATGACAAAGCTAAGTATTTCGAAAAATACTTCGGCAGAGCAGTGGAAAGCAAACAATCTTGGCAAAAAATTAGAACTTTCGGTCTGGTTAAAAGTAAAAGAAAAAAATCGCAGTATTTGGAAGATCTTGACGCTATAAAATAAAAGTTCGTAAATATATCAGCACCTCGAATAACAAACACTTATAATAATATTAATTTACCGTGCTCACTACCAAACGATCTTAGTTTTGGTTTCTCCTGTGTGGATCACTCCGACGTCCTTGAATGTTTTCTATCTTATTAATCTAATGCCTTTGGGACAGATGGCATTCACCCAGTGTTTCTAAAAGCAGTTTTGGCGATTCTGCTCCCGCATATCACATATTGCTCTAATACGATTCTCACCACATCCGTTTTCCCAAAATGTTGAAAAAATGCCAAAATCCAACGGATCCCTAAAACCGATGGCGAACTCAGACCAATTGCAATTTTACCATATCTTTCGGAGATACTCGAGATAATTATGCATACGCAATTAAGTGCGTTTCTTTGTAAGAACTCCCTTTTAAACAAGCGGCAATCCGGTTTCCGAAAAGGACATAATTGTGTAACCGCGCTGACTGACGTGATCGAAAACATTCACGAGTCCATTGACGAGGAACAGGTCACTTTCCTTACATTACTAGACCACTCAAAGGCGTTCGATTACGTAAACCACAGTTTCCTATTTGCAAAACTCGATAAACTCTTTGGGCTGTCCTATACAGCTATTAAACTACTTGCCTCCTACTTAGAAAATAGATCTCAAGTGGTTTGTAGTGGGGCACTGACATCATCTGCTTTAGAACTAAAAAGTGGAGTTCCGCAAAGATCCATCCTCGGCCCGCTTCTCTTTTCCTTGTACATTAATGATCTACCAATTGTTATTACTGATATGAGCTTTCACATGTACGCAGATGATGTCCAGGTTTATAAATCTTGCAAGCTCAATGATATATGTGGCTGTGTCATTAAAATTAATGAAAACTTACGCCGTATCAATGAATGGGCCTCCGAAAACGCACTGACACTTAATCCCAAGAAGTCCCAAGTTCTTATTATCTCTAGAAATTCTTTTGACACTTCGATCTTACCAAAAATCTCGGTTGGTCGCATCGATATCAACTATGTGGACACAGCTAAAAATCTTGGCATAACTTTCAACAGAACTTTAACTTGGGAAAGCCATATTAATGTAGTGGTAGGTAAGCTATATGGTATGCTTCGCGCACTTTGGACCATGCAACACTTTACCCCTCAACGAATTCGTATCTTACTAGTTAAAACATCCCTCACTATTATTTGGTTGTGAAATTTTTGTTAATTGTGGTTATACGTGCAAACACAAGCTTAATGTTTTGTTTAACAATATCACTCGTTATGCGTTTCCACGTTTATCATCTTGCTGAGTCAATATATTCCATGTCCTTGGATAAGCTATTTCAATTAAGATCCCTCATACTTTTACATAAAATCTACTACTCGAAAGTACCTGCGTACCTTGCCCTCAGAATAACTGTCACGAAGTCTATGAGAAATACTAGTCTTTGGAATTCTCTGCCCCAATTCTTGATACCTTTTAGTAACATGAGCACACTTAGACAGGAGCTTCAGAGATATATTAGTATTAGTTAAGATAATAATAATACATAGCAATTTTTATTCTTATATTTTATTCTTTTGCTTCAGTCATATTCATAGTTTTATGTTTATATGCAGATATTCTAATTTTATTATTTTTATAAATAAATAAATAAATATACATATCCGTTGTGACTAGCACTAATAAATTTAAGGTTTACCCTTGTTGGGTTAGGATTGAATTAATAATAAATACAAATACAAATACAAATACTTCGTCTTGCCCTCATTCACTTCTAGACGCATTTGCTTCGCTTCTCTATCCAGTTTGGAGAAGGCAGAAATAACTGCGCGGTTGTTAAAGCCGATGATGTCAATGTCATCGGCGTATGCCAGCAATTGCACGACAAAGAGTAACACTGTCTTAAACCTCATTTGGTATCAAACGGCTCGAAGAGGTCCTTCTCAATCCTGATGGTGCTGGTGGTGTTGCTCAACGTCATTTTACATAGCCGTACAAGTTTTGCCGGGATACCAAATTCAGACATTGCGGCATATAGGAAACTTCTTCTCGTGCTGTTGAAGGCGGCTTTGAAGTCGACAAAAATATGGTGTGTGTCGATTCTTCTTTCTCGGGTCTTTTCCCAGATCTGGCGTGTTGTAAATATCTGGTCGGTGGTAGATTGAAAAGGTCTAAAGCCGCACTGATAAGGTCCAACCAGTCCTTGACGGTAGGCTAAAGTCTTTCACCCAATACACTTGACAGAACCTTATACGCGATGTTAAGAAGACTAATCCCGCGATAATTGGCGCAAACTGCCTGTCTTCATAATTTAGTGCCGTCTCATATTCGTCCGTTGTGGGCGTCCATTGTTGATCATGGTCTTGTTGGTGTCCTTCCTGCTGTTCTGTTTCGCTTTGAATATGAAAATTCCTTTGAGACTTATATGGTATCTGGTTAGAGGTGTTTGATGGTCTTTTTTCAGCTGTTTTACTTGCTGTTGGTCTGTTCATGTAATTAATAGCTCTAGATTGCATTGAACGATCGACGTCCATAGGTTCCGGTTTTGGTAATGGCTTTGCGGCTACTGGTCGAGGTGTATAATTAGCTTGGATTTGGGGGGATGGTTGGAAAAGTCGTGGCTGACCTGATGGTTGACCAAATGTAGGGTAAGGTTGAATAGGTTGTTGCGTATTCCAACCAAATTGTATAGGTTGAGTCCTTTGTTGGAATAGTGGTATATTCCTTGGAGGTAATGGTGGGGGAGTTGGTTGTGGATAATATGGTGCGGGGACATTGTAGTGTGCTCGCGGATTTAAGGAAATATTCCTTTGTCCATTTAATTTAGCAGGAGCTGATATTGCTGATCTATTTGATCTGTTGTGAGGGGAGAAATTTATTTGGTTCTCAAGGATTTCGCACAAATGCAGTGAGTGTGGAAGATCCTTAGGTTCTTTTACTGCTAAGAGTCTTGGCATATCGCCGTTAAGTCCGTTTATAAAAGCATCTCTTGCTTTTTCCCTAAACATGTTTGTAAGGACCTTAATGGCATCTGGACTTTCCTGCATACAGGCTATCTTGTTCAATATTAAAGAAAGGTGCGAATAGATCTGCTGGTAAAATTCACGAATTGGTAATCGTCCCTGGACCAGGCTACACAGCTGGTATTCGAGAGTTTTTAAGTCTCTCTTATCAGCGTAGTGCCATGTTAGACAGGAGCGTATCGCCGTCCAATTCAAAGGAATACTATAGGATTCCAATACCTCGTCCGCATGTCCTACAATTTTATTTCTGATAGCCATCAGTATACCGAAGTATTTTGACGTTCCCTGGGACTGTCCATAGTACTCTAAGAGTCTTTCAACGCTTTTTCTCCAAGAACTAAACTCACTAGGATTCCCTGAAAATTCCCTAATAGTCCGGGTTATATCGGGTATACGCTCCGAGTCTGTGCTTCTTGGAGCAACTAATGGTTCGTCCCTTAAATTAAGAAACTCATGGTCGGGGTTTACTATATTGTTCACTAGGTTACTACCTTCACTTTGGAAAACATTTTTCACTATTCTACGTATTGTGTCTTCTAATCCTGTCATTGAGGTGCTACTGGTGCTGGCCGCGGTGCCAGTGGCAAGGATCGGGGCTCTGAGGATTGTAGATGTGATATCGTCAGGCATTTTTGAATACGCTAGTTATTATTAATCACTATTAAAATATTATTAATTTTCCTATTTTAATTTCTTAGCACAAATCACTTATTGGTATTTAGTTTATATCAGTAGTGCAGTATGCTTAATATTATCTTCCTTATTTAATTAAAAATTTTTTTTTCACAAAATGTAAAATTATATTTTCAAAATTTTTCTTTGCATAAAACAGGTTTGCGTTATGTTTTTCAACTATCTCACTGGATAAAAATTCTACTATATTTTCACAATTCAGGATTTTATATTCTTACATGCATTCACTTAAAAATATGTAAAATTATATTTTCAAAATTTTTCTTTGCATAAAACACTTTTGCGTTATGTTTTTCAACTATCTCACTGGATAAAAATTCTACTATTTTTTCACAATTCAGAATTTTATATTCTTACATGCATTCACTTAAAAATATTAGTAAACTTACAAAATAAAGTAGACTTCCATAGTGAAGTGACGGCTAGGATGATTCCCTTTTGTTCGCCTTTCCAACGATGACTCAGGATCCTTAATCCGCACACGCCTTGCGTCTATTGACCTAGGCGTTCTTCACTGGTTTTGATGTGTTGCCCAGACGCGTAGGACTTGCTGCTTGTTTATTTGGTCAAGGAGCCTTTATCCTTTATCGGTGAAAGAAGATGTCCTGCTGCTGTTTTTCAGGAGCCTTTTGAACACTTCGTCTAAGTTGCACCGGTGCAAGAAGATGTCCTGCTGCTGTTTCAGGAGCCTTTGAACACTTCGTTTAGTTTGCACTTCCGCTGGGCCCCACGTTGGGCGCCAATTAAACTTCCCGGTAGGGTTTTTACGAAAAAAAATGTGTTCCGGCTAATGCCGAACTTTATTCATCAACGTAAGTTCTTAAACTGAATTCACAATGTTGTCTTAAAACTAAGCTAAGCCCGTGTGCTGTAAGGTGTTTTGCTGATTAGGCGTTTCCCACCGGAACGGCAGTCGCTACTCTGTTGTCTGGTCAACTTTTGGTATGCGCGTGTGGGGTGTAGGATTTCTTGTCTGTATGTCTGCTGCGCTAGGTGTTGCGCAAGCTACCTTTGGTATGCGCGTGTGGGGTGTATAATTTCCTGTCTGTATGTCAGCTGCGCTAGGTGTTGCGTTATCTTATACACCAACGTCGTTAACTCACGCCCGACTCTCCTCTGATGCCTTTTCGGCATCTTCCGCACTCAGGCATTCTCCTACACACCGGTCAACTGCTTTTTTTATGTTTATTTGTATGTATATTAATATGTATATTAAAAGCGCAACTAGTTCAAGCGTTTTTGTTTATTTTTGGCAATTTTATTCCTTTACTTTATATACACTAAACAGCGTTTCACCTTTTTATATTCGCTATTTAGCCGAATATCGACTATTTTCTTATACAATTATTATTTAGCAAAATAATATATTATGTTTAAAACTTTCCGCAATCAAAAACACTTCCGTGCGTGATGAAGTAAAATACAACATCTCTTTATAATAAAGCTAAATTCTTGGCCGTAGCATTAAATTATATTCGTTTTATTTCTTCTGAAAACCCACATGTTTAAAAATCTAGTTCATTGAGATGAACTACACCTTTTCCAACAGTATTTCAGAAAAACTCAAATGTATTTCAAGAAAAACTCAAATGTATTTTTCTGAAATACATTTCGGGTTTTCTGAAACACAATTGAACTTTTCTGAAATACATTTATGTTTTTCTGAAATACTGTTGGTAAAGGTGTAGTTCTTTAGTTTATTTAGTTCGGGAACGAACTAAAAACGTATCATTGCCCACAGTGCGAGTGCTCTTGCTAAAGACTATTTTGAAAAGGAACGTGAAGTGGTGTCCATAGCGTGCTCAGTGGTCAAGTGACGTGCCGGCTGCTCTGCTAAAAAGTGATTTGCAAAATCAAATACACAAGAAAAAGGGACAAAAATGCGACTCAAATACAAACGAAAAATAATATGAAATATGTAGAACTTAAAAAATTAAGTGCCGAAAGTTACAAAAAAAAATCCCAATTTCATATAGAACTAAAAAGCTAAAGTAAAAAATCAAAACATTAAAATATCTTCAAAAATTGTATATATATTAAACTTACTTATTTATTTGGCGCATCAACCGCCTAAGCAATTTTGGCCGAGGTCAACAAAGCATGCCAGCTGCCCCTATCTCGTGCTAACTGGCGCCAATTGGAAATCCAAAGTATAGCCAAGTCTTTTTCCACTTGGTCTTTCCAACGCAGAGGAGGTCTTCCTTTTCCTCTGCTACTACCCGCGGGTACCGCGTGAAAAACTTTCAGGGCTGGAGCTATTTCATCCATTCGAACGACGTGACCTATCCAGCGGAGTCGCTGATTCTTAATCCGCTGCACTATATATACGTCATTGTACAGCTCGTACAGCTCGACAATCCAAGAGCCCACTCATCTGATGTTGTCATCGTCCATGCTTCTGCGCCATACAATAGGACGGGCATGATGAGAGACTTATAGAGTATGCTTTTGTCCGTCGAGAGAGGACTTTACTGTGCAATTGCCTACTCAGTCCAAAGGAGCACTTGTTGGCAAGAAAGATTCTGCGTTCGATTTCAAGACTGACGCTGTTATTGGTGTTAATTCTGGTTCCTAAGGAAACGAAGTCCTCTACTTTTTCAAAGTTATAACTGTCAACAGTGAATGTGCCGACTGTCTATTTGATGACAGGCACCTAATGCTGCGTGGGTTTCACCACTGGAGGTGAAAATCGTGAGTGCAGTGAAGGAGTCAACAAGGGAATCAGCTGAGCGCATATTGCTAATTATAGGAGAGCTAACAGCTTAGCTCGCAAATTGAACGCAACGCGTAAAGTCTCTCTAAGAAAGAGTAGTGAAAGCGGAGCGCGACTGTGCTGATATAGCAATACTACGCAATGACGTTCGTGCTCCTAAAACGGAGGAATCTCTTAGCACTGAAGTGTGCTCACTTCGCAATAAAATTGATCGCTAAGAAAGAGCCGAAGTAGCCGCTGATGCGTTTGTAAATGGTATACCAGCGGAGAGTGAGGAGGATTTAATGGCTATACTAAATAATATTAGCAGCTCAATCAATAGCACTATGCCTGCCGTAACGAACATTTTTCGACTGCGAAAAATTAACAACACCAAGACTGATGTTCCGATTCTTGTAAAGTTTAGCTCTCCTAAGGAAAAGCGCTTTTTTTCAAGTCTATTGCACTTAATAATCGCAGCAACGAAAAGCTGTGCTTAAAACATGCTGGGTGTGAATCAAACAGGCCAATTTATTTCAACGAATGCCTGACTAAAGCAAATCGTGCGGTGCTGAAAGCTGCAGTGCTTCTAAAGAAACAAAAACAAATATTCTCAGCTTTCACCAGGTGTGGGCAAATTTTTATAAAGCGCTCTCTTAGCGATTTTCCTGTCTGTATGCCGACTATGGAAACTCTTAGTAACCTAATAAGCACCGACGAAGAAACTTTTCTCTTTCGTAGCAATACTTAGAATATCGAGTGTTCGTTATCTTGCTTTTAATTCTAGTTTTCTTAAATATAACCCTCTTCTATTCAACTATTTCAAATTATAAGTAAATATCTCTTTTGTTATGACTTCTAAATTTGTTCATGTTGCTCTTACATTAACATTTAGTTTGACACTCAATTTAAATGACAACTGTGACTGATATCATCAGTAAAGGGAATAGTCAAAGTACTAGTCACTGTGCGATGTTACGAGTACTATGCAAAAAAAGAAATGGGCTATAAATATCTCATATCAATGCCCAGAGCTTGTGCAGGAAAATTGATGACTTAAAGTATTACTGTGAGAACTTTTTCATTGACCTAGGAAGCATATCGGAGACATGGTTTACTTCACACATGTGCGACCAACTCTTCGCAATCAAAGGGTACAAACTCTTTAGACATGATAGGGGGAGTTGCGATCTTTGTGAAAGAGTCATTGAAATGTTGTGTGAAATCAAGCGTTGACGTTTGTGTTGAATATATGTTTGTTGAAATTGCTTGTTGTAATCGTAAAATTCTAGTGTATCGACCAAATAAAAATGTTGACTGTAGCCCGCTCTCAAATGCCATTGAGAAATTATGTCTTTCATATAAAGATATTGTTATTGCCGGTGATTTCAACTGCAATTTGCTAGTTGAACGCCGCCTAACTCACGCTATGGGCAATTTCGGTCTTTTGCCAATAACTACACTTACCCCAACTCATTTCACCAGTAGCAATGAATCTCTTATTGACATTTATTATTCAAACAACCTAAAACGAGTTCTACTATATGACCAACTATCCATGTCTTCTTTCTCCAGACATGACTTAATTTTCTTGACGTTCGACTTCTCTGTCACTACCTCTGATGAATTACAATATTATAGCTTTCGAGATTTAAAAAAAATTGACTATGTTAAACTTATTAATGACGTAAATAAAACTGATTGGCACTATATAAATATGTTGACATCTACCGACAATCAAATACAGACGAATTTACTTAAACTACTTGACACGCATATTCCCGTAAAAACAAAAATTAGGCGCCATCATGACAACAATTGTTTTAATTTAGAAATTAAAAAAGGTATAGAAAAGCGAAATAAAATGTATGACCGGTGGAAGAGATATAAAACAAGTGCTTTTCGCAATCAGATTTTAGTTTTGAAGAAAGCGGTTGTTAAAATTGTTAGAAATGACAAAGCTAAGTATTTCGAAAAATACTTCGGCAGAGCAGTGGAAAGCAAACAATCTTGGCAAAAAATTAGAACTTTCGGTCTGGTTAAAAGTAAAAGAAAAAAATCGCAGTATTTGGAAGAACTTGACGCTATAAAATAAAAGTTCGTAAATATATCAGCACCTCGAATAACAAACACTTATAATAATATTAATTTACCGTGCTCACTACCAAACGATCTTAGTTTTGGTTTCTGCTGTGTGGATCAGTCCGACGTCCTTGAATGTTTTCTATCTTATTAATCTAATGCCTTTGGGACAGATGGCATTCACCCAGTGTTTCTAAAAGCAGTTTTGGCGATTCTGCTCCCGCATATCACATATTGCTCTAATACGATTCTCACCACATCCGTTTTCCCAAAATGTTGAAAAAATGCCAAAATCCAACGGATCCCTAAAACCGATGGCGAACTCAGACCAATTGCAATTTTACCATATCTTTCGAACATACTCGAGCTAATTATGCATACGCAATTAAGTGCGTTTCTTTCTAAGAACTCCCTTTTAAACAAGCGGCAATCCGGTTTCCGAAAAGGACATAATTGTGTAACCGCGCTGACTGACGTGATCGAAAACATTCACGAGTCCATTGACGAGGAACAGGTCACTTTCCTTACATTACTAGACCACTCAAAGGCGTTCGATTACGTAAACCACAGTTTCCTATTTGCAAAACTCGATAAACTCTTTGGGCTGTCCTATACAGCTATTAAACTACTTGCCTCCTACTTAGAAAATAGATCTCAAGTGGTTTGTAGTGGGGCACTGACATCATCTGCTTTAGAACTAAAAAGTGGAGTTCCGCAAAGATCCATCCTCGGCCCGCTTCTCTTTTCCTTGTACATTAATGATCTACCAATTGTTATTACTGATATGAGCTTTCACATGTACGCAGATGATGTCCAGGTTTATAAATCTTGCAAGCTCAATGATATATGTGGCTGTGTCATTAAAATTAATGAAAACTTACGCCGTATCAATGAATGGGCCTCCGAAAACGCACTGACACTTAATCCCAAGAAGTCCCAAGTTCTTATTATCTCTAGAAATTCTTTTGACACTTCGATCTTACCAAAAATCACGGTTGGTCGCATCGATATCAACTATGTGGACACAGCTAAAAATCTTGGCATAACTTTCAACAGAACTTTAACTTGGGAAAGCCATATTAATGTAGTGGTAGGTAAGCTATATGGTATGCTTCGCGCACTTTGGACCATGCAACACTTTACCCCTCAACGAATTCGTATCTTACTAGTTAAAACATCCCTCACTATTATTTGGTTGTGAAATTTTTGTTAATTGTGGTTATACGTGCAAACACAAGCTCGTTATGCGTTTCCACGTTTATCATCTTGCTGAGTCAATATATTCCATGTCCTTGGATAAGCTATTTCAATTAAGATCCCTCATACTTTTACATAAAATCTACTACTCGAAAGTACCTGCGTACCTTGCCCTCAGAATAACTGTCACGAAGTCTATGAGAAATACTAGTCTTTGGAATTCTCTGCCCCAATGCTTGATACCTTTTAGTAACATGAGCACACTTAGACAGGAGCTTCAGAGATATATTAGTATTAGTTAAGATAATAATAATAAATAGCAATTTTTATTCTTATATTTTATTCTTTTGCTTCAGTCATATTCATAGTTTTATGTTTATATGCAGATATTCTAATTTTATTATTTTTATAAATAAATAAATAAATATACATATCCGTTGTGACTAGCACTAATAAATTTAAGGTTTACCCTTGTTGGGTTAGGATTGAATTAATAATAAATACAAATACAAATACAAATACTTCGTCTTGCCCTCATTCACTTCTAGACGCATTTGCTTCGCTTCTCTATCCAGTTTGGAGAAGGCAGAAATAACTGCGCGGTTGTTAAAGCCGATGATGTCAATGTCATCGGCGTATGCCAGCAATTGCACGACAAAGAGTAACACTGTCTTAACCCTCATTTGGTATCAAACGGCTCGAAGAGGTCCTTCTCAATCCTGATGGTGCTGGTGGTGTTGCTCAACGTCATTTTACATAGCCGTATAAGTTTTGCCGGGATACCAAATTCAGACATTGCGGCATATAGGAAACTTCTTCTCGTGCTGTTGAAGGCGGCTTTGAAGTCGACAAAAATATGGTGTGTGTCGATTCTTCTATCTCGGGTCTTTTCCCAGATCTGGCGTGTTGTAAATATCTGGTCGGTGGTAGATTGAAAAGGTCTAAAGCCGCACTGATAAGGTCCAACCAGTCCTTGACGGTGGGCTAAAGTCTTTCACCCAATACACTTGACAGAACCTTATACGCGATGTTAAGAAGACTAATCCCGCGATAATTGGCGCAAACTGCCTGTCTTCATAATTTAGTGCCGTCTCATATTCGTCCGTTGTGGGCGTCCATTGTTGATCATGGTCTTGTTGGTGTCCTTCCTGCTGTTCTGTTTCGCTTTGAATATGAAAATTCCTTTGGAACTTATATGGTATCTGGTTAGAGGTGTTTGATGGTCTTTTTTCAGCTGTTTTACTTGCTGTTGGTCTGTTCATGTAATTAATAGCTCTAGATTGCATTGAACGATCGACGTCCATAGGTTCCGGTTTTGGTAATGGCTTTGCGGCTACTGGTCGAGGTGTATAATTAGCTTGGATCTGGGGGGATGGTTGGAAAAGTCGTGGCTGACCTGATGGTTGACCAAATGTAGGGTAAGGTTGAATAGTGGTATATTCCTTGGATGTAATGGTGGGGGAGTTGGTTGTGGATAATATGGTGCGGGGACATTGTAGTGTGCTCGCGGATTTAAGGAAATATTCCTTTGTCCATTTAATTTAGCAGGAGCTGATATTGCTGATCTATTTGATCTGTTGTGAGGGGAGAAATTTATTTGGTTCTCAAGGATTTCGCACAAATGCAGTGAGTGTGGAAGATCCTTAGGTTCTTTTACTGCTAAGAGTCTTGGCATATCGCCGTTAAGTCCGTTTATAAAAGCATCTCTTGCTTTTTCCCTAAACATGTTTGTAAGGACCTTAATGGCATCTGGACTTTCCTGCATACAGGCTATCTTGTTCAATATTAAAGAAAGGTGCGAATAGATCTGCTGGTAAAATTCACGAATTGGGAATCGTCCCTGGACCAGGCTACACAGCTGGTATTCGAGAGTTTTTAAGTCTCTCTTATCAGCGTAGTGCCATGTTAGACAGGAGCGTATCGCCGTCCAATTCAAAGGAATACTATAGGATTCCAATACCTCGTCCGCATGTCCTACAATTTTATTTCTGATAGCCATCAGTATACCGAAGTATTTTGACGTTCCCTGGGACTGTCCATAGTACTCTAAGAGTCTTTCAACGCTTTTTCTCCAAGAACTAAACTCACTAGGATTCCCTGAAAATTCCCTAATAGTCCTGGTTATATCGGGTATACGATCCGAGTCTGTGCTTCTTGGAGCAACTAATAGTTCGTCCCTTAAATTAAGAAACTCATGGTTGGGGTTTACTATATTGTTCACTAGGTTACTACCTTCACTTTGGAAAACATTTTTCACTATTCTACGTATTGTGTCTTCTAATCCTGTCATTGAGGTGCTACTGGTGCTGGCCGCGGTGCCAGTGGCAAGGATCGGGGCTCTGAGGATTGTAGGTGTGATATCGTCAGGCATTTTTGAATACGCTAGTTATTATTAATCACTATTAAAATATTATTAATTTTCCTATTTTAATTTCTTAGCACAAATCACTTATTGGTATTTAGTTTATATCAGCAGTGCAGTATGCTTAATATTATCTTCCTTATTTAATTAAAAAATTTTTTTTCACAAAATGTAAAATTATATTTTCAAAATTTTTCTTTGCATAAAACACGTTTGCGTTATGTTTTTCAACTATCTCACTGGATAAAAATTCTACTATTTTTTCACAATTCAGGATTTTATATTCTTACATGCATTCACTTAAAAATATGTAAAATTATATTTTCAAAATTTTTCTTTGCATAAAACACTTTTGCGTTATGTTTTTCAACTATCTCACTGGATAAAAATTCTACTATTTTTTCACAATTCAGAATTTTATATTCTTACATGCATTCACTTAAAAATATTAGTAAACTTACAAAATAAAGTAGACTTCCATAGTGAAGTGACGGCTAGGATGATTCCCTTTTGTTCGCCTTTCCAACGATGACTCAGGATCCTTAATCCGCACACGCCTTGCGTCTATTGACCTAGGCGTTCTTCACTGGTTTTGATGTGTTGCCCAGACGCGTCGGACTTGCTGCTTGTTTATTTGGTCAAGGAGCCTTTATCCTTTATCGATGAAAGAAGATGTCCTGCTGCTGTTTTTCAGGAGCCTTTTGAACACTTCGTCTAAGTTGCACCGGTGCAAGAAGATGTCCTGCTGCTGTTTCAGGAGCCTTTGAACACTTCGTTTAGTTTGCACTTCGCGCTGGGCCCCACGTTGGGCGCCAATTAAACTTCCCGGTAGGGTTTTTACGAAAAAAAATGTGTTCCGGCTAATGCCGAACTTTATTCATCAACGTAAGTTCTTAAACTGAATTCACAATGTTGTCTTAAAACTAAGCTAAGCCCGTGTGCTGTAAGGTGTTTTGCTGATTAGGCGTTTCCCACGGGAACGGCAGTCGCTGCTCTGTTGTCTGGTCAACTTTTGGTATGCGCGTGTGGGGTGTAGGATTTCTTGTCTGTATGTCTGCTGCGCTAGGTGTTGCGCAAGCTACCTTTGGTATGCGCGTGTGGGGTGTATAATTTCCTGTCTGTATGTCAGCTGCGCTAGGTGTTGCGTTATCTTATACACCAACGTCGTTAACTCACGCCCGACTCTCCTCTGATGCCTTTTCGGCATCTTCCGCACTCAGGCATTCTCCTACACACCGGTCAACTGCTTTTTTTATGTTTATTTGTATGTATATTAATATGTATATTAAAACCGCAACTAGTTCAAGCGTTTTTGTTTATTTTTGGCAATTTTATTCCTTTACTTTATATACACTAAACAGCGTTTCACCTTTTTATATTCGCTATTTAGCCGAATATCGACTATTTTCTTATACAATTATTATTTAGCAAAATTATATATTATGTTTAAAACTTTCCGCAATCAAAAACACTTCCGTGCGTGATGAAGTAAAATACAACATCTCTTTATAATAAAGCTAAATTCTTGGCCGTAGCATTAAATTATATTCGTTTTATTTCTTCTGAAAACCCACATGTTTAAAAATCTAGTTCATTGAGATGAACTACACCTTTTCCAACAGTATTTCAGAAAAACTCAAATGTATTTCAAGAAAAACTCAAATGTATTTTTCTGAAATACATTTCGGGGTTTCTGAAACACACTTGAACTTTTCTGAAATACATTTATGTTTTTCTGAAATACTGTTGGTAAAGGTGTAGTTCTTTAGTTTGTTTAGTTCGGGAACGAACTAAAAACGTATCATTGCCCACAGTGCGAGTGCTCTTGCTAAAGACTATTTTGAAAAGGAACGTGAAGTGGTGTCCATAGCGTGCTCAGTGGTCAAGTGACGTGCCGGCTGCTCTGCTAAAAAGTGATTTGCAAAATCAAATACACAAGAAAAAGGGGCAAAAATGCGACTGAAATACAAACGAAAAATAATATGAAATATGTAGAACTTGAAAAATTAAGTGCCGAAAGTTACAAAAAAAATCCCAATTTCATATAGAACTAAAAAGCTAAAGTAAAAAATCAAAACATTAAAATATCTTCAAAAATTGTATATATATTAAACTTACTTATTTATTTGGCGCATCAACCGCCTAAGCAATTTTGGCCGAGGTCAACAAAGCATGCCAGCTGCCCCTATCTCGTGCTAACTGGCGCCAATTGGAAATCCAAAGTATAGCCAAGTCTTTTTCCACTTGGTCTTTCCAACGCAGAGGAGGTCTTCCTTTTCCTCTGCTACTACCCGCGGGTACCGCGTGAAAAACTTTCAGGGCTGGAGCTATTTCATCCATTCGAACGACGTGACCTATCCAGCGGAGTCGCTGATTCTTAATCCGCTGCACTATATCTTCGTCATTGTACAGCTCGTACAGCTCGAACACTCCAAGAGCCCACTCATCTGATGTTGTCATCGTCCATGCTTCTGCGCCATACAATAGGACGGGCATGATGAGAGACTTATAAAGTATGCTTTTGTCCGTCGAGAGAGGACTTTACTTTGCAATTGCCTACTCAGTCCAAAGGAGCACTTGTTGGCAAGAAAGATTCTGCGTTCGATTTCAAGACTGACGCTGTTATTGGTGTTAATTCTGGTTCCTAAGGAAACGAAGTCCTCTACTTTTTCAAAGTTATAACTGTCAACAGTGAATGTGCCGACTGTCTATTTGATGACAGGCACCTAATGCTGCGTGGGTTTCACCACTGGAGGTGAAAATCGTGAGTGCAGTGAAGGAGTCAACAAGGGAATCAGGTGAGCGCATATTGCTAATTATAGGAGAGCTAACAGCTTAGCTCGCAAATTGAACGCAACGCGTAAAGTCTCTCTAAGAAAGAGTAGTGAAAGCGGAGCGCGACTGTGCTGATATAGCAATACTACGCAATGACGTTCGTGCTCCTAAAACGGAGGAATCTCTTAGCACTGAAGTGTGCTCACTTCGCAATAAAATTGATCGCTAAGAAAGAGCCGAAGTAGCCGCTGATGCGTTTGTAAATGGTATACCAGCGGAGAGTGAGGAGGATTTAATGGCTATACTAAATAATATTAGCAGCTCAATCAACAGCACTATGCCTGCCGTAACGAACATTTTTCGACTGCGAAAAATTAACAACACCAAGACTGATGCTCCGATTCTTGTAAAGTTTAGCTCTCCTAAGGAAAAGCGCTTTTTTTCAAGTCTATTGCACTTAATAATCGTAGCAACGAAAAGCTGTGCTTAAAACATGCTGGGTGTGAATCAAACAGCCAATTTATTTCAACGAATGCCTGACTAAAGCAAATCGTGCGGTGCTGAAAGCTGCAGTGCTTCTAAAGAAACAAAAACAAATATTCTCAGCTTTCACCAGGTGTGGGCAAATTTTTATAAAGCGCTCTCTTAGCGATTTTCCTGTCTGTATGCCGACTATGGAAACTCTTAGTAACCTAATAAGCACCGACGAAGAAACTTTTCTCTTTCGTAGCAATACTTAGAATATCGAGTGTTCGTTATCTTGCTTTTAATTCTAGTTTTCTTAAATATAACCCTCTTCTATTCAACTATTTCAAATTATAAGTAAATATCTCTTTTGTTATGACTTCTAAATTTGTTCATGTTGCTCTTACATTAACATTTAGTTTGACACTCTATTTAAATGACAACTGTGACTGATATCATCAGTAAAGGGAATAGTCAAAGTACTAGTCACTGTGCGATGTTACGAGTACTATGCAAAAAAAGAAATGGGCTATAAATATCTCATATCAATGCCCAGAGCTTGTGCAGGAAAATTGATGACTTAAAGTATTACTGTGAGAACTTTTTCATTGACCTAGTATGCATATCGGAGACATGGTTTACTTCACACATGTGCGACCAACTCTTCGCAATCAAAGGGTACAAACTCTTTAGACATGATAGGGGGAGTTGCGATCTTTGTGAAAGAGTCATTGAAATGTTGTGTGAAATCAAGCGTTGACGTTTGTGTTGAATATATGTTTGTTGAAATTGCTTGTTGTAATCGTAAAATTCTAGTGTATCGACCAAATAAAAATGTTGACTGTAGCCCGCTCTCAAATGCCATTGAGAAATTATGTCTTTCATATAAAGATATTGTTATTGCCGGTGATTTCAACTGCAATTTGCTAGTTGAACGCCGCCTAACTCACGCTATGGGCAATTTCGGTCTTTTGCCAATAACTACACTTACCCCAACTCATTTCACCAGTAGCAATGAATCTCTTATTGACATTTATTATTCAAACAACCTAAAACGAGTTCTACTATATGACCAACTATCCATGTCTTCTTTCTCCAGACATGACTTAATTTTCTTGACGTTCGACTTCTCTGTCACTACCTCTGATGAATTACAATATTATAGCTTTCGAGATTTAAAAAAAATTGACTATGTTAAACTTATTAATGACGTAAATAAAACTGATTGGCACTATATAAATATGTTGACATCTACCGACAATCAAATACAGACGAATTTACTTAAACTACTTGACACGCATATTCCCGTAAAAACTAAAATTAGGCGCCATCATGACAACAATTGTTTTACTTTAGAAATAAAAAAAGGTATAGAAAAGCGAAATAAAATGTATGACCGGTGGAAGAGATATAAAACAAGTGCTTTTCGCAATCAGATTTTAGTTTTGAAGAAAGCGGTTGTTAAAATTGTTAGAAATGACAAAGCTAAGTATTTCGAAAAATACTTCGGCAGAGCAGTGGAAAGCAAACAATCTTGGCAAAAAATTAGAACTTTCGGTCTGGTTAAAAGTAAAAGAAAAAAATCGCAGTATTTGGAAGATCTTGACGCTATAAAATAAAAGTTCGTAAATATATCAGCACCTCGAATAACAAACACTTATAATAATATTAATTTACCGTGCTCACTACCAAACGATCTGAGTTTTGGTTTCTCCTGTGTGGATCAGTCCGACGTCCTTGAATGTTTTCTATCTTATTAATCTAATGCCTTTGGGACAGATGGCATTCACCCAGTGTTTCTAAAAGCAGTTTTGGCGATTCTGCTCCCGCATATCACATATTGCTCTAATACGATTCTCACCACATCCGTTTTCCCAAAATGTTGAAAAAATGCCAAAATCCAACGGATCCCTAAAACCGATGGCGAACTCAGACCAATTGCAATTTTACCATATCTTTCGAAGATACTCGAGCTAATTATGCATACGCAATTAAGTGCGTTTCTTTCTAAGAACTCCCTTTTAAACAAGCGGCAATCCGGTTTCCGAAAAGGACATAATTGTGTAACCGCGCTGACTGACGTGATCGAAAACATTCACGAGTCCATTGACGAGGAACAGGTCACTTTCCTTACATTACTAGACCACTCAAAGGCGTTCGATTACGTAAACCACAGTTTCCTATTTGCAAAACTCGATAAACTCTTTGGGCTGTCCTATACAGCTATTAAACTACTTGCCTCCTACTTAGAAAATAGATCTCAAGTGGTTTGTAGTGGGGCACTGACATCATCTGCTTTAGAACTAAAAAGTGGAGTTCCGCAAAGATCCATCCTCGGCCCGCTTCTCTTTTCCTTGTACATTAATGATCTACCAATTGTTATTACTGATATGAGCTTTCACATGTACGCAGATGATGTCCAGGTTTATAAATCTTGCAAGCTCAATGATATATGTGGCTGTGTCATTAAAATTAATGAAAACTTACGCCGTATCAATGAATGGGCCTCCGAAAACGCACTGACACTTAATCCCAAGAAGTCCCAAGTTCTTATTATCTCTAGAAATTCTTTTGACACTTCGATCTTACCAAAAATCACGGTTGGTCGCATCGATATCAACTATGTGGACACAGCTAAAAATCTTGGCATAACTTTCAACAGAACTTTAACTTGGGAAAGCCATATTAATGTAGTGGTAGGTAAGCTATATGGTATGCTTCGCGCACTTTGGACCATGCAACACTTTACCCCTCAACGAATTCGTATCTTACTAGTTAAAACATCCCTCACTATTATTTGGTTGTGAAATTTTTGTTAATTGTGGTTATACGTGCAAACACAAGCTTAATGTTTTGTTTAACAATATCACTCGTTATGCGTTTCCACGTTTATCATCTTGCTGAGTCAATATATTCCATGTCCTTGGATAAGCTATTTCAATTAAGATCCCTCATACTTTTACATAAAATCTACTACTCGAAAGTACCTGCGTACCTTGCCCTCAGAATAACTGTCACGAAGTCTATGAGAAATACTAGTCTTTGGAATTCTCTGCCCCAATGCTTGATACATTTTAGTAACATGAGCACACTTAGACGGGAGCTTCAGAGATATATTAGTATTAGTTAAGATAATAATAAAACATAGCAATTTTTATTCTTATATTTTATTCTTTTGCTTCAGTCATATTCATAGTTTTATGTTTATATGCAGATATTCTAATTTTATTATTTTTATAAATAAATAAATAAATATACATATCCGTTGTGACTAGCACTAATAAATTTAAGGTTTACCCTTGTTGGGTTAGGATTGAATTAATAATAAATACAAATACAAATACAAATACTTCGTCTTGCCCTCATTCACTTCTAGACGCATTTGCTTCGCTTCTCTATCCAGTTTGGAGAAGGCAGAAATAACTGCGCGGTTGTTAAAGCCGATGATGTCAATGTCATCGGCGTATGCCAGCAATTGCACGACAAAGAGTAACACTGTCTTAAACCTCATTTGGTATCAAACGGCTCGAAGAGGTCCTTCTCAATCCTGATGGTGCTGGTGGTGTTGCTCAACGTCATTTTACATAGCCGTATAAGTTTTGCCGGGATACCAAATTCAGACATTGCGGCATATAGGAAACTTCTTCTCGTGCTGGTGAAGGCGGCTTTGAAGTCGACAAAAATATGGTGTGTGTCGATTCTTCTATCTCGGGTCTTTTCCCAGATCTGGCGTGTTGTAAATATCTGGTCGGTGGTAGATTGAAAAGGTCTAAAGCCGTACTGATAAGGTCCAACCAGTCCTTGACGGTGGGCTAAAGTCTTTCACCCAATACACTTGACAGAACCTTACACGCGATGTTAAGAAGACTAATCCCGCGATAATTGGCGCAAACTGCAGGATAATCCTTTTTGTGGATTGGGCAGAGCACACTTAAGCTCCAATCAGCAGGCATGCGTTCTTCCGACCACATTTTGGAAATGAGCTCGTACATGCACTTAACCAGCTCCTCTCCGCCGTACTTAAATAACTCAGCTGGTAACCCATCGGCCCCGGGGGCTTTGTTGTTCTTCAGCAATGCTATCGCTTTCCGAATTTCGTCATAGTCGGGTGATGGTACATCACGTCCATCATCATTGATTGGGGATTCGGGTTCAACATCTTTTCCAACGTTGTTGCAGCTGCTTTCATTAAGCAGTGTGAAGAAGTGCTCCCTCCATAATTTAAGTATGCTGTGGACATCAGTCACCAGGTCGCCGTTGTGATTCTTACAGGAATTCGCCCCGGACTTGAAACCTTCTGTTAGCCGCCTAACTTTCTGAAAAAAATTTCTTGCGCTTTTCCTGTCGGCCAGCATCTCAAGCTCTTCGCACACACCCAATTCGGCCTCTCTCTTTTTCTCACGAAAAATGCGTTTTGCTTCCTTCTTCAACTCAAGATAACGCTCCCGCACAGCTCGCGTTGCGCCCGATCGCAGTGTAGCCTTGTAGGGAGCGTCTTTACGTTCCGTAGCGGCGCGACATTCCTCGTCATACCAATTATTCTTTCGGACTCGCTGAAATCCGATGGATTCATCAGCGGTGGTATGTAGACAGCGAGAAATATGGTTCCACTATTCGGAAATATCGTTCTGTTGAATATTGCTCTCAGAGAGCAGGAGTGCAAGTCTGGTGGCGAAGTGGGTGGCTGACTGTTGCGATTGCAGCTTTCCGACGTCGAACTTTCCTTGTGTCTCTTTGCGCACAATTTTTGCTGCACAGAGGCGCGTGCGGATCTTACCAGTCTCAATCCGTTATCGGACGTTTCTTCGTGGAGACTGAATTTCCCGACTGTGGAACCATGATGCCCTCCTTGCCCACCTTGGCATTGAAATCGCCAAGCACTATTTTTATATCATGGGGGGGGCACCGGTCATACGTGCGGCCTAGGAAATTGTAGAAGCGACCTTTGGTCCCATCGTCCTTCTCTTCCGTCGGGGCGTGGGCGCAAATCAGGGACATGTTGAAGAATTTCCCCTTGATGCGGATTGTGGCGAGACATTCGTCCACGGGATTCAACGACAGTACTTTACGGCGCAGTCTCTCTCCCACCACAAATCCGACACCGAAATTGCGCTCCTTTACATGGCAGCTGTAGTAGATGTCGCAAGGGCTTATCGACTTTTTCCCTTGACACGTCCATCGTATCTCTTGGATGGCGGTGATGTCAGTCTTCGCCTTGCCCTCAGAATAACTGTCACGAAGTCTATGAGAAATACTAAGCTCCTCGCTGTTAAATACAAAACAATGGTGTCAGAGAGGCAATTCCTGGTGCACGTGACTAGTCTTTAGAATTCTCTGCCCCAATGCTTGATATCTTTAAGTAACATGAGCACATTTAGACGCGAGCTTCAGAGATATATTAGTACTAGTTAAGGTAATAATAATACATAAGCAATTTTTATTCATATATTTTATTATTTTACTTCCAGTCTAAAGCCGCACTGATAAGGTCCAACCAGTCCTTGACGGTGGGTTAAAGTCTTTCACACAATACACTTATTATAACCCAACGGAAACCCACTTTCCCGCCCAACCGGCACGAGGGGCTCAATCCGCATAACGTACGGATGTTTTTTAAATATACAAATCTTAGGTGCCGAGTCGTGACAGAAGAAAGTTTGTTAAGCGTCGAGATCCCAAGCTGCTCAGCTACAGAATAAGAATTCATCAGCCGAATACAAAGTTAGAGAAATGCAAAGTAAGAAAATTGGATCGTTAGCTGTTATTAAGAGAGGATAGAATAGTTCTTTTAATTATAAAAAGTGAGTCCGATACATCAAAGGTGCTGGAATGATTGTTAAAGTCTTGGCATAAACCCCGAAACAGAACCTTATACGCGATGATAAGAAGACTAATCCCGCGATAATTGGCGCAAACTGCAAGTGTGGTAGCCCTTTGGTTATTATTTATATTTTTTTTTTTTATTTATTTATTATTTAGACACAAGTAAGACATAGTCTTTTAACGTGTAAAAATTACTTAAGTATAAAAGTGAATACTTTAAAACTATTTATTTTTAACAATATAGGACTTAATGTAATGTACATAAGGTAGCAGAAATTTGAAAGGAAGAAAAGCGATTAAAAAAAAAAAAAAATATATAGAAATATTAATACTTAGAGTAAGAATATAGAATAAATTGCCAATTTGAACTGCCTTAGATTTGATTCCAGTTTTAATTTATTGGGTAAAGAGTTCCATAACTGAACAGCTCTAACGAAAAACATTCTGGAGGTACCTGAATACCTATATTGTGGGACTATAAGGTTGCATGTACGAGTTGACTGCGCAAAGGTTAATTTAAAGAAGAGATAACTCGGACAACGTGTGTAGATTATCTTGTGTATAAATAACAATAAGCGACGGTCAAAAAATGCAGATAAGCTACAGCCAAGGATTTGTATAGATAACTCAGAAATGTGGTCAAATTTTCGTTTCATATATATATATCTAGCAGCATTATTAATTAGTAATTGTAGCTTTTTCATGGAGGCCTTGTCCAGGCAACCAAATACACACTCTTGGTAAGATATTATAGGCACCAATAGCGTTTTGACTAGCTTAAGTTTTATGTCCGAAAGTATATAGGCTGCTGTCTTCCAAAGATGTCTGAGTACATAATACGACTTGCTGATTGACGCATTTACATGGTCGACACATGATAGAGTTGTGTTGATCTTGAATCCAAGGATTGTAACAACTTTCTCGTACTTAATTTCAGTTCCTTTAAGTATTATCGGGGAAACATCATCCATGCTACTCGAGCGATTAGATAGGACTATTGCTTGTGTTTTGGCTGTGTTGAGATTCAGCCTATTAAGTTCTGACCACATATAAATATATTCTAGGTCTTCATTTATTCTAAAAACTAAGTCCTCCGTAAGGCCTAGAGGTGCAGAGAGGTATATCTGTGCATCATCAGCGTATAAGTGAATAGACACATTTCTACAGCACTTTCCAATGTCATTAATATACAAAAGAAATAAAACGGGACCCAGAATAGAACCTTGGGGTACGCCTGCTTTAATTGGCATTAAGGCTGAGCTGCTACTCTTTGATACTACCCTTTGTTGTCTATTTGTAAGGTAACTCGTTATTAAGCTAACTGCATCATGGCTGAATCCGAAGTACGAAACAAGTTTTTGGCAAAGAATCTTATGACAAACAGTATCAAATGCATTGGAGAAGTCCAATAGTGTTAGAATTGTCAGGTCCCCCTTATCAAAGAATGGCCGTATATCCTCCATCACTTTAAGCACAGCAGTTGAGCAACTATGCCCCCGACGATAACCGGATTGATGCTCGGAGATGAGACCATTTTCCGAAAGGTACCCCATCATTTGATTCAATATCAATCTTTCGAAAACCTTCGACAATGATGGCAAAATACTTATTGGTCGAAAGTCACAAGGTTGAGTGGCATTACTTTTTTTGGCAACAGGAATTATATTAGCGACTTTCCAACTGTCAGGAAACCTTGATGTTGTTAGCGAAAAATTTATAATATGCGTCAAAGGTGAAATAATATACGGCAAGAGTAGTTTTAAAAATCTTAAGCTTATTTTATCCTCACCCACTGCATTTGACTTGATTGAAAGTATACTTGGTATAACCTCAGATTCAGTGACATGATTAAAATTAAATTTTCTGCCAAAGCAAGTTAATAGATTGCAATCAGGTTTAAAGTCAACATTTTCTTCTGGAGATTTTCCTGAAAAGTACTCGTTCATAACGTCAGCATCGACCAGACATTCAGTTTTCAATTCTTGCTTTACCCCAAGATTTTTTAAGTTATTCCACAGCACTTTAGGTGGAAGGTTTGCATTGAGTTTACCTTGGAAATAAAACCTCTTTGCTTTACGCGTGGTTTCAGTAGCTCTGTTTCGCATAAGCTTGAACAACGTCCAATTTTCTTCACTATTATTTTGCTTCCAGAAAGCATAATATTTGTTTCGCGCATTTATTGCCTTACGAACCTCCCTTGTGAACCATGGCTGCCTATTTTTGTTGATTATAATTTTCCTTAAAGGAACATGTTTTTGAAAAAGATAATTAACTAACATGGAGAAATGTTCGACTTTTTCATTATATGCTCCTCTTTATAAGGCAGGGAGAATTCTGCCAGTCAGTAGGCAGCTAACAAGTTGCCAGAAAGTTGAGAATGAAATCAAAACAGCGATAGTTCTGTTTAATCTGATTCTCCTTTATTTAACAAAACTTAAGCCTATTTATACTAAAAATGTAACAGAAAATCATTTCCATAACTCCACCTCTTTTTCCAATGACTTTAGTTTTCCGCTTTCCAATAATAGCGTAACCAATTAAAAAAGTGCATGCTAAGCATTATGTGTCACTGAAATATTCTGCCGGCGCAGCGATAGCGTTGCGGCAGTGCAGCGGTCAATGTGCTAAGCTATGCATTTGTTTATACTGCTGTATTGCACAGTCAGCTATTGTATTTGTGTGTATATTTACTGTAGGTCACTACACCCTTACCCTTTAGAGGAAAAATTTATTTCGTTCTTGTAATGAAATAAATTTTTGTGTGGAGATATGCAAATGTTTTACATGTGTATGGATATGATAATATTTTGCTTATTGCTATAATTTTGTTGTACTTAAACTATAATTTATGCTTAATAATTATTTTTGTGTTCTTAATGTAATTCTTTGTATTTTTTTAATATGTTGTTATGTAGTTCTTTATGTTTACCATTAATATCTAAAGTGGAGTTTACTCCTCTTTTGTTTACAATTTTATATGGGCCATGGTATGGGCCTTGATTTTTCTTTCTATTTCCTACTTTTACATAAACTAAGTCTCCTATTTCAAAATTACTTATGTTTACATTATTGTCATATTTTGTTTTTCGTTTACTTTTTACAATGTTTATAATATTTCTTGCATTTTTTATTGAGGTTTGGAGTCTCATTTTCAATTCATTGGCATAATTATCAATGTCGTAAATTTTGTTTTGTTTACTTATGTTGTCACTTGGTAGAGTTGGTAGTTTACCAAAAACTAATTCATACGGTGAATACAATGTGTCTACGTGAGGGGTGGTGTTGTATGCGAAAGTGTCATATGAGATCCACTTGTCCCATTCATAGTCGTCGGCAAATGAAAGTAAATACTCGTTAAGCGTTCTGTGGTTTTTCTCAAGTGCGCCTATTGTTTGATGGTGATATGGAGTGGAAAATATTTGTCGTGTGTTGAGTAAATTACATACGTTACTCATTAGCTCGTTTACAAATTCTGTCCCTCTGTCTGATTTTAATGTTTTAATGAAACCGTACTTTAGAATGAGTTGTTCAACTAAAGTGGTTGCTATTGTTTTTGCGTCTTTACTTTCAATTGGGTGTGCTATTACAAATTTTGATAAGTCACATTGCATTGTCAATATGTATCTGTAGCCATTAGATATGCGCAATGGGCCTACAGTGTCAATAGTTATGGTGTCAAAAGTTGTGGTTGGTGTGTCTGTCACTACAAGTGGTTCTTTTGTGTGTTTAACTACTTTGTTTTGTGTGCATTTTTTGCAGTTGTTTATAAATTCTTTCACCATCTGTCTCATATTTTTCCAAATATATCTTTGTTTGAGTTTTAAAATAGTTTTTCGGATTCCTAAGTGACCTGCAATGTTAGAACAGTGAAATTCATCTATCAATTTATATTTAAGTATCATACTTTCTACTTCTCTTGGAGCTCTACATATTAGTATTTTTATTGGCGCGCGTTTATTCATTTCTAATTTATTGTATTTCTTCTTGAATGCATTCATATCAATGTTTTTAAATATAAAATCTTTGTCACAAAGGGCTAGCTCCTTTATACGTGAACTTCTTAGTGAACCATGTAGTTTCTCCAACAGTGAATCTAGATTCAAAGGGTCATCGCTACAGGTTACGTGCACTTCATTATCAATTATTTCAATTGTAGTACTACTTTCTTTTTCAATATAAAATTTCAATTTCTTCATTTTCTTTACGTCATTAAAAGATGTACATTCCCAAATATGAAGTTGATCAGGCTTCTTGAGAGCTGTATTTTCTTTAATAATGCGTGTACCGGTATTTATATTCTTTTGCGCTAATTCTTTTTCTTCAATATTCGTTAATTCTGCGGCCTTGCTCCTTGTTATAACGTTAATGCTTTTATTATCTTCTTTTTCGGTTTTACTTGTTGGAATCATTGCTTTAAGTATGTCACTGTCTATCTTGATGCGTGATAATGCATCTGCATTGGTGTTTATCTTGCCTTGCTTGTATATAATTTCAAAGTCATATTCAGATAAATCTATTATAATTCTTGTCATTTTTGATGATGGGTTTCTGTGCGAAAATAGTGATACTAGTGGTCTGTGGTCAGTGACTACGATGAATTTTCTGCCATAGAGATATGTCCTAAAGTAATTAATTCCCCAATGGATTGCTAGTAATTCTTTTTCTATAATTGGTTTATTAATATCGTGTTTTTGCAACGATTTACTTGCGTATGATATTGGTAGATCATGACCTATTTCTCCTTGTGATAAAATAGCTCCTAAAGCAAAGTCAGATGCGTCCGTTGTGAGAATAAAAGGTTTGTCAAAGCCTGGATATTGTAATATCGGAGGGCTAATTAGCTTCTGTTTTAATTTATTGAATGCTTTTTCGCATTCTTCTGACCAAATAAAAGGTTTTCCTTTTTTCAATAATGAATTTAAACATTTTACGATTTGAGCAAAATTTGGTATGAAACGTCTATAATAATTACAAAATGCTATAAATCTTCTTGTTTCATCTGGATTTGTTGGTTTTGGGTAATTGCGTACTACTTCGCATTTAGCTGGGTCGGTTTTGATTCCTTTGTCTGTTATTAAATGTCCTAAGTAAATTACTTCTGGTTTAAGGAATTGACATTTGCTTGCATTTAATTTGAGGTTGTAGTATTTGAGTCTTTCAAAAACTTTTAAGAGGTTATTATTGTGGTGTTTTAATGAACATCCAAAAACAATAATGTCGTCTACGTAGAGGAATGCTTCTGATTTTAAGCCACTAAGTGCAATTGTTAACATTCTTTGAAAACTGTTTGAGGAAATTTTTAATCCAAATGGCAGACGTTTAAATTGATAATGTCCGTCTTGTGTAGAAAAAGCTGTTGGTGGTCTTGAGTCGTTTAGCAGAGGTATTTGGTGAAAAGAACTTGTCATGTCTAAAGTTGTGAAGTATTTAGCTCTTCCTAAAACGTCTAATACATCCTCTAATCTTGTTAACGGAAATTTATCGTTTACTATTTTGTCATTTAATTTTCTGTAGTCAACCACTAAACGCCATTTCTTTTTGTCGTTTTCACTCTTCTTAGGTACTAGAAGTAGTGGAGAGTTGTATGGACTGACAGAAGGTTCAATGATGTCGTTGTCAATCATTCCCTGTACCTGAGTTTGTATTTCTTCTTGTTGTGTTTGTGGTAGTCTGTAGTTTTTGATGTATACAGGTGACTTGTCAGTTAAATTGAGTTTTTGCTTATAGAAATTATTTACTGAAAGCTTTTCTCCTTCCAAGTGAAAAATAGATTGATATTTGTGAAAAATTTCTGTTAATTCTGTTTCTGTATTTCTATCTAGGTTTTTCAAATTTAATTCTTTCATTAATTTATTAAAGCGTTCATTGTTGTATGTGTTTGTTTGGTTATGTGTATTTAGTATATTGTAATTAGCTAATTTTTCCGTTAGAGGTTTTATTTCTTTAATATTGACTGTGTGACTATTAACATTGATTAGTTTTACGTAACAAATTCCTTTGGCTGGTGCAATGGAGTTTGCTAAAAATACTCCTTTCTCTATTTCTTGGTTGAAAATAACGCTGTCTTCTTGTATATTTAATTTTATAGGTAGAATAACTTCTGTTCTAGGTGGTAGTTCTATACTTTTCTTTAAAGGTAATTTCGTGTCTATTGGTAAAATGTAGTCTTTGTTTTTGAGGTTTATCGTTATTGTGAATGTTTCATAATCAATTTTACAAAGGTAGTTTATTCCATCTGTTGCAATTGGAAAATCATTATCTACTAGCTGGAAGTTGATAGTTGCTTCGTTTTTATCTATCAAAAATTTAAGATATGATGCACCTAATTAGTAGATTGCTACATTTGTTATTCCTGTTAATTTACATTTGGTGTCAGTATCAAAATCAAAGTTGTTATTGAATGGGTTTTTGCAAATTGAAATATCTGCACCTGTGTCTATTAAGAATGTCATTTGTTTGTTGAATTCTATATTATGTATTGTTATATAATTGGTTAAATTTTGTGTTATTACATAAATGTTTTTATAATTAATGTTTTCAATTAGTCCCTGTCCCCCGGAGGAGTGGTATTGGTATTGTAATCCTCCGGGTCGCCTACGTTTCCCTGAGATTGGATAACGTTCATTTGGCGACCATTTCTGTCTTGGTAACTGTTTTGCTGAATTCTGGGCAAAGATCTTTGATTGCTCCTATTGTAGTTACTTGTCTGTCTTTCATTTGGAAAATTTCTCTGACTATTGTTATAGTTGTTAGGTCTCGAATTGGTTGAGTTCCTATGGTAGTTATTATTTTGTCTCTGGTTGGGATTGTTTCTTGTATTATTATTAAATGTTCTGGTATTATTATAATTATTGTTATAATAATTATTGTACCTGTTGCCATTATTATTTGTATATTGTTTGTGTGGGTTGTTGCGATAATTTGCGTTATTGTTGTTTCTATTATTGTCTCTGATGAACATAACATTTCTACTTTTGTGTTGATTTCCTTGTTCTATTTCTAGAGCAAGTTCAACAGCAGTGTCAAAAGATTTAGGTAGTGCAGCAAATACTGTTTGTTTAATATTGTCATTTAGTCCATTTTTAAATATTGTCAGACTGTATTGTTCATTGAGTTGAGTGATCAATGATTTATGTTCAGTTGTTGAATTTGTTCCTAGCTGTCCTATTTGCAGTACATTTAGTTCTGATATCAACTGTAATATTTTATTTTTGAAATTTGCTATGCTTAGATTTCTTTGGGTGAGATTGGCGAGTTGGTTTTGTATGTGGGGTATAGTTGTTGTGCATTTGTATTTATTAGTCAATGAGGTTTTTAGTTGCTCTAATGTTTGTGGTATTTGTATTGCAGTTACGTTTGTCTTCACCGTTTGACTCAGTTTCACGTAGACCACAAAATCTATTAGTGCTGTTTTGCCTGTTTCGGTTAGGCTGTTATAAATTATTTCAATAATTTTTAGAAATGATTCCAAATCTTTGTAATTTCCGGAAAAGCTCGGAATAGCTTTCATAGCTGTTTGTAGACTAAATTCAGACATTGTAATTATCTGTTGAATGGACTCAAAGTTGAAATTTTCAGTTGGGATTAATATTTGTGTGTTGATTGTATGTGGGATGTTTATATATAGATTGTAATTTGCTATTATTTTAAGTAATTTGTCCCTATATGACCAAAATACTCCTAGTCCAATTTCTTTATGTTCTTTTGTTAATTTAGTTATGTGAACATTTAGTATACTTCTAATGTTCTCTAGTGCTGCTATTAATATTCTTAAATGCTTATTTAATGTTTCTTCTTTTACTTTTATTGTTTTATTTAAACATTTGTAAGATTTATTAAAATTTTCTTTTTCTACTTCTATTTTTTCTATAATTTTAGACCATTGTTCCATAATTTTTTTTTTAAATTTGGTCTTGTTTGATATTATAAGTGATATTTTTTTTTAGTTTATTTCTATATATTGAATGTATTTTAAGGACAAAATCTGCAACTAATATTGTTGTTATTATAATTAATAGCAATTCTACCATTGTTTGTTTTTGATCTGCTTCAACTGTTACTTCATTTATAACATTTGCTTTTGGATCGCTTATTTTGGATTCTTGTCCGCCCATATTGCTAAAATTCTTCTTTATTAAAATATAATTTTAATTTTTTTTTTTTTTAGTATTCTATTTGCGTAATTATATGAAGTTTATTGTAAATTTTTTATTTGTTGTAAAATGTTAATTTTCTTATCTCTACTGGTTTCTAAATTTAATTTATTAAAAAGTATCGCCTTCTGCTTTCTCCGATTGAATTGTTTGCCGCCTCTCTTCCTTTTTGGGGTTTTGACTTCCTTCTTAATGTTAGGCGTTTTTAATTGCCTATTCTTGTATTCTTCTATGGTAATCCTCTTCGGACCCGCAGTGATTGGTGTTGGTGTATAGGTTGGCGGATTATTTACTATTTGCCCTTCTGGACGGTAAGGTTCCTTTAAATATTTATCGAATATTTTATCAAACTCAGCTTTGCTGATTGTTTGATCTGAATCATTCATTGAAAAATTGTGTTTTTGAAAATGTTCCGGTTGAAATTTGTGTTAAAATTCAAATATCGAAAGAAAATTTTTCTTGGTCCTAGTATTTTTGTCAGAAAATGGTCCTAGAAATTTGGCAGGATCGCCATGTGGTAGCCCTTTGGTTATTATTTATATGCTCCTCTTTATAAGGCAGGGAGAATTCTGCCAGTCAGTAGGCAGCTAACAAGTTGCCAGAAAGTTGAGAATGAAATCAAAACAGCGATAGTTCTGTTTAATCTGATTCTCCTTTATTTAACAAAACTTAAGCCTATTTATACTAAAAATGTAACAGAAAATCATTTCCATAACTCCACCTCTTTTTCCAATGACTTTAGTTTTCCGCTTTCCAATAATAGCGTAACCAATTAAAAAAGTGCATGCTAAGCATTATGTGTCACTGAAATATTCTGCCGGCGCAGCGATAGCGTTGCGGCAGTGCAGCGGTCAATGTGCTAAGCTAAGCATTTGTTTATACTGCTGTATTGCACAGTCAGCTATTGTATTTGTGTGTATATTTACTGTAGGTCACTACACAAGATCACCCTTTTTGTGGATTGGGCAGAGCACACTTAAGTTCCAATCAGCAGGCATGCGTTCTTCCGACCACATTCTAGAAATGAGTTCGTACATGCACTTAAACATCTCCTCTCCGCCGTACTTAAATAAATCAGCTGGTAACCCATTGGCCCCGGGGGCTTTGTTGTTCTTTAGCCGTGCTATCGCTTTCCGAATTTCGTCATAGTCGTACATCACGCCCATCATCATTGATTAGGGATTCGGGTTCAACATCTTCTCCAACGTTGTTGCAGCTACTTCCATTAAGCAGTGTGAAGAAGTGCTCCCTCTATAATTTAAGTATGCTGTGGACATCAGTCACCAGGTCGCCGTTGTGATTCTTACAGGAATTCGCCCCGGGCTTGAAACCTTCTGTTGGCCGCCTAACTTTCTGAAAAAAATTTTCCTGTCGGCCAGCATCTCAAGCTCTTCGCACACACCCAATTCGGCCTCTCTCTTTTTCTCACGAAAAATGCGTTTTGCTTCCTTCTTCAACTCAAGATAACGCTCCCGCACAGCTCGCGTTGCGCCCGATCGCAGTGTAGCCTTGTAGGGAGCGTCTTTACGTTCCGTAGCGGCGCGACATTCCTCGTCATACCAATTATTCTTTCGGACTCGCTGAAATCCGATGGATTATTCAGCGGCGGTATGTAGACAGCAAGGAATATGGTTCCACTATTCGGAAATATCGTTCTGTTGATTATTGCTCTCAGACAGCAGGAGTGCTAGTCTGGTGGCGAAGTGGGTGGCTGTCTGTTGCGATTGCAGCTTTCCGACGTCGAGCTTTCCTTGTGTCCCTTTGCGCGCGATTTTTGCTGCACAGAGGCGCGTGCGGATCTTAGCTGCCACAAGCAAATGATCCGAGTCGATGTTGGTTGCTCGAATTGTGCGCTCATTTAGGCCTATCGCAACATGGTCGATTTGGTTTCCGAGACAGCCACGTAGCCTGGTAAACCATTTTATGCTGGAACCTGATACTACAGATTTCCATGTTTCGGGCTTCGCCGAAGTCGATCAGTCTCAATCCGTTATCGGACGTTTCGTCGTGGATACTGAATTTTCCGACTGTGGAACCAAAGATGTCCTCCTTGCCCACCTTGGCATTGAAATCGCCAAGCACGATTTTTATATCGTGGTGGGGGCACCGCTTATACGTGCGGCCAAGGAGATCGTAGAAGCTATCTTTGGTCCCATCGTCCGTCTCTTCCTTCGATGCGTGGGCGCAAATCAGGGACATGTTGAAAAATCTCCCCTTGATGCGGATTGTGGCGAGACGTTCGTCTACCGGATTGAACGACAGTACTTTACGGCAGAAGCCTTTTCTGGCAGAAGCTCCAGAAATAGGTTTCTGGGCCAGGGTTAGACTCGACGCCCGCCCTGGCCAGAAGTATGAGTAGCAAACCTGCTGCAAGGTATTGCACCCAAGAGGAGATAAGATTGGGGGTGTCCGGCAGCCTAAGTGGGGTTAGGTCGCCGAAACAACAGTCCTTGGTCGGATGAAATCCGAGTCACTTCGGTAACGTAGAACCGACTGTTGTGGAAGCGTCCATAAAGGCTCCATCCGAATTCCACTTCGGTGAGGTGTAATTCGTGCAACGGATGGTGCCATCTTAAGGTCTGTCCAGGCCTCTACGGCTTCCCGGAGCTCACAGCAACACCAAACCTCCCCACCTCGCTCCTCCACACGTGGCGCCAACCAGCAACTACTGGCTGCCCCCACCATCTGTTGTGTATGCCGGGCCAAAGTGCACCGGAATGCCTGCTCGGTCAGGTGTAACGCCTACCAGGGCTGGTGCCACTTCCGGGCGTGCTCTGGCCTACGCACTACAAGGGACTGGTCTGAGAGCTTCACCGCTTCCTGCTGCCGCAACAATTCCCCGCAAGTGTCGCTCACGACACCGCCCACTACAACCGTTGGGCCCCCACAACCACAGCGGGATGCGCAGCCGGGACGGGCCGGCCCTCGGATCCAGTCCCTCACCCCCCTCAACGCGACACCTTACCGTGACAGACGAGACTCCTACAGTTCAACTGCAACGGACTCTCGCGCAAGATCTCGGAGGTGGTTGCCTTCATGGCTCGACACGGGCTGTTAATAGCTGCGGTCCAAGAAACGAAGCTACGTCGCAGTTAAACCTTAACGAACTGCGACTGCTACAACGTGCTTCGCAGAGATCGCGAGCGAGATAATGGTGGAGGCCTAGCCTTCATTATACAGAACACCGTGCAGTATCGTCTCATCGATGTAGACATCGACCCAAGGGACAGCACCTTAAAATGTCAACGGATTGCTGTCCGGTCAGGCGATGTCGAGCTCGAAATATTTAATAGATATATACCCCCTGTCTCCTGCTGTCCCGCTGGATATCACCCTGACATAGGTGCGCTCCTCAGTGGTGAAAACCGTTTGGTAGTTGGAGACTTCAACGCGCATCATGATCTTTAGTTCTCAAGCCTATCAAACGATCCTAGGGGAAATATTTTGGCAAAGCAGATAGACGATTCGACATTCTGCACCATGACCGACGATGCCCCCACCAGGATTGTGGGTAGTTGCAGCAGCTCGCCAGATCTAACAATAGCTAGCGCGGGTCTGATAAATAGCATAACGTGGCGACCTATGCTATCGCTTGCATCAGACCACCTACCCATAGTCATCTCGATTGACAGACCTGCCAACTATGTTGCCTCGGATCGCCACACCTATGTCAACTTCAAAAAAGCTGACTGGGAGCGGTTCGAGGATTTCACTGAAGACGCCTTCAGTGCTCTCTCAACTCCAACCGACGTTCGCGTTGGCGAGCGCGAGTTCCGCAGGGTGGTGAAGTCCACTGCAGCCCGCTTCATTCCGGCAGGGAGGATCCCTGTGATCCGTCCTGACTTCCCGGGTGAGGCGGTGTCTCTTCGACGAATATAAGCGGAACAAGTGGAGGGAGCACCTGAAGTCCTGCAACCTAGGTGCCGGAGTGGGCAAATTATGGTCGACCGTGAGGTCCCTGTCCAACCCGACGAGGCGTGATGATCGAACAGAAATCTCATTTGGAGACCACGTCTCCTCGGACCCGAAGCGATGCGCGAACTATTTTAGTCGACAATTTACACTGCATCCTTCGACCAACAGGACCAAACGGTCAGTCACCAGATGGCTGCGTAAGTCAACACCAAGCGCACCAATTGTCCTCTCTACCAGTGAGGTGAAGGAAGCCATCGGGAAGGCGAAAGCCTCCAAATCCATTGGCCCAGACGGGTTAAGCATGTTGATGCTGAAAAAATTGGGCACCGCGGGAGTAGCATATCTCACCAAGGTCCTCAATCGGTCTTTAAGCACCCTGGTCATTCCGGATATCTGGAAGACCAGTAGGGTGATACCACTGCTGAAACCAGGGAAACCGGCCGGCCAAGGCGAGTCCTACCGGCCGATCTCCCTGCTTTCTCCAGTGGTAAAGACACTTGAGGCCCTGCTGCTCCCGCATTTCAATCACTACCTCAGCCCAGCGAAGCATCAACACGGCTTCCGGAAAGTGCATAGCACTACAACGGCACTTAACGCTATAAACACTCAAGTTATTCGTGGTCTCAACGGCAACCGCCCCTGTGAGAGAACCGTCCTCGTGGCTCTGGAGTTGGTGAAGGCCTTCGACACAGTCAGCCACTCCATCCTGCTGAAGGACGTGGAGGCCTCACCTCTCCCAGCGGCGTTGAGGCGATGGACCGCGAACTACCTGTGTGGTCGTCAAGCGTCGGTGTGCTTCCGTGACTCAGTGTCAAAAGCGAGAAGAATTAAGCAGGGTGGCGTCCTATCCCCCTATTATTCAACTTCTACATCTCGCGACTCCCTTCCCCGCCAGAGGGAGTAACACTGGTCTCGTATGCCGACGACTGCACGATAATGGCTACCGACAATGGAATTGATGGCTTGTGCTCTAAAGTGAACAGCTACCTCCCAGAGCTTGCTCATTACTTTACGGGACGGAACTTGACGCTGCCTCCTCCTAAGTCCACGGCGACCTTGTTTACATCGTGGACGAAGGAGGTCGGGCTCACCCTCGACATCCACATCGCGGGGACCCTCATTCCGACGGTTAACCACCCAAAGATCCTGGGAGACACCCTCGACAGCCTGGTCTCCTTCCCAGCGCATACAACCGCAATCGTCAACAAGGTACAGAGCCGCAACAAAGTCCTCAAGTCGCTCGCCGGCAGCACTTGGGGCAAAGACAAAGAAACGTTGTTGGCAACATACAAGACGATTGGCCGGCCGGTTCTAAATTATGTCGCGCCAATATGGTCGCCTGGAACTAGCAGGACTCAGTGGTTAAGACTGGAGACCTGTCAGAACGCCGCACTCAGGACAGTGACGGGATGTCTCCTGATGACGCCTGTGGATCACCTCTACCATGAGCCTAACGTGCTTCCAGTGCATGAGCACAATATGATGCTCACAAAACAGTTTCTACTGGGGTGCCACCGTCCGGGGCACCCCAATAGAGACCTGCTCGCGCTGGAGCCGGCACCCAGGCACATCAGGGGACATCTCTCACAACTGACGCACGAGGTCCAGACATACGTACGCCTACCGCTGGACCCAAGGACGTACCGACAGGCTCTGGACAGCATTCAGAGGGAGTCGGTGTCCAAATACATCGACACCCTTCCTGTGAGTGCAGTCCTGGGAGTTCAACCACCACAAATAGCAGCTTAGGAGCTCCAGCTGCCTCGTTAGACCCGCGTCACTCTGGCTCAACTCAGATTTAGATATTGTAGCAGGTTAAACTTCTACCTATCCAGGATCAACCCCGACACCCCCAACACTTGCCCAGCATGTGGAGAGTCTCCGCACGACACCAATCACCTATTCACATGCCCGGCTAAACCTACTCAACTAACACCCCTCTCCCTATGGTCCGACCCTGTTGAAACGGCTCGTTTCCTGGACCTTTCGTTAGTTGAGCTTGACGATAACGATTGAGGGAGCCCGCCAGCCCAGTGGGGTGTAGCTAGCCGCTACAACAACAACAACAACAACAATAGTACTTTACGGCCTATCGATTTTTTTCCTTGCCCCGTCCATCGCATCTCTTGGATGGCGGTGATGTCAGTCTTCGCCTTGCCCTCAGAATAACTGTCACGAAGTCTATGAGAAATACTAAGCTCCTCGCTGTTAAACACAAAACAATGGTGTCAGAGAGGCAATTCCTGGTGCACGTGACTAGTCTTTAGAATTCTCTGCCCCAATGCTTGATATCTTTAAGTAACATGAGCACATTTAGACGCGAGCTTCAGAGATATATTAGTACTAGTTAAGGTAATAATAATACATAAGCAATTTTTATTCATATATTTTATTATTTTACTTCCAGTGTAAAGCCGCATTGATAAGGTCCAACCAGTCCTTGACGGTGGGTTAAAGTCTTTCACACAATACACTTGACAGAACCTTATACGCGATGATAAGAAGACTAATCCCGCGATAATTGGCGCAAACTGCAGGATCACCCTTTTTGTGGATTGGGCAGAGCACACTTAAGTTCCAATCAGCAGGCATGCGTTCTTCCGACCACATTCTAGAAATGAGTTCGTACATGCACTTAACCAGCTCCTCTCCGCCGTACTTAAATAAATCAGCTGGTAACCCATTGGCCCCGGGGGCTTTGTTGTTCTTTAGCCGTGCTATCGCTTTCCGAATTTCGTCATAGTCGTACATCACGCCCATCATCATTGATTAGGGATTCGGGTTCAACATCTTCTCCAACGTTGTTGCAGCTACTTCCATTAAGCAGTGTGAAGAAGTGCTCCCTCCATAATTTAAGTATGCTGTGGACATCAGTCACCAGGTCGCCGTTGTGATTCTTACAGGAATTCGCCCCGGACTTGAAACCTTCTGTTAGCCGCCTAACTTTCTGAAAAAAATTTCGGGCGCTTTTCCTGTCGGCCAGCATCTCAAGCTCTTCGCACACACCCAATTCGGCCTCTCTCTTTTTCTCACGAAAAATGCGTTTTGCTTCCTGCTTCAAGTCACGATAACGCTCCCGCACAGCTCGCGTTGCGCCCGATCGCAGTCTAGCCTTGTAGGCACCGTCTTTACGTTCCGTAGCGGCGCGACATTCCTCGTCATACCAGTTATTCTTTCGGACTCGCTGAAATCCGATGGATTATTCAGCGGCGGTATGTAGAAAGCAAGAAATATGGCTCCACTATTCGGAAATATCGTTCTGTTGATTATTGCTCTTAGAGAGCAGAAGTGCAAGTCTGGTGGCGAAGTGGGTGACTGTCTGTTGCGATTGCAGCTTTCCTTGTGTCCCTGTTCGCGCGATTTTTGCAGCACAGAGACGCGTGCGGATCTTAGCTGCGACAAGAAAATAATCGGAGTCGATGTTGGTTGCTCGAATTGTGCGCTCATTTAGGCCTATCACAACATGGTCGATTTGGTTTCGGAGACAGCCACGTAGCCTGGTAAACCATTTTATGCTGGAACCTGATACTACAGATTTCCATGTTTCGGGCCCCGCCGAAGTCGATCAGTCTCAATCCGTTATTGGACGTTGCGTCGTGGAGACTGAATTTTCCGACTGTGGAACCAAAGGACACCTTGCCCACCTTGGGATTGAAATCGCCAAGCACGATTTTTATATCGTGGTGGGGGCAGCGCTCATACGTGCGGCCAAGGAGATCGTAGAAGCAATCTTTGGTCCCATCGTCCTTCTCTTCCTTCGGTGCGTGGGCGCAAATCAGGGGCATGTTGAAGAATCTCCCATTGATGCGGATTGTGTCGAGACGTTCGTCCACCGGATTGAACGACAGTACTTTACGACCTATCGATTTTTTCCCTTGTCCGTCCATCGCATCTCTTGGATAGCGGTGATGTCAGTCTTCGCTCTGCTGAGGAGATCAATCAGCCGGGCAGAGGCACCTTCCCAATTAAGGGTCCTGACATTCCAGCTGCATGCCCTCAAATCAAAAAAGGGGGTATCATCCGAGGCTTTGTTTTCCTTTTCATTGGAAGTTGCATTTGGAGTGGCTCCAGTAAAACTCCCTCTCTATTAGTCGTGACCCAAGGCTCGACACAGGTTGGTTTCCGTATCTCGCACATGCGTTGCTCACGTTGCCCAGGGCGCACGAACGTGGACGTAAGAGTAGGGTTTAAGTACAGCCGTGCAGCTGTAACCGCATACCCCGAAGCACCACTGTACCTCATTGCACTTAATTAATATCAACAATTAAAAATTTATTCGTGTTGAAAAAGGTCAGTCAACGCAAAAACAACATCATCAAATTGTCGTCTAGAAGCAAACGCGCCACATATTCGCAACCGGCGATTAATGGACCAACGAGAACATAAATTAGCCAAGAACCATGAAACACACGAATCTGCATTCAGAACCCTCAGGCGTAATGGCTATAATGAAAACAAGGAAGAATGAGAAGAAGAGAAAATTAAATTTTAAACGGTAGAAAAATGGTAACATAGCTTTTATTTCCTCGCCGCTTATCACAACTTGGTCTTCCATTGTGTTTTTGGGCGGCTTTTTTAATCGGGTGCTGAGTAGAAGGATTTTTTCATGGGAATATCGTTAAATATACGAAAGACCTATTCAAGCCATCACAAGCATTATTAACCTCATTACTTCATATTGTTCGGCGCCCGTCACCCACCCGAGATTTTGTTTGTCCTATTTTGATATTATAGAGAGGTTGATCTCCAGGCTAACGTTATTGGTGGTGACTATGCTGCAACCTAGGTATAGAAATTCCTTCACTATGTCAAAGTTGTAACTACCAACGGTGGCATGTGGGTTGTTGCCATGAGGTAAACTTTTTTTCCTTGTTCGCTGGTAGACAATCCTCTCTTGTTTCCTTTTCTAGACTGGAAAAAGCAGACTGTCTGCCCTTTTGTTAGGGCAAACGATGACAATATTATCTGCAGACACTAGCTGAAGCATGCCTTTGTTATATTAAAAAAAAAATAAATACAACAAAAAATACAAACATTAATTACACACAGAAGAAACACCATGAAAATTTTTATAAATTTACGTACTAAGAATAAACCAAAATTAAAACTTCAGGCTTAAATTCTGCTCAATACAATATATATACAATTAATACTAAAATATCCATACCATCTTCCTGTGGTACACTTGTCATACTAATTTTAATTTTATAAACATAATATATAAGTGGCCGCAATATCATCTGTGTCTTCCTTCGTGTTAATTGTTTTTTTTTCCTTCTCTCAAGTATACTTAAGCTCTCCGTATATCTAGTTTTTTCTCTCTTTTCGACGTCCAATATTTTCGCATTGTTAAGATCAGCTGTATCTCCGCTTGCTGAAATGCTGTACTGTTTTTGTTTTTTTTTCTAATATCCCCTTTGTTATTTAGAATTTCGAATTGAGTTTTATAAAGCCATGAAATTAAAACGTAAATTTATCGACTTTTTATAATTTAATTGTTCTTATATTGGTGCGTATTTATAGTCAAAATAAAGTACACTTAACAATAAGTTAAAACATGTTTTGTTTTTCGGTTATCAGAATTTGAAAAGATAACACAACTCAATTAGGCAATAGAGATCTACATCAGCCCTAATAGAAATTCAGAAATTAGAAAGTCATTGTTAAAAATTTATTAGGGTCAGAGCAATTTGAACAATTTTTGTCGGTTAAACTAAGTTTAAGTTTAGTATGTAGTTTTCCTGTCAACTTTAAACGGGCTTTGAACTAAGTATAAACGGCCGAAATGGCAGAGTTAAATTTCGTTTTCCCTATCATTTGTTTGCTGACTAATTTGTTTTCGTTGCAACCAACTTAATTGAGCGCGAGAAAACTAAGTTTTTTAAAATTGACTTTAACTAAACTTAGTTTAATCTGAATTTAAACCAGCACTGGAAAATTGGTCCTTATTGAGTTAAAACGAACTTAAATAAGCTCTGCATTAATTTTATAAGGAGAAATAGTTTTGAACAAAACATCCAGTTTTTTTTATTTAAAATTCTATAATATTCTTATAAAATGTATTAATTTTAAAAATTTATTTTGAAAGTGATTTACTAAAGACTTAAGATATTTATTTATTTATTTATTTAGTCTATGAACAGAAAGTTTCTTACAGACTATTTACAAAGAAATTAATAATTAAGATTTAAAAACCTAGATAGCTAAATTAAGAATATGAGAAAAAACATTTTTTGGAATTGAAAAATCAAGTTGGATGGAACTCGAGAGTGAATTAAGTTCAATTAGCGCTCGAACAAGGGGAGCATTACGCGAATATTCTGTTTTAAATTTAACACCATAGAAAGGTAAAGAAATACGAAGATTACGTTAAGGGATGTTGAAATTAATTCTTTCCAAAAGAAAAGAGCAGTCAATGTCACCATTGATGATATTACGAACAAAAGAAAGTGAGAGTACCGACCTTCTTGATTCCAAAGACTAAAGGTCAGTCAAAAGCAAACGAGATTTATAAGAGGGAATTGGCTCATCAAAACACAATGAACGTAAGGCATATTTAAGAAAAACTTTTTGGACCCGTTCAATCGTAGTTATGTAACTTTTTTGACTAGGCCTCCAGATGAAGGTAGCATATTCCAAGTTGGAACGAACAAAAGCCGTATATAATAATTTTAGAGTATACGGGTCAGAAAATTTGGAACTATTTCGCCTAACAAACCCTAAAACCGAGTAAGCTTTCGAAATAATATGGCAAATATGCCTATTAAAAGAAAAGTTACTGGAAAAAATTACGCCAAGATCTTTAATTTCGTCCAAACTTTGTAAAAAAGAATGAGAAACCATATAAGACGTCGGCAAGATGTTATGAGCTTTCGCATACGTGACTTTAAAGCACTTTTTTATATTTAAAGAGAGCTGAGAGTTAACACACCACTGATGTAAGCTGTCAATGTCATTTTGAAGCTGAAGCGCATCATCGCGTTTTTTAATTATCGAAAAAACTTTTAAGTCGTCAGCATAGAGCAAAAATTTAGCAAATCTAAAGCAGCTACTTATGTCATTAATAAACAAAACGAACAATAAGGGACCTAGTATACTCCCCTGGGGAACCCCAGAGGATGCAAAAAAAAAAACTCAGAAGAAACGCCGTCAATTGACACTACGCAAATTCTTTTGAATAAATAGGATTCAATCCATTTTAAAAAAACCGAATGAAAACCTATATGCGCCAACTTATAAATCAATAAAGAATGTGAAACTTTATCAAAAGCTTTTGAAAAGTCTGTACATACACAGTCAACCTGCAGGCCGGCAGAAAAAGACGCAATGCAATATTCACTAAATACTGCTAGATTCGAAACGGTAGATCGGTGAGGGACAAAACCGTGCTGGTTAGGCGAGATCAGACTCTTAGACGCAAAATACATTTTCTCTTTAATGATGATCTCAAAAAGTTTCGAAACAGTTGATAACTTTGATATGGGCCTATAATTACAAACGTTATTCTTGCTACCACTTTTGTGAATAGGGCTAATGGAAGTAAATTTCCAGTCATCAATGAAAACTCCAGACGACAATGACAGATTAAAAATTATTTTTAAAGGTGAAATTAAAGCGGGGCAATTTTTTAACAAATGAACTGAAAGTCCATCAATATCCGTTTTTGTAGATGGTTTTAGATTAGCAATGCCAGTAGTAACATCATCCGAAGAGAGGCTAAGAGAACCAAAGCTTAAGGTGGAGCTGCAGTTAGAGGTAAAGCAAGGTAATGGATTCTCATCATCAGCAACAAAATTTGAGCTGAAATATTCCGCGAACAAATTGGCCACGCCATTTGGAGTGTTAGCAAACTTTTCCTCATAAAATACTGCTGAGGGAATAGCAGAGTTCGACTTTTTAGATTTAATAAATTGCCAGAAAGACTTTGGATTTGATTTAATATTCTCCTCCATTCGTAGGATGTAGTTTCTGTAAAGAAATTTATCTAAACAGTTGAAATCTTTGGAATAACTCTGATATTTAGCGAAAAAAATTAGACTTCCAGTTAATTTAAACTTTTTAAAGAATTTATTCCCGAGGTTCTTTAACTTTTTTAACTGAAAGTTATACCACGGTAGCTTATAAGGCTTTTTCTTTATAATCGGAACGTTAGTTAAACAGAAATCAAACATTAAAGTTTTAAAAATATAATAGCATCTGGAAACATCGGAGCAGGACAATAGGTCAATCCATTTGTATTCCAATAGTAAAGTATTAATCAAATCAAAATCACAGGCTGCAAAATTAAAAGCTATATTATCATCAGGCACGGATGAAGAAAACTCATAAAATTTAAAATTCAAAATCAGAGGCACATGATGCTTATCACACGGCGTAATAGGAGAAATGCATTCCGAAATATTATAGATCAAATTATCACTAATAAAAATGAGATCGAGTAATCTATCCAACTTGTTAACAAAACTATTAACTTGTATTAAATTAAGACTTAAAATACTATCAATAAAATAGGATTCATGAGCTGAAATAACATACAAAGGAGTGAGACCCGAGTTAGAAAAACTACCGGACCAACTCACATTACTTAGATTAAAGTCACCCAAAATGCATATTTGGTTATCACTTAACTTATTTATGACTACAGAGGTAATATTGTCAGCATGCAAGCGATAAAGAAATTCTCCACTATTTGGGGGAATATATGAAACCACAAAAAACAGTGAGCATTAAATTTACGTTATACCGCAATGAGTACACCACCACCTCTTGCGAAACCAGTTTTAGTTACATCTCTATCCTTGCGAAAAACATTATATAAATTAGAGTCAAAATATTCCTCATCAAAAAAGTTAGAATTGAGCTACGTCTCAACTATTACAAATACATCATAATCAAGTTGCGAGCAAGCCGCGCGAAAATGTTCACATTTAGTACGTAGGCCAGATACATTCTGAAAATACACATTCAGGCCGCTTAAATTATCAGAAGTTATGTTTGCTTTTGTTGTTTCTCTTCTTTTCGAAAAAAACGAAAAGGGCGTATATTGACATTGGCAGGCCAAAGATCAGCTGAAAGGAGCTTATCATAAAAAGCAACAGAAACACCTAGCTTAAAATTAACTTTTTTGAGGCTACTAAGTGAAATTTCACTTTTAACTAGTGCATAGCACACAATATGTTTCTTATCAATAGCTGCATGCTTGACAATGAACTCAATAATGTTGTCAGCAGAAACAGAAGGCAGAAATGACGATAAATGTAACCATTTCATACGGCCAGCCACCTCTAAATCCGTATTTGTGTTTATACCAACAATTCTTAATTCATTTCGACGTTTAGATTTTTTTACTTTTGTCCACTCAGTGTTCACTGGCACCGAAGAAACGAAGTTCGATCAATAGCTGGCACAGCTGAACGCGCAGTCGAACGACCAGCAACAGCAGCAGTAGTACTAGACGAACGCAAAGAAAATCCAGCATCATCACCAGCTTTGTCAGGTACAACAACAGCAGACTTCGGCAAAACTTTCTCAGCTAGCACCGAATTGCAAGTAGGCGACAGATCAACAACAGCAGCAGAAGCAACAGAAGTAGAAGTGCGCACAGAAGAAACAAAATTATCACCAACAACTGCACGCGAATATGATAAATCCGAGAGAGCATTCGTATTGTTACTGACACCAGTACAAGAAACAGCAACTAGTATTTATTCACAAATTAAAAATATTAATAAAAGAATAATATTCCCAACGGTTTTATCCCGCCCGAACGACGCGAGGGGCGCATCCGCATGACGCACGGATATATAAAAAAGAAATTTTTTTTGTTTTTTTTTCATATATGTTGCGCCGAGTCAGAGGTTTGTTAAGTGTCGCGATCTAAAACTGTTCAGCTACAGAACAAATGCTCATAAGCTAATCGAAAAGTAATATATGTATCAATTATTGAGAGCATTGAGTATAGTTTTCTTTATGTAAAAAAGTGAGTCTGAAATATCAAAAGAATCGGAGTGAGTGTTAAAATCCTGACACAAACTACGGAGTGGCTCATTTAACTCAAAATTAATTTTACATGGCATCAGAAAGAGAGGCCGGAAATGTCTTGAAATTCTGAAGGGAACGTTTAGTTTTATTTCGCCAAGAAGAGATGGGCTAGAGATCAAGCCTGTCAGTAACTTGACCAAAAAATACAATGCCTAGCATTTCTCTGCGACTAGCAAGTGTAGGAAGATTAATGAGTTTTAAACGACTTATATATGACGGCAGGTTGTACAGAGAATCCCAACGAAAATTCCTTAAAGCAAAAAGCAGAAATTATTTTCGAATTGACTCTATTCGGTCGGAATGAACTTGATAGCGCGGGTTCCAAACAACAGATCCATATTCTAGTATGGGGCTCACTAACGTTGTGAACAGAGCCTTCGTGATGTAAGGGTCATTGAATTCTTTTCACCACCGTTTTACAAATGCAAAAACACCCTTGGCTTTGTTAACTGTAACATTTATGTGAAGATTAAAATTAAATTTCGGGTCCATTGTAATTCCAAGTTCAACAAAGTTAAACACTTGTTCGAGGTTATGGTTACATATGTCATTAGAAGCTGGTTGAACTGCTCTGCGAGAAAAGCACATTACTTTACATTTTTTAAGGTTTAGTGGCATGTTATTAACTTCACACCAGTTAGTCATGCTATTTATATCCGCTTGAAGTAAGGGCCTTTCCTGAACAAAATGATACGATCTAAAAAGCTTTACATCATCAGCATACAATACAGTTTTTGAATAATTTATTACAGAAGGTAAGTCATTTATAAAAAGTAAAAACAGAATCGGACCAAGGTGACTGCCTTGCGGGACCCCTGAAGAAACATAAATAATGTTGAGGAACTTTTTTTAAAAAGAACTCGTTGTGTTCTGTCAATGAGGTAAGAAGATATCCAACGAAGGAGATCAGGTTGAAAACCAAGGAGATCGAGTTTATGGATCAGTAAAGAGTGACTTACTCTGTCGAATTCTTTACTAAAATTAGTGTATATAACATCAGTGTGCATAAATTCTCTGAATTCATTTGAAACATGAGTTGTGAACTCAAGCAAGTTTATAATGGTAGATTTACCCTTAGAGAACCCGTGTTGTGTGCTAGAAATAGTAGAGGATATGGAATACGTTAAATGGTCAACAACAATAGCTTCGAATAATTTAGGAATAGCAGAAAGCTTAGCTATACCGCGGTAATTTTCTATATAGGACGTACTCCCGGTCTTATAAAGGGGTATAATAAATGCTTCTTTCCAAGCTGAAGGGAAAATCCCATGCTAAGAAGAAAGATTAAATAAATTAGTTAAGGGCTCATAAATATGTGCAGGTTTTTAAGAAAAACGTCGGGATCGAATCGGGGCCAGCCTTAAATGATTCTTTTAAGTTACTCAAATAATAAAATACTTCCTTGGGAAGATACCTGCGGAATAATAGCAGAGGTGAAGGAACAGAGTTTATACGGATAAGGTTTGCTCAGAGAGAGGATTAAATAAATTAGTTAAGGGCTCATAAATATGTGCAGGTTTTGAGGAAAAACGTCGGGATCGAATCGGGGCCAGCCTTAAATGATTCTTTTAAGTTACTCAAATAACAAAATACTTCCTTGGGAAGATATCTGCGGAATAATAGCAGAGGTGAAGGAACAGAGTTTATATGGATAAGGTTTGCTCAGAGGCGAGTTAATGGAGTAATTTGACCTGAAGAATTGGGCAAACATGTTGGAAATTGATTGGGAGTCACAAGACACGGTATTTTGATATTTCATAGCAGACGGAAAACTAGTCATTCTGCCCCTAGAGTTAACGAAGTCATAAAATGATTCAGGGTTTTTTATTAAATTCCTTTTAACTTTGCACAAATAAGATCTGTAGTATTTTTTATTTAATTTAAAATAAGCGTGTCGGATAACTAAGTATTTAATATAGTTAGTGTGCAAACCAGTTATTTTGTACAATTTAAAAGATCGCGACTTTTTATTTTTTAAATTTTTTAGTTCTTTAGTAAACCAAGGTTGTGATTGCTCCTTTTGTACGCAAACCCGGTACAAAGTTTTGTAATAAGCTAAATAAAGTGTTATGAAAACGCTGGACGCAACGTTCAACATCATCTTTATACGTCAGCCATTATAATTTGGATAATTCTCGATCTTATTTCTTGAAATTGGCTTTCGCGAAAATAAAACGAGCGTTTAAGCTACTTGATTTATCAACATTATTTCCAAAATCACCAATAACTTCGTAATTTACCTCAATCGCAGGGTGATAAGAGTCCTCTAGAATAACCAAGGGTTCGCACCTCTTCATAGATGACTTAGATACGTCATCAACAAAAACAAGATCCAGAATGATGCCAAAATTGTTTGCAGTTAAATTGATCTGATTTAGACAGAGCTCAGCCATATCTTCTAAGAACACGAAATAAAACTAACGAAATAAAACTAAACGTTCCTTTCAGAATTTCAGGACATTTCCGGCCTCTCTTTCTGAAGCCATGTAAAAGTAATTTTGAGTTAAATGAGCCTCTCCGTAGTTTGTGTCAGGATTTTAACACTCACTCCGGTTCTTTTGATATTTCAGACTCACTTTTTTACATAAAGAAAACTCAATGCTCTCAATAATTGATAAATATATTACTATTCGATCAGCTGATGAGCATTTGTTCTGTAGCTGAACAGTTTTAGATCTCCACAATTATCAAACCTCTGCCTTTCATGACTCGGCTTCGGTCGGGCGGGTGTGGAGGGATAAAACCGTTGGGATTATTATTATAACACATTGTTTCTATCCCTTGATGATATTGGAACGATAAAGTCGTCTATAAGAGTCCATGATATGCCTGTCATATTGAAGTCACCATGTACAATCATCGAGTCATGTCCAGTAATCATTCAACTTAAGGATCTAAGTAACGCAATATGTTGAGAATATACCGATAAGTCAGAGTTAGGAGGGTTGTAGCAAGCAGATAAATAAAATAAACCATTTTCTACCATAACTCGTATTGCTTTACATACATTACATTACATACACACATTCCTAAACATATAACTATATATATGAAATTTATCAACAAGTTATTATTTGCTACATGTACCATTTTTGTGCGGCCCTGGCTATGTGAATGTAAATGAAATTCACATAATTAAAACTGATTTCTTGATATAAAACGTCAATCAATCCAACTAATGCGTTAAGCCTTCGTACCAATCAACTTTCGTAATGCGTCATAAGGTGCGTTCCATATAAGTTTCCGTGATTTATTTTAATTACAATTATTTGTAAACAGTTTCGTTTTTTATTGCGTTACTTCGTCTTTAACTGCAAACGAATATGGAAACGTTATGCTCACTGTTGCATTTTGTGGTGCTTTTCGGAACTTTTAAGAAATATCCAAAAATAAATTTTAAATCTTGATATGAAGATAAAACACGGTATTTGTATTACAAAAAGTGAAGGATGTTGTATATATAATAAAATTATTTTTGTCGCTTTAATAGCAGCAATTAGTACTTAATTTAAGAAGCTAAAAGGAGCAGCGTTTTTACCCAAATAAGCAGGTGATCTCAGCTGTTCCATATTTTGTTATATCACTTGTTATTGGTACACGATGGTTTATGTAGAGCTAATGTGATAAATATATAGTTAAAAAATATTTAAGCTTTACAGGAAAATAATGAAAACTTTGGGAGTTATAGGCTCCCAAAATATAATGCATAAAACTCTTTTTCGATTTACAAAAGATTACGTTATTTTTTTAATTAAATTTAAAATGCTATACGAGTATACTTAAAACGAAAAGCGCTAGGATTACGTGTTTTTTACTGGATAAATAATGGAATATTAATAATATGTAATGTAACGCTAAGGTGGACAAAGAAGGAATTTTTGGTCCAACAGTCGGAAACTTCAGCCTTCACGAAAATACCTACGGCAACGGAGATAGGCTGGAAGGCTTCGCCGCTGCACACAACATGGTAGAATGTAGTGTAGTGTATCAAGAAACCACATATATACAAACACACATTTCAACACTAAATAAAACATACAAATGCACAGACATACATAAACATAAATATGCATATCAAAATACAACACGCGCAACAGCCCAAAACATAGGTCATTGCTCGAGTCGCGCATTACATTACATAAACTAATAGCGACTTGAACTTGAGTACAAGCGCATACAAACATACATACAAGTTTCTTGCTGCACTCAGTATTCTTCGCGTACGAGCCAATATTGTTATGTATACAATTGGCCGTACATATGTAAGCGTTAGTAAATAAGAATATTGTAAGTATAAATAAGCGTGAAATATGAAAATAAAATCAATTGTAATCAAACAGAGAACCTGCTTGTATCATTATTCATTACATGGCGATCCTGCCAGTTCTATCGGCAACTTGCCTTGTATATCGGCAAGCTGCCTTTTAATATTCAGATCCTGCCAGTTCTATAGGCAACTTGCCTTGTATATCGGCAAGCTGCCTTTTAATATTCAGATCCTGCCAGTTTTATCGGCAACTTGCCTTCTATATCGGCAAGCTGCCTTGTAATATTCAGATCCTGCCAGTTCCAGCGGCAACTTGCCTTGCATATTGGCAAGCTGCCTTAATCCTGGATCACACGCGCCTTGCCTTTAATATTGGCAAGCTGCCCTTTTAAGAAAAAGAATGAGTGCAGAAAATTTTGAAGAAGTTTTAAAGAAATGGACAAATTTCTTTATCCTAAACTCTGAAAAACCGACCACAACGGAGCATCAAATTGGACCAAAGCCGATTACTATTGAAGAGTACAGGAAGCGCAACACCAACAAAAAAGAAAACACCCCAAAAATACCTATTGCTAAGCCCCTCAAAAGGAAAAGAGGAGGGAAGAAATTTCAGCAAAGGAAGCGCATAGCAGAAATGTACAAAAAGATTACACTGGAGACATCGATTGCAGCAGTTCTAGACCTCAAAGACGAAATCAGGGAAAAAAGGCATAATTAATTAATACTTTTCAATATTTTGGCAACCTCACGGCTGCCTATTGATGGGCAAGAATTGAAAAATTCTTGCCGTTTTTAATTTTAATAATCAAAAAAAAAAAAAAAATTTTGTTTAACAATGGGTGGAGAAAACTCCAAGATTAAAGACCCGAAAGCTAACGTAGTAAACCAAATTGAAATAGTTTATCAAAAAGAATCCTTAGAGATAATAAAAACACTGCTAATTTTGTTGACAATATGCACTTGCATATCTTTAGTTTTAAGATTATATTCCATGCACAACAAATTAATAAAGAAAAAATATTTAAGTCGTGCGGATGGATTAGACAAAGTTTAAATTATGTTAAACATTTTAATAAATACCAATGGGAACTAAATGGGATGAAATATATACAATCCTATTAGAAGAAAAATTAACCATAGGCAAATCATATAAATGTATCAATAAAAACATTAAAATAAAGGAAGAAACAATCATTAAACATTTGAATATAATATTAACAACCTTTAACAGATTAGGAAAAAAAATTAATGATTTAAAAAACCAGCTCACACCTAACCATCAAAAAGAAGCATCTCAAATATTTGCTTATAGTAGAGACAAGTTAGTTTGCTCACTTGCTAGATACAACATAGAATTCACAGTACCAACTAAATACGAACAAGAAATTACCATTGACTTCGAACGTTTACTAATAGAAGAGGAACAGTCAGAAAATACGAATTTCCAAACAACAAAATTCAAAATGGCACAAACAAGGTAGAATTCATTAAGACGGCATCGTCAATTCTTCCCGAGTTTGACGGTAAACCAGAAAACCTACCCAGTTTTTTGGATGCTCTTGACATTCTTGAACAAATCAAGGATAGTCATGAAGCCATTGCTATCTCTATGGTAAAAACAAAGTTGAAAGGTACAGCGAGGAATTTAATAGGTAGTGAAGAATCATTACAAGCAATAAAACTAAAATTAAAAACAAGCATTAAAGGTGAATCAGTAGAAGTATTAACAGCCAAACTACTAAACGTACAACAAAGAAGTAAAACAGCCAACCAATATACTGATGAGATAGAAAAACTTACAACATCATTAGAAGGAGCATACATCTCCGACGGACTAACTACAGAATTAGCAACAAAATATGCTACACAATCGGCTGTAAAAGCCATGTGTAAAAACTGCTCAAACGAAAAAGTAAAAATGATTATGCAAGCTGGAACGTTCACATCGATGAACGAGGCGATATCAAAATTTATAATAGTTGTACTGAGGTAACAGGAAACCCTAACTCAGTGTTGCAAATTCGCCAGCAAAGGTATTATCGTGGTAACTTCCGTAGAGGTTATCAAAGTAATAATTACAGAACATTCCCACGCAGTAACAATAACAATAACAATAATTACCGACCAAACAATAATCATCAAAGACAGAATAGGAGTTATTATAATCAAACAAGACCGAATAACAGAACCAATGGTCGCAATGTACGTAACCTAAACCAACAAGAAAGTCAAAGTACGGGAAACCAGCAACCTCCACTTCAACAATAATAGATAGTGCAAAAAGAAGGGTATGCGTACTCAACCTACATCTAAATAGCTACATATCTTGCAAAACAGCATTAAGCAACTCATATTCAACATTCCTGATAGACACAGGAGCAGATATATCAATTATTAAAATGAATCGAGTTGATACGAACATTATTATCAATAGTTCACAAATAACAGATTTAAAAGGTATTGGTCAAGAAATAATAAATACACTAGGAATAGTTAATACAGATTTAGTAGGTGATAATATATTAATTCGACACAAATTTCACGTAGTAGAAGACAATTTTCCAATTCCATGCGACGGCATTATAGGACTAGATTTTATTAAAAAATATAATTGTATATTAGACTATCAAAGGGATAAAGATTGGTTAATTCTCAGACCAAATGATTACCATGAAGACATAGCAATCCTTATGACAAATAGACCGACTATTAATACAATTACAGTACCCGCTAGATCAGAAGTTGTACGCCAAGTTTATGTAAAAACCAGTAACACTGAAATTCTAATACCACATCAAGAACTTGATAATGGCATTTTTCTTGCAAATACAATTGCGAATAAAAATCAAACATTCGTAAAAATAATAAATATAACAGATAAAAACGCAATAATTGAAAATTATGATATAAAAACAGAAAACCTAAATGACTACATAATTCTGAAAAATACTTACACGAACAACGAAAATAATAACAGAAAACTAGAGAAATTGAAAAAGAATTTCCCACCATTCGTTAGCCAACAACTTAATACACTATGTTCAGGATATATTGATATTTTTTCCTTAGAAACAGAGCCCATAACTACTAATAATTTTTATAAGCAAAAACTACGTATGAAAGATGAGGAACCAGTTTATGTAAAAAACTATAGAATACCAGAAGCACATAAAACAGAAATAAATAAACACATTACTAAACTTATTAAGGATGATATAATAGAACCATCAATGTCAGAGTATAATAGCCCAGTACTACTAAAACCAAAAAAATCACTTCCAGGTAGTACAGATAAAAGATGGAGATTAGTAATTGACTTTAGATCAATAAATAAAAAACTAACAGCAGATAAATTCCCACTACCAAGAATTGATGATATTCTCGATCAATTAGGAAGAGCAAAATATTTTTCATGTTTAGACTTAATGTCTGGATTTCATCAAATTGAACTAAGCACAGAATCTAGAGATTTTACATCATTTACAGCAGACGGTGGTACTTATCGCTTTAAAAGACTACCATACGGTTTAAAAGTAGCCCCTAATTCATTTCAAAGAATGATTACCCTAGCATTCTCAGGTCTCAAACCATCCCAAGCATTCCTATATATGGATGATTTAGTAGTATTAGGATGTTCCGAAAACCATATGATGAAAAATTTACGAGACGTATTTTCCACTTGTAGAAAATATAACCTTAAGTTACACCCAGATAAATGTTTATTTTTTAATCAAGAAGTAACATATCTTGGACATAAATGTACCAGTAAAGGAATTTTACCAGACCCTAGTAAATTTGAAACAGTTCAAAAATACCCAGCACCCAAAAATGCCGACGAGGCAAAAAGATTCGTCGCGTTCTGTAACTATTATAGAAAATTCATACCACATTTCGCACATCACTCAAGAATTTTAACAAAACTTTGTAAAAAGAATGTAGCATTCGATTGGACAGAAGAGTGTGAAAAAGCATTTAATTATTTAAAAAATACATTAATTAGTCCAAATATCCTACAATACCCCGATTTTAGTAAACAATTTTGTATCACAACAGACGCAAGCGGTTTCGCATGCGGAGCAGTACTAAGTCAAGAATATGATGGAAAACAACTTCCAATTTCCTATGCCTTAAGATCATTCACTAAAGGTGAAGTAAATAAATCAACAATAGAAAAAGAATTAGCAGCAATACATTGGGCGATTACTTATTTCAGACCATACGTTTATGGCAGAAAATTCCTTATCAAAACAGACCATCGACCTTTAACATACCTTTTCTCAATGAAAAATCCATCATCAAAATTAACCAGAACGAGATTATGCTTAGAAGAATATGAATTTGAGGTGGAGTACATAGCTGGAAAAGAAAACTATGTGGCAGACGCACTATCCCGCATAGATATAAATGACTTTAAAAACATGACAATCGAAGCAAATAAAATACTTCGAGTATCGACCAGATCGGCGACTAAACAGTCGAACAAGAACAAAAATCTTAAAGAAGATGAAAAATGTCACAAAGAGAACCCTAAAATATATGAAGCGCTTAATAAATATGAAGTAAAAAGACATGTCGAGCTCGTTTTCAATCCTCCGAAATTATATTTCAAGAAAGGAAAGAAAATTTGTAGCCAAATAAATACAAGCAACCTAATTGTTGAGGCGAAAATTGACTTAGGACAATTATTTACCAGGCTTATGAAAGAAGTCGGCAATTTAGGACTTGTAAAAATACAATTGTCCTTAGGAGACAAATTGTTTAATTATACTCGAGTACATGAATTTAAGGAAATAAGTACCAAAGTTCTCAAAAATTTAACAATCGCATTAACTCCGGAGGTTATGCAAGTGACAAATGCTAATCAAATTAATAAAATTCTTAAAGATTTTCACGATGACCCTGTTAAAGGTGGCCACCCAGGAATCAATCGTACGACTAACAAAATAAAACAAAAATTTTATTGGAAAAATATGAAAAATGACATTCGTAAATACATCAAGAAATGTATACACTGTAACAAAAACAAGACAGATAAACACCTTAAAGAACCAATGACAATTACATAAACACCACCTAAAGCTTTTGATATAGTACAAATAGATACTATTGGACCACTTCCAAAATCAGAACATGGAAATGAATATGCAATCACTATCGTATGCCAATTAACGAAATATTTAATTGCGATTCCAATACAAAGCAAACACGCTAAAACAGTAGCAAAAGCAATATTTGAAAATTTCATTTTAATTTATGGACGTATGAAAACAATCATGACAGACATGGGAACTGAATACAAAAATAACGTTTTTGACGAGTTATGCAAACTTCTTAAAGTCGAGCATAAAACTTCAACACCGTACCATCACCAAACGTTAGGCACTGTAGAAAGAAGCCATAGAACTTTCAATGAATATGTACGTTCTTACATATCCAGTGATAAAGAAGATTGGGATGAATATATCAAATATTTTGCGTATTGTTATAATACAACACCTTCAACGGTTCATGGTTACTGTCCTTTTGAACTAGTTTTTGGAAAAATACCACCGACTTACGACTTTTTACAAGAAGACAAAATTAGCCCTCTATATAATTATGACGCATATGATAAAGAAATAAAATATAGGTTACAAGTAGCACAACAAAGAGCACAAAAACTAGTGCATCAAGCTAAGGAAAAACAAAAAATTTACTATGATAAAAACATACAAATAAAGGAAATACAAATAGGAGATTTAGTATTAGTTAAAGATGACACAGGTCATAAATTAGACAGTAAATACAAAGGGCCCTATAAGGTAGAAAAAGTAGATAAGAATAATAATTATACATTAATTAATGAAAATAAGAAAATAATAATTCATAAGAATAGACTAAAATTGTTAGAATTAGAAAAATGAAATATACACAAAATAGAAATCAATCAGAAAAAAAAAACCTGTTTATTTATAAGAAACAACTAATTGTTATAATATTCCACTTAGCATAATAAGAAATTGTATTAGCTAAGCAAATAAAGCATACCAAATTTTTATTACTTAAGTACAATAACCTTTTTCAAGTGTAAAGAAAATAAAAGAACTTAATTGTAAAAGAATGCTCATACATTGACCTCACAATGTATAACCATTCTTCCTAAGGAAGGAGGTGTAGTGTATCAAGAAACCACATATATACATATATACAAACACACATTTCAACACTAAATAAAACATACAAATGCACAGACATACATAAACATAAATATGCATATCAAAATACAACACGCGCAACAGCCCAAAACATAGGTCATTGCTCGAGTCGCGCATTACATTACATAAACTAATAGCGACTTGAACTTGAGTACAAGCGCATACAAACATACATACAAGTTTCTTGCTGCACTCAGTATTCTTCGCGTACGAGCCAATATTGTTATGTATACAATTGGCCGTACATATGTAAGCGTTAGTAAATAAGAATATTGTAAGTATAAATAAGCGTGAAATATGAAAATAAAATCAATTGTAATCAAACAGAGAACCTGCTTGTATCATTATTCATTACAGTAGCACCAGATTCCAACACCGAAGTATCCACAAAGCCACTTGGGTGTGCTCTGATCAAAGAACGCGAAACCTAATTGATGATGTTGTGATAGATGCGAGATACGCTTCGAACGTGCTTGATGTACGTTCTATCCGAGGAGCAAGCGTTGACTCGGATCATTACCTTGTTGCAGCTAAGGTCCGCATGCGCCTCTCTGTAATGAAGAAAGCTCATCAAGTGTCGCGACGGATGCTTGACGTCGAAAAGCTGCAATCGCAACGGACAGCTGAGAATTTTTAATCTCGACTCTCGTTCCTGCAAGCAACTCCTCATCGCCCCGACATTAACGAGCAATGGGATAACATCTCAACATATACTACGCGTGCAACAATTGAGCGATACCGGGAGAGGAGGAGGGAAGAGAGACGTCTTTTCAAGAGAAAGAAACGAGAGGCGAAAAGGCGTGAGTGCGAAGAGTTTGAGATGCTAGCAAGCAGGAATGCGGCCCGAAAATTCTATCAAAAAATAAGGCAGTAAACAAGTGGTTTCAAAACCGGGGCTGGTTCCTGCAAAGACGAGTATGGAAATATGGTGACAAACGTTCAGAGCACACTTGAGGTATGGAGGTACCACTTCTTATCGCTACTAAATGCGAACTCTGGTGAGGAGTTTGAGGAAGAGGAGCGCAGAACAATCTTTAGGATTGAACAACAAATCCCCCCCACTCCACCAAGGCGAGGTGAGAACAAAGCGCCTGGAGCAGACGGTATGCCGGCTGAGGGCCGGCGAAGAGCCGGTAGGAAGCATGTATCAGCTGTTAAGCACAATTTGGTCCAACGAGTACATGCCACAAGATTGCAACCTTAGTGTTCTCTGCCCAATCCATAAGAAGGGTGATCCTGCTGTTTGCGCCAACTACCGTGGGACAAGCCTTCTTAATACCGCGTATCGACGATACTGTGTCAAAGACTAAAGCCGTATATGAACCAGCTGATTGGACCTTATCAGTGCGGTTTCAGGTCTGGTAAATCCACCATCGACCAGATATTTACAGCACGTCAAATCCTGGAGAAGATCTTAGATAAGCAAATCGACACACACCACCTTTTTGTTGACTTCAAAGCCGCTTTTGATAGCACGAATAGAAGAATACGGCTAAGAAGAGCAACGCTTGAAGTGAACGGTCGTGTTTTTGTTCGCTCTCGCTATGGATAATTCAACCTGTGCTAAATGCTTTAAATCTTTGCGTCTTGGCTATGAAATCTCTTGCCATGCTTGTAATAATAAGTATCATAAAATTTGTGCTAAGATTGATAGCAAAGAAATGTGTGAACTTCTTGCTAATTATACGAACATTGTGTTTAATTGCGATAATTGCCTACATAACTCATCAAACTTGGTGTCATCAATTGCATATCTGACTAAGGAGGTTAATGACCTAAAAGTCTTAGTCTCGAAGCTGATTAGTGCTGCAGTAAATGATAAAATTTCAACTACTAAAACATCAATTGTTGCTGCTTATGCTGACTCGTCCGTGCCCACCAGTTCGGCTTAGTTGCTGTTTCTTATACTGGTGTCAGTAACAATACGAATGCTCTCTCGGATTTATCATATTCGCGTGCAGTTGTTGGTGATAATTTTGTTTCTTCTGTGCGCACTTCTACTTCTGTTGCTTCTGCTGCTGTTGTTGATCTGTCGCCTACTTGCACTTCGGTGCTAGCTGAGAAAGTTTTGCCGAAGTCTGCTGCTGTTGTACCTGACAAAGCTGGCGATGATGCTGGATTTTCTTTGCGTTCGTCTGGTACTACTGCTGCTGTTGCTGGTCGTTCGACTGCGCGTTCAGCTGTGCCAGCTATTGATCGAACTTCGTTTGTTTCTTCGGTGCCAGTGAACACTGAGTGGACAAAAGTAACAAAATCTAAACGTCGAAATGAATTAAGAATTGTTGGTATAAACACAAATACGGATTTGGAGGTGGCTGGCCGTATGAAATGGTTACATTTATCGTCATTTCTGCCTTCTGTTTCTGCTGACAACATTATTGAGTTCATTTTCAAGCATGCAGCTATTGATAAGAAACATATTGTGTGCTATGCACTAGTTAAAAGTGAAATTTCACTTAGTAGCCTAAAAAAAGTTAATTTTAAGCTAGGTGTTTCTGTTGCTTTTTATGATAAGCTCCTTTCAGCTGATCTTTGGCCTGCCAATGTCAATATACGCCCTTTTCGTTTTTTTCGAAAAGAAGAGAAACAACAAAAGCAGACATAACTTCTGATAATTTTAGCGGCCTGAATGTGTATTTTCAGAATGTATCTGGCTTACGTACTAAATGTGAATATTTTCGCGCGGTTAGCTCGCAACTTGATTATGATGTATTTGTAATAGTTGAGACGTGGCTCAATTCTAACTTTTTTGATGAGGAATATTTTGACTCTAATTTATATAATGTTTTTCGCAAGGATAGAGATGTAACTAAAACTGGTTTCGCAAGAGGTGGTGGTGTACTCATTGCGGTACAACGTAAATTTAATGCTTATTTAGTTTCGCTTGAGAACGATGACTCTCTAATAGATCAACTGTGTGTTTGTGTTAGCAGTACGACAGCACAAAGCTCACTGTTTTTTGTGGTTTCATATATTCCCCCAAATAGTGGAGAATTTATTTATCGCTTGCATGCTGACAATATTACCTCTGTAGTCATAAATAAGTTAAGTGATAACCAAATATGCATTTTGGGTGACTTTAATCTAAGTAATGTGAGCTGGTCCGGTAGTTTTTCTAACTCGGGTCTCACTCCTTTGTATGTTATTTCAGCTCATGAATCCTAATTTATTGATAGTATTTTAAGTCTTAATTTAATACAAGTTAATAGTTTTGTTAACAAGTTGGATAGATTACTCGATCTCATTTTTATTAGTGATAATTTGATCTATAATATTTCGGAATGCATTTCTCCTATTACGCCGTGTGATAAGCATCATGTGCCTCTGATTTTGAATTTTAAATTTTATGAGTTTTCTTCATCCGTGCCTGATGATAATATAGCTTTTAATTTTGCAGCCTGTGATTTTGATTTGATTAATACTTTACTATTGGAATACAAATGGATTGACCTATTGTCCTGCTCCGATGTTTCCAGATGCTATTATATTTTTAAAACTTTAATGTTTGATTTCTGTTTAACTAACGTTCCGATTATAAAGAAAAAGCCTTATAAGCTACCGTGGTATAACTTTCAGTTAAAAAAGTTAAAGAACCTCCGGAATAAATTCTTTAAAAAGTTTAAATTAACTGGAAGTCTAATTTTTTTCGCTAAATATCAGTGTTATTCCAAAGATTTCAACTGTTTAGATAAATTTCTTTACAGAAACTACATCCTACGAATGGAGGAGAATATTAAATCAAATCCAAAGTCTTTCTGGCAATTTATTAAATCTAAAAAGTCGAACTCTGCTATTCCCTCAGCAATATTTTATGAGGAAAAGTTTGCTAACACTCCAAATGGCGTGGCCAATTTGTTCGCGGAATATTTCAGCTCAAATTTTGTTGCTGATGATGAGAATCCATTACCTTGCTTTACCTCTAACTGCAGCTCCACCTTAAGCTTTGGTTCTCTTAGCCTCTCTTCGGATGATGTTACTACTGGCATTGCTAATCTAAAACCATCTACAAAAACGGATATTGATGGACTTTCAGTTCATTTGTTAAATAATTGCCCCGCTTTAATTTCACCATTAAAAATAATTTTTAATCTGTCATTGTCGTCTGGAGTTTTCATTGATGACTGGAAATTTACTTCCATTAGCCCTATTCACAAAAGTGGTAGCAAGAATAACGTTTGTAATTATAGGCCCATATCAAAGTTATCAACTGTTTCGAAACTTTTTGAGAGTATCATTAAAGAGAAAATGTATTTTGCGTCTAAGAGTCTGATCTCGCCTAACCAGCACGGTTTTGTGCCTCACCGATCTACCGTTTCGAATCTAGCAGTATTTAGTGAATATTGCATTGCGTCTTTTTCTGCCGGCCTGCAGGTTGACTGTGTATATACAGACTTTTCAAAAGCTTTCGATAAAGTTTCACATTCTTTATTGATTTATAAGTTGGCGCATTTAGGTTTTCATTCGGTTTTTTTAAAATGGATTGAATCCTATTTATTCAAAAGAATTTGCGTAGTGTCAATTGACGGCGTTTCTTCTGAGTTTTTTTCTGCATCCTCTGGGGTTCCCCAGGGGAGTATACTAGGTCCCTTATTGTTCGTTTTGTTTATTAATGACATAAGTAGCTGCTTTAGATTTGCTAAATTTTTGCTCTATGCTGACGACTTAAAAGTTTTTTCGATAATTAAAAAACGCGATGATGCGCTTCAGCTTCAAAATGACATTGACAGCTTACATCAGTGGTGTGTTAACTCTCAGCTCTCTTTAAATATAAAAAAAGTGCTTTAAAGTCACGTATGCGAAAGCTCATAACATCTTGCCGACGTCTTATATGATTTCTCATTCTTTTTTACAAAGTTTGGACGAAATTAAAGATCTTGGCGTAATTTTTTCCAGTAACTTTTCTTTTAATAGGCATATTTGCCATATTATTTCGAAAGCTTACTCGGTTTTAGGGTTTGTTAGGCGAAATAGTTCCAAATTTTCTGACCCGTATACTCTGAAGTTATTATATACGGCTTTTGTTCGTTCCAACTTGGAATATGCTACCTTCATCTGGAGGCCTAGTCAAAAAAGTTACATAACTAGGATTGAACGGGTCCAAAAAGTTTTTCTTAAATATGCCTTACGTTCATTGTGTTTTGATGAGCCAATTCCCTCTTATAAATCTCGTTTGCTTTTGATTGACCTGAAGTGTTTGGAATCAAGAAGGTCGGTACTCTCACTTTCTTTTGTTCGTAATATCATCAATGGTGACATTGACTGCTCTTTTCTTTTGGAAAGAATTAATTTCAACATCCCTCAACGTAATCTTCGTATTTCTTTACCTTTCTATGGTGTTAAATTTAAAACAGAATATTCGCGTAATGCTCCCCTTGTTCGAGCGCTAATTGAACTTAATTCACTATCGAGTTCCATCCAACTTGATTTTTCAATTCCAAAAAATGTTTTTTCTCATATTCTAAATTTAGCTATCTAGGTTTTTAAATCTTAATTATTAATTACTTTGTAAATAGTCTGTAAGAAACTTTCTGTTCATAGACTAAATAAATAAATAAATAAAAGAGTGACGTTGAGCACTATATTTAGATCCGTCCAAGTTGGGAAGAACCTCTCCGAGCCGTTCGAGACCAAAACAGGTTTTAGACAAGGTGACTCACTTTCGTGCAATTTCTTCAATGTAATGCTGGAAACTGTAATAAGAGCTGCCAATCTGAATCGCAGTGCTACTATATATAACAAGAGTACGATGCTACTTGCGTATGCGGATGATATCGACATCGTTGGCCTTAAACACAGGGCCGTCAGTGCAGCATTTTCCAGTCTAAAGAAGGAAGCAAAAGAGGTTGGTCTAGTAGTGAATAAGAACAAAACAAAGTACCTTGTGGCAACAAACTAAAAATTCTCGCGTATTGGGACCCACGTCACTGTTGGCAGCTACAATTTTGAAGTAGTCGAGGATTTTGTATACCTTGGATGCAGCATTAACACCACCAATAATGTCAGCCTTGAAATCAAGCGAAGAATAGCACTTGCCAACAGGTGCTACTTTGGGCTCGGTAGGCAGTTGAAAAGCGAACGAAAATCTCGCTCTACAAATCTCTCATCATGCCCGTCCTTTTATATGGCAAGATTTATGGCCCTGTTCGCGTAAGCCACGGGTACCGAAGAAGATGGAATGACGAACTGTATGAGCTGTATAATGATATGGACATAGTCGTCAGGCGCATACAAATTCAACGACAATGTAAAATGAAGCGCACACCTCTGATACCTATATTTTTTCAGCACTTCGAGACAAAATCCATAGTGAAGAACTAAATGGAAAATACCAACCAACACTTGTAATTGTTTTCATATTCTGATATAGTTCAATAGATAAAAAAATAGCTGTCCGGATCCGCTTTTTTACACGTTATGCAACCTTTTCAATTTTGTTCTGAATTTAATATCAGAAATATTCGATACGTAAATGACAGCAAAATTTCACCCTAGGAAAACTTTTAATCCAGTGAACAATTTTTGAGTAAAGTAAAATTATTTTTAATCATTGTCTGAGACCCATAAAACATATTAATGTATTACCATTTAGTAAAAAAAGAAATAAATCAAGTAAAAATTAAATACATCACCCATTCCATTTTGAGCGAGGCAGAATTATTCCTTATTTTGAGCAAAATGCAATCTCAAAAAAATGAAAGCCTTAAGTGTGTTATTGTCCAACCTGGACCTACATATGTTGCATTTAAAATATGCAGTGGAGAAGCACTGCTGCGACTAAACACTTGTTGGTTGGATTGTCGACAATAAGTTAAATGTTCTCTGTAGGACATAGCTTTTATCACCTCATTACAAAAACTATCAACTTTTTTTACCAAGCCTTCTGATTAATTGTATGCCTGATTCAAAATCAAAAGTTAAATGGCTATTAAATTTACTGTTTTCTACAATCCCGGGATTTGAATAGACTTATCCCGGTATATGCTGGAGTTAAAAAAGACCGGGAGCCCGGGTCCCGGGATTGACATTCCTAATATGTACATATATGTAGAATAAATCATTATGTACGTACTATATTAGTGGTATGAGGCAGGCACATGTCAAAAATAAAAGAAAACACACATTTTTATAAATTTTCTTGAAGTGTGTGGGGATAGTCAAATCCAATGTTTATTTTTAGCCCAATTTAAAGTAAAATACAAATTACAAAGCGCGAATGGAATATGTCGAGATTTTTTTAGCGAATGACTCTGCTCGCTGCAGATGTTGATCGTCTTTGTTTAGTAGTTGCCAATTTTATATATGTGCGTACACATGTATGTATGCAACCAGTTCGATGAGTACACTTGTTTGTTTTCTTTTGGTCGTTCGTAGTCAGGGTTGCCATCAACCCGTTCGTATGGGTATCGTTCAAATCATGTAAAATAAATCGATACTATCACACACTTGCAACACACGTACACCTCTGATATGGGCCGTCGTGAGGTGGTTGGAATGCCGGTCTGACCTTATCATTTCAAACGTACTTTTCATCCGATAGTTTTTTGGCTACGAGTTTTGCCGAAGCGTCGTGGTTTGCGGTTTGGATCGGACGTATGTCTTGCATGAAACACAAAGTTGGATTGTGGGCGCGGATCTTGAGCTTGGTTGAAAAATTTACCCGGCAACCGCAACGTAGTGCCGTAAACAAGTTGTGCGGCTGTTGTATTGCTGTCGGGTTTGAAAGCTGTGCGCAGCGCGAGTAAGACTATGGGCAAACAATTTATCCAGTCATGACGCTTATGACAAGTAATTGCTGTTTTGAAGTGAGCGATGCTAGCGTTCTATGATGCCGTTTGATTGCGGATGGTACGCGGTGGTGCGTGAATGCGTAATACCCCGCGTGCGAGACAATTCGGTGAAGAGTTGCTATTCAAATTTCCTTTCCTGTTCGGTTGTTATACGTGCGAAAAATAAAACGTTGATGAGCTCCTTGGCAACTGTTTCTGCGGAAATATCACTGAGCGGAACCGCTTTTGGCCATCTCGTATATCTGTCTATAAAGGTGAGACAGTACTGGTATTCATTCGACTGGGAAGTGGGCCGATGAGGTCAATGTTTATATGTTCGAACCTGCATAATGAAAGAAATATTTTTTGAAACGGTGGGCGAACGGGTTTGCTCACCTTGGACTGCTGACAGCTTAGACAACGTTGTACGGGTTCTGAGATATCTTTGCTCATGTTGGGCCAAACGCAGCGTGCTTTGATGAGCTTAGTAGTCGCTCGTACTCCTCCATGCGAAATAGAATACATTTTATGGGTGACCGAGTGACGATGTTGACGTGGTTTGAATGGCCTAACATCCGCTGTAGTAACGTCACAGTATATTTCGTTATCTACGTTTTGTGTACGAAACCTTTTTAGTTGCAGAGATGTATTATTGTCATTGATGAGCTTTTTGAGTTTGGGACATTTTGTCTGGTTCTCAGCGATTCGCTTATAGTCGATGATTGATGTTTCCAACACCTCGATGCGTGATAAAGAGCCAGCGTGGATAATATTCGTCGTAAATTGACTTATGAAGTCAAGCTGTCGCAATTGTTGCGGTGATGCTCGATCGTGCTTTTGCTTGAACGCATATATAAACAGTTTGTGATCTGTACGGATCACGAAGGGTCTTCCCTCTAGCATTCCACGGAAGTGCTTAACATCTAGGTATACTGCCAGTAGTTCGCGGTCGTAGGTACTATACCTTTGTTGTGCTTCGGCGAGTTTATGGTTAAAAAGTGCCAAGGGGTGAAAGTCGTCCTGTACGATTTCATGCAGAGCTGCACCGATGGCGTTCGGCGCTGGATGTACTGCAGGGTGCTAGTGCCTTTTTACATTCGTTGAAATGATGTACGGTGTCTTCAGTCCATTTAATTCGCGTAGTATCGTTTTTTATGTTCCCAGGGATGAGTTGTAGAAGCGGCAGTTGACTGTATTTGGCAAAAAACGACGATAAAAGTTTATCATTGCCAAAACTCGACACAATTCTTTGGCGACTTCTGGCAATGGAAAATTTTCGATGACTTCTACCTTTTCTGGCAGCGGTTTGATAACTTGCGTCGTGACCACATGTCCAAGGAACTTAATTTTCGACTGAGCAAAATCGCATTTAGGTAGGTTTATTGTTAGTGGTCGCTGTGGTCGAGTTGATAGCGGTGCTTGCTATAACTTGATATGCCGGTGAGTTCGAGGTTCGAATCTCAGTCAGGGCAAGTAAAATCTTAATAATAGAAAAAGGTTTTTCTAATAGCGGTCACCCCTCGGCAGGCAATGGCAAACCTCCGAGGGTATTTCTGCCATGAAAAAGCTTCTCATTAAATACATCTGCCGTTCGGAGTCGGCACAAAACAGTAGGTCCCACCATTTGTGGTATAATATAAAGACGCACACCACAATTGATAGGAGAAGCTAGGCCAAACACTGAGCTATATAGTGTACGCGCCAAAATTATATTATATATTATATTGTTAGCTGGAACTGTTGGAGGCGTTCGAAGATTTGCCGCAAGTGTTGTTTGTGCTGTTCGATGCCTTCAGACGCTACGCAAACATCGTCGATGTACACTGTTACGTACGAAAGCGAAAAGCGTATTTCCAAATTGAACGAGCGTACGTAAATATACTGCGGGGTTTTACGAAAGCGGATGATACAAATGCGGATTATATTCGATTTAAAGGCGGTTTAAAACAAGTTTTATGTTAGCGATTTTTATACCAAGAAAAAACACGATGTTAGCGATTTGACGTCTTATATTGTAAGAAAGTTCATTTCCTTATACTATTGTAATGACATAACAAGAGCGTTGCCATATTAGCACGAACATGCCGGCCGCCTTGAACGACTGGGCAAGTTCAAAATTAATTCGTATTTCAAATACATAATACATTATACTTAAATATGTTACAAACGATTTGATTCTAAATATCTACTAAAAAATAAATAAATAAAATAAATCATCGCGCGTTGGCAAAAGCGTCAGTTTAGCTATAGGCCTAACCAATTCTCCCGCGATTTGACGTCTTATATTGTAAGAAAGTTCATTTCCTTATACTATTGTAATGACATAACAAGAGCGTTGCCATATTAGCACGAACATGCCGGCCGCCTTGAACGACTGGGCAAGTTCAAAATTAATTCGTATTTCAAATACATAATACATTATACTTAAATATGTTACAAACGATTTGATTCTAAATATCTACTAAAAAATAAATAAATAAAATAAATCATCGCGCGTTGGCAAAAGCGTCAGTTTAGCTATAGGCCTAACCAATTCTCCCACGGATGTCCTTAACTTCTCCACACGGATCAGTCCATCTGCACCAGGGTGAAACTGAATCACACGCGCAAGTCGCCATTTAGTGGGTGGGCTATTCGGATCGTGAATGATAACCACGTCATCTTCTTTCAGATTCGAGGAAGGGCGAAACCATTTAGCTCGTTGTTGTAAGTTGACGAGATATTCGTTCCGCCAACGGGACCAAAAATGATGCCGCATTGCACTGATGGCTTGCCAACGTTGATGTAAAGCACCAGACAAGTTTTCAGTATCAGGTTCAGGAAGCGCCTTGATTGGCTCGCCGATCAAAAAATGGCCAGGAGTGAGAATTTCCAGATCATCGACGTTAGCAGTGTGCCAAAAAAGCGGTCGTGAGTTGACACAAGCTTCCACCTCTGTTAACAGCGTAGCGAATTCTACGTAGGTTAATAAAGATGAACCGAGAGCACGCTTTAAATGGTATTTTACCCGCTTCACCCCGACTTCCCAATAGCCACCCATATGGGGTGCACTAGGTGGGTTGAAATGCAATATAATTTGCATTTAGCCATATACGAAGCAAACCTTTCGTCCTTAACGCAACGGTGATATGCAGCATATAACTCTTTTTCGGCGCCAACAAAATTAGTGGCATTATCCGAATAAATATGTTGGCAATAACCCCTTCTATTTACAAACCTCGAGAGAGCCGCAACAAAGGCAGGAGATGACAGATCTCCGACGAGTTCGAGGTGCATTGCGCCTGTGCTAATGCATATAAAACTGCATATATATGCCTTGCACGATTTGGCTCCTCTGCCTTGAGAAAACTTTATAAAATAGGGTCCCGCAAAATCGACGGCGCTGTGGAGGAAACTCCGAAGGCTGGTAAGACGACTTTTTGGAAGATCAGACATTCCCTGACGTAACGGTTGGCGGTTTATACGCTTACATTTTACGCATTTGTGGTGGATTGCGCGAACAAGATTACGAGAGCCCAGCACCCAGAAACGTCGTTGTAGCACCGTTTGCATAATTTGCGGACCGGCGTGTAGCGTTCTGTGGTGAATGTCTAATATTATGAGTTTGGCCAGTGATGAACCTTTCGGCAGGATTATCGGGTGTTTAACATCGGTTGAGATCTTAGCACGTTTTATTCTGCCACCAACGCGAAGAATACCATTAGTGTCCAAAAATGGTTGAAGACGTATTAAATGACTTCACAACGGTATTTGTTTGCTGGATCTGCAAGAAGAAATTTTCCTTTGAAAGTCATTCTTTTGAGTATACTTTACCAGTATAATTTCAGCGTCAAAAATTTCGTTGCTGGTGAGGCAGCCTGTGGTGCGTCGACTGCTTGTCGTACGAAGGTTTTTGATGAAGCGTAGCGCGTAGGCCGTGACCCTTTTAAGTTTAATATAAGAATGATATCTAGTAAATAGTTCCCAATCTTCTATAGTTTCAGTAAGGAGTGATGCGGATTTTGTTACTCGAAGTTCGTAGTCAATATTCGAGTCAAGCCCAGCCCGCGATGCCAACCCTTCTGTTACTTGAAGTTGCCAACGATTCTCAGCTTCGGCCAACCAGCTTGGCCCTTGCCACCAAAGAGAATGCGCAAGTAGATTCGCCGGAGCTAACCCTCTAGAACCACAATCAGCTGGGTTGTGCTCTGAGCGGACGTGTCTCCAGCACTCGGGAGCTAGAATCTCTTGAATAGCGGATACGCGGTTTGCAACAAATGTTGACCATCGACTTGGATGACTCTGCAACCAGGCTAGCTTATAGTTGAATCAGTCCACGCGTATAAATTTTCCATGTTGCAACCGAAACATAACTGAACTCGTTTTACTAGTTTGGCACCTAAACGCGCTGCGCACAATTCTAAGCGTGGAAGTGAAGTGATTTTTAAGGGCGCGACCTTAGCACGCGCAGCTACTAGAACAACCTTAAAGGCCCCATTAGCTAGTCGCGTGCGGCAATAAAGTACGGCAGCGTAAGCACGTTGAGATGCATCAGTGAAAACGTGGTATTCAGCATGGTCGGCGATTTCGCTGGTACCGATCCAACGATTAAGCTTAAGAGCTGCGAGTTCAGGCAACCGGTTCATCCCAATCAACATCAGCTCGCCAAAGTCGCTGCAGCCAGATTTTCGAACGTATAGTGTAAGGTGCGATTAATCCGAGAGGATCGAAGATTTTACTGGAATCTGAGTGAAAAACTCTCTTTGTGACGATTGCAGGCAGTGGAGCCAAATCCACCGAAATCGATAAACAATCTTCGCTCGTGTTCCAAATAGTTTCTAAGGTACGTACTTCATCGCCGTCAGCTAATAGGTGCGAGATTTGCTTCGAAGCATGCGGTATTTGCTCCCTGAGCTCAGCGCAATTTGTCGCCCACTTGCGTAACTCGAAACCAGCGTTGGACAAAACGACAGTCACGTCATTTTGTAGCTTTATAAGTGCGTCGATTGAGAACGACCCTGTAAGGAGATCATCCATGTAGAAGTCGCGTAGAATTACAACAGTCGCTTCTTTGTACGCTTGACCAGCATCTAACGCAGCTTGATGCAGCGATCGCACAGCCAAGTGGGAAGCTGCAGCGACACCGTAGGTGACGCGAAGCATTCGATAGTCCCGAATAGGTTCCATCGTCGTATCACGCCAAAGTATGCGTTGATAGTCGGCATCTTCTTCTGCGACGTATACCTGTCGATACATTTCTTCGACATCAGCCATTATGGCGTAGCGATGATTTCGGAAACGAACCAGTATAGAAAACAGATCCTCTTGTAATTGCGGACCTATCATCAGTGCGTCGTTGAGCGAGAAACCTGTCGACGTTTTTAACGAGGCGTTTAACACCACTCTAAGCTTTGTGGTGGAGCTAGTGTTCTTTACTACAGCGTGATGTAGCATGTAATAACCTTTATGCAATGGGGAACCATCTGCAAGCTCCATATGGCCCATATCTACGAGCTCCTGCATAAATTTTGAGTAGTGGAGGCGTAGCTCATCATCAGCAGTATGAGGTGGGTTTTGTCAAAGGCTGAGGTGAGCTCAGCCGATCCAGGGTCGAGTGTTGGTCCCACTAACCCCCACTGAATAAAACACAGTATTTGCGTGTGTTTATGTCGAACACACACACACGGCTTTAGAGTGTGAACAGCCTTTCGTCTAGGAGAGAGAGAGAGAGAGGGAGCGTACAACGGTTATTCTTCGTGATCGTCGGAGCGGCGTTGTACTCGTCGTACAGCGGTTACTCTTAGTAGCGTCGGAGCGGCGGTGGGTACTCGTCGTACAGCGGTTACTCTTCAGGAGCGTCGGAGCGGCAGTGTGTACTCGTCGTACAGCGGTTACTCTTACTAGCGTCGGAGCGGCGGTGTGTACTCGTCGTACAGCGGTTACTCTTCAGGAGCGTCGGAGCGGCGGTGGGTACTCGTCGTACAGCGGTTACTCTTCAGGAGCGTCGGAGCGGCAGTGTGTACTCGTCGTACAGCGGTTACTCTTACTAGCGTCGGAGCGGCGGTGTGTACTCGTCGTACAGCGGTTACTCTTCAGGAGCGTCGGAGCGGCAGTGTGTACTCGTCGTACAGCGGTTACTCTTACTAGCGTCGGAGCGGCGGTGGGTACTCGTCGTACAGCGGTTACTCTTCAGGAGCGTCGGAGCGGCAGTGTGTACTCGTCGTACAGCGGTTACTCTTACTAGCGTCGGAGCGGCGGTGTGTACTCGTCGTACAGCGGTTACCCTAGCAAGACGCTTACCTTGCAAGACTGAACATTAGAGAACCGTCGCTCTCGTAGTCGCACGCTACATAAGTAGGGGCTGCAACGAGAGTGGCGGGGACTGCTGTGGCCGTGCAGGCCGTGGAGACTATGCGCTCCAGAGAAAGCCCTAGCGTAGTGGGAGCGGAGCTAGGAGAGGGAGGGGAAGGAGCTGATCAGCTCTGGGCTAGTTTGGCCAGGAGAGGATGCTAGATGCGGCCGAAGGCACATCTCCACCTCGCTCTCCCAGTCGGGCGGGTGACTGTCCTAACCAGGTGAGGATGCTAGATGCGCCAGAAGGCACATCACCACCTCGCTCACCCAGTCGGGCCGGGATTAGCTTGACTAGCAGAGGATGCTAGATGCGCCCGAAGGCACATCACCACCTCGCTCACCCAGTCAGGCGGGGATTGGATAGACCAGGAGAGGATGCTAGATGCGCCTGAAGGCACATCACCACCTCGCTCTCCAAGTCGGGCGGGGATTGATCTCTAAGCCAAGCGGGTAATTGGCCTAACTGGGCGAGGATGCTAGATATGCCCGAAGGCACATCACCACCTCGCTCACCCAGTCAGGCCGGGATGAGCTTGATCAGGGGAGGATGCTAGATGCGCCGAAGGCACATCACCACCTCGCTCCCCTAGTCAAGCTTGTGGTTTGGCTCAGCCAGCAGAGGAGGCTAGTTATGCCCGTAGGCAAGTCTGCACCTCGCTCTACTAGTTAAGCCGACCGCTTACCTAGCAAGACTGAACTGACCGCACGCATGTTCAAGACTTTATATGCGAAGGCCGAGCAACTGTTTGAGAATTCGTGCTTGTGTGCGGCCAGCCCGTCCAGTAGCGAACGAAGAAGGGATTGCTATGGTTCAGTTGGCAGCGTATGCACTTGTATGTGCGTGTGACGGTAGTGGTTTATGGTGTGTGCTGTATGAGCGCATTGTTGGTAGGCTATTGCTACGGTGTACTTGGCAGTGCGTATATATGTATGTGCGTACTGCGGTCGTAGATCTAGAGTGTGCTGTAGCACTGTGAAGTTGGTAAAGCATTGTAACGCAGCAAATGCTACGTTACAGCAGCGAAACGCTTTTCCATCCTCAACAGACTTCTTACAGCTATTTTTCTCGACTCACCTATGGGCACGGATTCTTTAAGCGGGAGGCGGACGATGTAACGCCCGTCTTCAGCGCGACGGCAATTGTCGCTAAAATACTTCTCACAAAACTCCTCTTCGGCGGTTAAGTAACGCTTGGAGGGAAACTCTTCGAGTTCCCAAAACTTACTCATCATTCGTATAAGTTGCACATCACAATGTAGGGATAACACTCCTGTACTTGAGCTTTGTGCGCATATGGCCCTTCCGAAAAGCACCCAACCGAAAACGGTGTTTTGTGCCATGGGTGTGCCAGGCGGCCCTTTACAGAGACCATCCAGCAAGAATTTTTCCATTTCATCTGTCCCCAATAAAACGTCGATAGGACCTGGCTTGGCATAATACCGGTCAGCAAGGGGTAGATTTCGTAAGTGTGGCCACGAAGACATCTTTACGTCAATGGTGGGAAGATCGTTTGTAATCTTCGACAATATTAACGAGCTGATAGCGAAGTGTTGATCAAGAGATCGTGGAGCGAGTAAGAGGCATGCCTCACCTTTAGCTTTGCCGCCATCTACCGAACCAATCCCGGTAACGTATGCTGTCGAAGTTTTCCGCGGTAGGCGGAGACGTTGCATACAGGCCCCTGTCACGAAGGATGCATGTGAGCCGTTGTCAAACAACGCTCGTGCAGGTTGCCATCGGCCTGCATAATCTTGTAAATATATTTCTGCGGTAGACAACAAAATGACTTTATCTGCTTCAGCAACGTGAGATGCCACGCAACCAGAGTGTGTTGCGTCCACATTCGAATTAATCATAGGCGCCGTTGTAGCGCTGTCTATATTAGAAGACGTTGAAGTTTGTTGTACGAGAAGATTGCTTTGCTGCTTTACGAACGGTGAAACGGGTACGTTCCGCTCATCGTTTGTAGGAGAGTCTTCCTGGCTCCCGTGTAGTAATGTATGATGACGACGTCGGCAGGTATTGCAGGTTGATAAACTGCGACATTTCGCTTGAAAGTGACCCTGGCTGAGGCAGTTGATGCAAGCGTTATGTTTCTTAACCAATACGAATCTGGCGGCAACATTTAATTTACGGAAAGCTGGACAGGTATAAATTTTGTGTTTGGCGTCAGAATGGAAGCAGGAAGGGGAGTTGGCTACTGCATTAATCTGGTTAGTCGGAGATGTGTGTCGTTCACCAATAGCATGGAGCACGTTTGTTGCGGTTTTCGACGCAACCTTACCAAGCTGACGCGCTCCTTGCACTGCAGTCGACAGGATACCACTCGTCGGTACCATTTCTAGTGAACGCGCACGCGTCTCCAAAAACTCTACTAGCTCGTCAAATGTTGGTAGAACATCCCGCACCAATGACAGCTCCCATTGTTTCCTGGTTTCGTAAGCCAACTTTGCAACAGTAACATGCACAAGCCAATCGTCCCAAAACTCCACTGGACGACCTAAAGCGCGTAACGAACCAACGTGCTGCGTGATAGCATTTAGCACTTGCTTAATGGCCTTACCGTTATCTCGAGGCGCCCTTTCAATCGCAAAGATGACTTTGAAATGGCTGTCAACCATGACACGCAAGACCTTATAGCGCGTGGTTAGTAAATCCCACGCAGCGCTGTAGTTACCATCACAAATTTGTAGGCTGCTTACAAATTGGAGCGCTTCACCTTGCAGGCAATTACGCAAATAATGCAATTTTTGACCATCAGACAAACTCAAATTTGTGTGTACCAGTGACTGGAAGGCGTCGAAAAAGGCTAGCCAATTTGTAGGGTCTCCACTAAAAGTCGGTAACTGCAACTTAGGCAGATGAACTGGTGACGGCGTCAAACTCGTTGATGGAGACGCGGTTGCTCATGGCTTCTGGCGAGACGTTTAAAGTTCGCCTTCGCTGCTGTGTACCATTCTTCTGCTTGTAAGCGAGATTGCTCTTCAACTGGCGCATTTTCTTCGCCGCATAATAACTCTACTTCTTGTTGAGCGTCTGCGAATCAGAGCCACTGCTCCTCGAGAAGCTGAAGATACGTTTCTACTGCTTCTTTGTCTAATGCCAATTCATCATTTTTGCTAACTATTTTTACTTCATTGGTAAGACCAATACTGGAGTATGGTTCCATAGTTTGGAATCCTCGTTATCAGGTCCACTCAGGCCAACTAGAGTCAATACAAAAACAATTATTACTTTTTGCTTTGAGAAATCTTCGATGGGATTCGCCATACAATCTTCCCCCTTACACTAGTCGTTTAAAACTTATTAATCTTCCTACTCTTTCGAGTCGCAGAGAAATGTTAGGTATAATATTTCTGGTAAAATAAGTCAATGGATGGATCTCAAGTCCATTTCTTCTAGAGCAAATTAATTTTAATGTACCCTCCCGTGCAACGAGAAACTTTAAACCACTTTTCTTGAAACTATGCAGAACTAACTTTGAGTTGAATGAACCGTTTCGGGGTTTATGCCAAGACTTTAACAATCATTCCAGCACCTTTGATATATCGGACTCACTTTTTATAATTAAAAGAACTATTCTATCCTCTCTTAATAACAGCTAACGATCCAATTTTCTTACTTTGCATTTCTCTAACTTTGTATTCGGCTGATGAATTCTTATTCTGTAGCTGAGCAGCTTGGGATCTCGACGCTTAACAAACTTTCTTCTGTCACGACTCGGCACCTAAGATTTGTATACTTAAAAAACATCCGTACGTTATGCGGATTGAGCCCCTCGTGCCGGTTGGGCGGGAAGGTGGGTTTCCGTTGGGTTATCATAATATAATAATAATAATGATATATCGTTTGATAGCATTTAATGCGGAATCACGAACCTTCACCTTAGACATGATGGTATGTACATACATACATGAGTAGGGTTATGTCGCACACGTGTAATTGTTGCTGCGTACTTACACTTTAAATGTAGTTTATGCAAACGAAGTTGTTAAATCCTTTAACAATGTTTTACACTAAGCTCTAACCTTCTAGAACAAAACTCGTTTTTTAAATGTATCTTTATGGACCGTATTTGAATTAAGTTAAATTACGCGATCCGGCTCGAAGGACCAGTTTGTTACGTACGAAAGCGAAAAGCGTATTTCCAAATTGAACGAGCGTACGTAAATATACTGCGGGGTTTTACGAAAGCGGATGATACAAATGCGGATTATATTCGATTTAAAGGCGGTTTAAAACAAGTTTTATGTTAGCGATTTTTATACCAAGAAAAAACACGATGTTAGCGATTTGACGTCTTATATTGTAAGAAAGTTCATTTCCTTATACTATTGTAATGACATAACAAGAGCGTTGCCATATTAGCACGAACATACACAAAAACAAAATCGAAGCCTGGAAATACTGAGTGCATGAACCTTTGGAAAATTGGTGCAGCATTGCACAAACCAAAAGTCATATGGGTGAATTCGAGTAACCCGAACGGTGTGGTTATTGCCGTTTTCTGTACATCGCCAGGCTCAATAGGAATTTGATGGTAAGTTCGATTGAGGTAATTTTACTGAACACGTCTTTAAAGTATAAGAAATGTGTGAAGTCTTGTATGTGCGGAAGCGAATACCGATCTGGTACGGTCTGCGCATTAAGAACGCGGTAGTCGCCACACGGTCGGCAATCGCCGTCCGATTTCCTGACAAAATGTAGCGGAGAAGCGTACGAGCTTTTCGAAGGACGACTTATCCCGAGCCGGGATACAAATTCAAATTTCTCTTTTGCTGCTTTCATTTGCTCTGGCGTTAGACGTCTGGATCGCGCAAACACGAATGGCCCTCGGGTTTCGCTGCAATAGGTCACATCTGTATGACGTGAGGAAACAGCTGATGCGTTGGGGTTCGTAATTTCTGCGTACTCTCGAAGTAGATTTTCAATACCCTCGGGTTGAGCGTGTGCGCTGATGGCGGTCGATGACGTAAAGCTACATATAGCTGACCGCGAAGCAGTGGATTTGTCCGACAGACTAAGTTTGATGACTAACTTCAAATATTTAAGGAAATCGATTCCGATAATAGCATACTTTGTTTCTGCTATAACAAAATGCTACGTTGGAGGCCAAGGTAGATTGTATGGCGGGTTGCACCGTACGTTTTGATGACGGTTCCACTAGCGGCATACAGGGGACTACTTCCAGTTTTGGATAGGCGACATGCCCCAGTTGGTGGAACAACCGAAACCTCCGCTCCTATGTCTATCAAGAAGGACTGGTTTGTATTCCAACTTGCGATGAAGAATCGTTTATGTTTTGTGAATTATGAAATTTTTACCTCGAGTTCACACTGCGACTTTTTGCTTGATGATGAATTACTGCCGGAACTTTCGAGCAAGAAAATTTTGGAGATCGTATTCTGGCGTTTTTGTTGAAAAATCGCATGGAAACGGTATTTACGGGCTTACGTTCCATATTCGCGATGACACCAGCACGTCGAATTTTGTTATACGCTGGCGGTTTGGTGGGGAGTGTTTGAGCGATTGCCGTTGATTTGTGAACGCTCGCGCTGACGACTGCGATCTCGTAGTATGAGCCGGTTCAACTTGCTGTTAATGTTCTCTAGGATGGATTCGTGTTTTATATTTGTTTCTTAAGAAGTTTTGATTGAGTGCTGGGCGATTCGATGGAGGTGAACTTTAATCACGGCTTAGTGCGTCGAGAACTGCGTCTGCAGTGACGGCCAGTCTGTGTAGCGGCGAACTCGGCTGAGCTTGTGGCATGCCGGCGATGATGAGTACGTCTTTCGTTGCGTTAGTTCGCTGCATCTGGCTTAGTAAATAGCAGGGTTTACCGGCGCCTAATTGTGTCCCAAAGAGTCGTACCATGGCCGAATCCCTAAACTTACTTATTATGTAATTTTTAAGTGTTGTATATGTCGCTGTGGTTGGTGGATTTCGAACCAGTTCGAACTCCTGGTTGAGTATGTAGTCGTCGGCATGGGCGATAATGGCACTGGTATCTATCTATTCGCGGTGTGTAGCTATTCCAAAAGTTTTGGGAGGTGCTTCACAAGTCACGATTATGTCCAAAAATTTTCGTGGCTTTGAAAATCCTCGAAATCGTCTGCTTTTAATAGTGTGTAGGCCCGCGCAGCTGCACCTGATGTTGCATTTGATTCGATGCTAAATTCGCTATCTTCTTTATTTTCGGGGTCACCAGTGTGGGGATAGTCAAATCCAATATTTATTTTTAGTAAACTTAAAAGAAAAATACAAATTACAAAGATATTTAATATAATTATGAAAATTGCGCCATGGAATATGATGTTTAAACGTCGAGATTTATTTAGCGAATGAATCTGCTCGCTGCAGATGTTGATCGTCTTCGTTTAGTAGTTGTCAATTTTATATATGTGCATACACATGTATGTATGTATGCAACCAGTTCGATGATTGCACTCGTTTGTTTGTTTTCTTTTGGTCGTTCGTAGTCAGGGTTGCCATCAACCCGTTCGTATGGGTATCGTTCAAATCATGTAAAATAAATCGATACTATCACACACTTGCAACACACGATACGACTTTCTTAATTCAATAACACTAAACCATATGTCTATCTCAAAATGACAAATGACCGTAGTATTAACCTAATTGCAAAATTTGTAGCACTCTCTAAATTAAATATATAAAAATACATAAGTATAACCACTATCTTTAAGATCTTAGAAATAGATATCCTAAAAGTTGAATATACAGTATATATCATTATTTTTTCTTCTTTAAACGATAATGTTCTCATATATTGTCATTACCACCTAGAACTTAATGTATACTTAAGCCGAAGGCCCTGGTGCTTTAGCTCGTAAGTAAAGTAATTAATTATAATTGTTTCTCTTTTAAATAAATAAAAAAATAAAATCGATACTATTTATAAAATGAAAGCCCAAATTCTTTGTTCCCGCGAAACACCCGGTATACTGGGTCGATTTCTATGATTCCAGTTTTAAAGTGGCATATTCGTGCGACACTATATTGAAATTTTAATAAAACCTATGTTTAACTGCAGTAAGGAGTTTCCCAATAATTGTACGCATTGCTTGACCGTTTGCCATGCAGTGCTTGCGCATTTATCTAATCTCTTTTTATGCTAGACTAGCGCCAGAGAAGATCTTGGTGGTTTTGCATGTATATAGTAAGTGTGAATGTGGTCGCTGTGGTCGAGTGGGTAGTGGTGTGTGCTTTAACTCGATATACCGCTGAGTTCGAGGTTGGAACCTCAGCCAGGACAAGTCAAATCTTAGTCATAGAAAAGTTTATTTCTAATAGCGGTCACACTTCGCCAGGCAATGGCAAACCTCTGAGGTTATTTCTGCCAGAAAAAAGGTTCTCATTAAATACATTTGCTGTTCGGAGTCGGCACAAAATTGTAGGTCTCTCCATTTGTGGTAGAATACAAAGACGCAAACCACAAATGGTAGGAGAAGCTCCGCCAAACACTGAGCTATATATTGGCGCTTATACTAAAATTATTATTTTGTTATTATTATTATGTGCATATACGAGTATATGTATAAGTATGTAAACACATGGATGTCAGCAATGAAATTTCTTAGCCTAATGCTTGCAACTTTGATTACTAAGAGTAAATATTGCAACCAGAAAACATGGCAAAAAAAAGGTGTATAAAATATTAAAATATTATTCGAGCATGAAAGCTGCGCTTAATTTTTTTGTTGGAATCAGGCACGAAACAACGCGTGCATAAAACAGCACTCAGACTACGTGCCGTCCATTGTACTGTTTTCATGTTCCTTTTAATCTGTTTTAAATCTGCAGGATTTACGAATAAATCTTAGCAAATTTTGGGGTCTCAAAGAGCTCAGGTCTCTCACAACGTCGCGACAAAATGCCTCATACCTAATTCTTGCAAAGGCAGGGCAGAAGCAGCGAAAGTGTTCCACCGTTTTTTTCTCTTCAAAACAGGGTGGGCATATGTAGTTGTCATGTACGCCTATCATTGTCAGGTGTCTATGCCACGTGAAGTGACCGGTCAACAGTCCAACAAGTTGTTAAGCGAGAGCAAGTGTTTGGATAGTCCTTCTGAGATTGAAGGAAACATGAGTTTT